>CACTHL010000561.1:3862500-4185000 GCA_902712375.1 Dioscorea dumetorum | reverse complement strand
AATTGCCAAGGCCGTCCTAACAGAAGATGTCCCGCTTGCATGGGTACAACATCACACAACACTTCATCCTCATATTTCCCAATCCGAAATGGCACCACAACTTGCTTAGTAACCCGTACTTCACCACTATCATTCAGCCATTGCAACTTGTATGGACGGGGGTGCTTGAGTGTTGTGAGCCCTAGCTTCTCAACCATGGAAGAACTAGCAACGTTAGTGCAACTACCACCATCAATAATAACACTACATGCCTTGCCCTTCACAAGACAACGAGTGTAAAAGATGTTCTCCCGTTGCACTTCTTCTTCCTCCACCTTAGCGTGCAAGTTCAAAGCTCTCCGAGCAACTAATCCAAGCATATCACCATGCTCGGCCCCAAACTCCTCTTCTCCCAAAAGATCATCCTCCAATGGTGAAATGTCATCTAGATCACCCTCGTCTTCAGAGTCTATTGTACCATTCTCCCGAATCACCATAACCCGCTTGTTCGGGCATTGGCTAGCGATGTGACCTCTTCCTTGACATTTGAAACATTTTATTTCACTAGAATGAGACAAAGTTTTGGATATCTTACTTTGAGAAACCGTGGAAGTAGTGGCTAAATTTTGCTCCGTTTTGGCCTTGGGATGGGAGTTACTTTCATCTTTAGTTGGATAATTTGGCCTCCATGGTTTTGCACTAGGATTTTGTGGGGTGGGTCTTGGACGTGCACTAGTACTCACCTTCTTCAGTTGCCTCTCAACCTTCATTGCCATATGCACCAAGTCTTCCAACTCCAAATAGTGATGAAGCTCAACCATGTTAGCAATCTCCCTATTCAACCCATTCAAAAACCTTGCCATTGTTGCCTCCCGATCCTCCTCCACATTGGCCCGAATCATAGCCATCTCCATCTCTTTATAATATTCATCAACACTTTTGTAACCTTGTCGAAGACCTTGAAGCTTAAGGTATAGATCCCGATAGTAATGAGATGGCACAAAACGACGTCTCATCACCCTCTTCATGTCATCCCAAGTCTCTATAGGCAAATCTCCACTTCGCCTCCTATTAATGCACAACTGATCCCACCACACAATAGCATAATCAGTAAACTCAATAGCGGCAAGTTTTACCTTCTTCATTTCGGAGTAGTTGTGACAATCGAAAACCAATTCCATCTTCTTCTCCCATTCAAGGTATGCTTCGGGTTCACTCTTTCCTTGAAATGCCGGAATTCTCATCTTGATACTACCCAAGTTGTTGCCTAAACGATTCCGAGCGTCTCTATCTCGACCATATCTCCTAGGGCTGCCCGTTGACAACCTCTCAAAGTCTTCATCGAAATTTTCCACTCCAAACGCCCCCACACCTTCAACTTCCCGTTGGGGCACCCTATTTCTCCTTGGGAGGTTTGGAACAATCGGTGGCTGTCCCCGTTGTGCTACCTCTTCAACCCTATCCATCCTCTCATGTATTTGCTCAAGTTCCGCCCTCATCATCCTTCTCATTTCCCCAATTATAGCTTGCACTTGCAAATTCGGAATAGTTGGAGGGGTACTCTCCTCGCTTGTGTTTCTCTCTGGAATTTGAGACATGATGGAAACCTGCAAAGCAATGTTAGATAAAAAAAAATTACCTCACCCAAAGCTCACGTATTTCACTCCAAGAAAAAAAAATTCACTCAAATCCACTCTTGTATCACTCAATTCAATTTGGCTTTTACCCTCAAATGATCTCACCTCGCTGCCTTTTTCCACTCGTTTTCTTCTTTGAGTTCTTTCAAAACTAATTAAAAACCATCATCAAAGGGTTCAAACCGAAGACAAACCAAAACTGATGGAAGATGTGTTTTCTTGGAAATGGGCTGAAATTTTGGTAATTCAAGCAATTTTGGCAATTGAAGAAATCTTTGGCAATCCAAGATTGGCAATTCAAGAAATTTTGGGCAATCCAAGATTGGCAATTCAAAAATCAAGGAATCTTGACAATTCAAGAATGGCAATTCAAGATTGGCAATTTAAATCAAAACAAATCAAGAAATTTTGACAATTCAAGAATGAAAATCTCAATACCTTTCTAGATTTTTTTTTTTTTTTTTTTTTGTTTTTTTTTTTTTTTTTTTTTTTTTTTGTAAGAGAGATGAACAGAAATCAATGGAAGATAGGTCAAAAGGGTGAACTTAGCTCTGATACCAACTGATACGAACCCCGCCAACGATCGTGACGAGACCCGAAAACAAATTTGGCAAGAAGAAGAAAAGTCACGGATTCAAATGGAACGGATGGACACCTCGACCCAATGCTTAGCGAAGCACGAACCTTGGTAAGGGAATGACGCCACAAAAGGAGAGGGAAATCCAATTGATAAGTCAGTTGAACGCCACAAGGAAAAAACCCTTGATAAGTTCTTTAAAAGTCTCTTCAAGAAAACAAGAAGAAAACCTCACAAATTCTCATTCATCAAAGTTGTTTGATGGCTGCTACATGCGGCTATATATATAGCCCAAAACCCTAGAGAACTTCTAAGAAGTAAAAGTTCAAAACTACCCTTAAAGATAAAAAGAAACAATCAACTTAAAAAAAACAACTTCAGCCCAAAGGCTCACAAAGCCCAACAAGACTAGTGACTCACAAAAGACTCTAGTTCACATATTAAACTCATCACCAAATGACAACCAAATCTTCATCAAGCGTCTAAGTGGAATCGGCTTGGATGAGTAGGACCAGCTTTTGTTCACCATCAGTAGTGATCACGCTCTCTTCTTGTTGTAGAATTCTCCATGCCAAGTTGCTGAGCTCCTCTTTAAATCTTCTAGCTCGAGCCCTCGTCACTGGTCCCGTTGGAACTTGAATTGGATCCTTAGCCTTGATGTCCACATCAACATCGTAGATCCTTCAACAACCTCAAGGATGCAAGAAATTAGGGAGTTTTCAATTCCTTGTCTTGTAATTTCTTTGGCATTTTTTTGTTGGTTGTTATTATGAGGGGCTAAACTCTTAAGGGAGCCCCGGGGGTGGTTGTATGACGTTGTAGCTTGAACTCATTGTCTTTACTTGCAGTTTTTATGATTGTCTTGTTCATTTCAATAAATCAAGGTTATTGGCTATCTTGTATGTTGTTTAGTGCTTGATGCTTGGTAGTTAGGTTCTCCTATCTAGGTTTGTGAATTTTTATTGATTGTTGCAAGCAGAGGGAGTTCAACTTAGGGCTCGGCAGCGCTAGAAACCACATGCTTATAGCATAACTAGGTTTAGAACTGAAGACATCCCTGATAATTACTAAGAAAGACTGAGTTAGTGAACGTCAGAAACCCAACCCCGGGGCCCCATCTCCTCCATCGAGTCAAACCTAAATCTTCCCATGGTGAATTTTCCATTCCCTCAACTTCCTCGAAGTTAGTCCAAAGTCAACTCCTTTATTCTCGATTTGGTTAGATATTGAATAGGACGTTAGTATTAGAAGCTATACCAGTCCCTGTGGATTCGACTACCCGACGCAAAGGGTACATTATACTACTTGTGCGACCCGTGCACTTGCAGCTACGCAAGGGGCGTACCAACTGCCTTCGTGTCCTTCTACAAGAATTGTCTTGAAGTCTTTAGAAGTTGGCACATACCCCCTCGTTGGAACCTGATTTGTGTCTTGAACTTCGTAATTGCACGAAAGATCTCCACTTGGCACCATTATGACCTAATCTTGCCTTTATTCAGGTACCATGTCTTCACAACCCTAATTGCATGAAAGAACACCAAAGCACACGAAATTAGCGATAAAACCTGAGAAATGTGATGCTCATTGATAAACGTCTAAATATACGTATTTTATACGTACTTGTGTATAGTTTATTCTCTCTTTTTGTTAAGTTATTTTCTATTTTCTTGTTTAAAGTTGCTTTACTTGTGTTACAGGCCCGAAATAAGCTCAAGAACGTATTCATGAAGAAATCGACACCAAATACGGCGTTTTTAGGCTTCATCACTGTAGCAGTACTGTACGGAATTACTGCAGCACGATTACTGTAGCAGTGAGCCATATTGAGAGAGGGCATAGAGAGTTAGCTGCATCAGTGAGCCACATTGAGAGTGCCACCACTGAGATCCTGACATTCCTACGCACCTCTTCATCTTCAGTGGGCACCACCTCCGCAGCTACCACCTGTGCTGCATCATCACGGCCATCTGACTCTTAGACTCCCAGCATCATGCCACTTGTTGTTGTTCTTGTTGTTCTTTTTATTTATTTTGCTGCTCTTATTGTTGTTTGCTTTAGTGTTACTTTTTAAGTTAGTTAGGGTTTCGACCCTACTAAACTTTCTCTCTTTATTTTGAACTTTCTGTTTTTGCACTCTTCTCTATTATTTTCATTCTGGAGTTGTGATCAGTGTTCTGTCTTTTTCCAGGAATTTCTTTAGGAATGCTTCACACTCCCAGCCCTCACCACATGGACCACCCCCAGTCCACATGCATTTCATCAACGGATTGGGGAAGTTTCTTACTCCATCTTATAATTCTTGTTATATTTATTTCCCACCCTGTACTGCTGATTTATGTACATTGGGACAATGTACAGCTTTAGGTGTGGGGATGGAGTATTTATACTGTATTGCATGCTTGTATTTTACCTATGATAGCTATGATCTTATTGTTAAGGATTTCCTAGCTTGGTAGAATGATAGTAGTGAGTTGTACTTTACATGTGCATGAATGTAGTTCTGTTGCATCCTTAGTGCATATTTATACCTGCTCACTATAACTCCCAATTCTGACGCTCTAACCCATCTTATTGATTTTTGTGTTAGGAAGTTAAATTCTTCTTTCAATAGTCCTTTAAAAACTTTTGAGTCTCCTGTTTTTGCTTTAACCCTCAGTGAGGTTTTTAAGTGAAGTTTTTAGCAAGTTTGATCAGGCGTTGAAAAAAAAAAAAAAAAAAAAAAAAGAGTCTATGTCAGTATTCCTCTGCTTATAAAAGCATGAATGCGTATATGTAGATCTGTAGTCAAGTAAGTTGGGTGGCTCTTGTGCCTGGCCAGCATGTGCATCCTGCTGAAAGATTTTTTTTTTGTGCAGTCTACGTTAGGCGGGCTCGAAAAGAAAAAAAAAAAACGTCTGAAACATGTTCTATCTTCACTTGATGTTAAAGTTCCTTTTTGGAGACCAGAAGATTTTTAATTGACTATTGAGAGGGTCTTTAGCATTCCTAACACTAACTTCAATTTGTGTGAGGTGAATGGACATCCTGGGGTAATCCAGGGTGTGGAGATCAGTGTGGGAGTCAGCACACACTCACAATGACACTTTGGATGAAACAGAGCTGATATTGCTTGTCTATACACTGAACAACTCACTTCCTGATTTCTAACCATCTGTGCTAGTGAAGTCCTGTACATTTGAGCTTGAGGTCGTATATTTAGCCATTTATCTTCTTGCCCCTGCTCTTCATGTTTGTTTGCTTGGGGACAAGCAAACGCTTAAGTGTGGGGATGTTTGATAAACGTCTAAATATACGTATTTTATACGTACTTGTGTATCGTTTATTCTCTCTTTTTGTTAAGTTGTTTTCTATTTTCTTGTTAAAAGTTGCTTTACTTGTGTTACAGGCCCGAAATAAGCTCAAGAACGTATTCATGAAGAAATCGACACCAAATACGGCGTTTTTGGGCTTCATCACTGTAGCAGTACTGTAGCGGAATTACCGCAGCACGATTACTGTAGCAGGGTACTATAGCACTGAAAGGAAAAATTCCTGAGAAACTCTCTGGATGCCTTGATTTAAAAGATTTTTTTTTAGGGCATTTGAGGGGAGTTAGTCTTCTTCCTTGGATCTCCACACAACCATCATAAAATCTGGCTTGGAGGAGGGCTTTGAGGGCGTTTTCACGGCGAGATCTTGGAGGAGAGTGCGTTTGGGAGCAAGATCCTACTCTAGGGCATCATTGAAGGAGGGTTGAAGACAAGAGAAGCCACCTCTTGAGTGGCGTCTTCGGAACTCCATTTTCGTATTTGAGGGAGTGATTATGCTTTCTTTAGTTGTTTTCATGCTTTTGAGTGTGTATTTTGATATTATGAACAACTAAACCCCAAGGTCACCGGATGTAGGTGAACCTTGGGGGTGAACTTGTGTATTTTGGATGCTTAGTTTTAATTAATGTTTGTAGACTTGTTTGTGATCCTTGTTTGGTGCTTTTGAATGTTAGGGTATGCATGAGAACTCTGTGTATCCATACTTAGCCAATACTAGGTTGCGTGACCATTGCCCTAGTGTTAGACTCACCAAGCTTGGAAGGGAAATATGTATAAATACGCCGTGACCATCGGGTATTTGTACCCCTCCAATTCTAGGGTTAATTGCTTATTTGTGATTCAACCTTAGTTTGAGAAAACCACCTCACCCTTTGCAATCGTATGAGGATTTATACGGGTAGAGCCCGTATTCAATACTCGTACCGGATTAGGGGTCAACTGCCGTGACCATCGGGTTGACCTAATCTAGGGTTTTCTCGGTCCAACAAGCCATTTACATGTTAATCCAGCATCCTGTACACTTCAGTAGCCCCTGAGGGGATCCTTATCCGGGACCGCTTTCTCACCCTGATTTCACACTTTCTATTGCCCTGGTTATTTAGCATTCTGATTTGCATTAATTTCGTGTATTTGCATTTTCTTCCTTTACTCTCGAGTTTGATCGGCTAGACAATATTGCGAGAAGGAAGTAAGGATAGATTCTCGGGCCCTTGGGAATACGACACACTCGTGCGTGCGCGAGTGGTTTATTACTTGACGACCGCGTGCGCTTGCGGGACAACCACCACTCATGCGTGGAAAACATTTCCAAAAATATATACATGTAAGCACTTATCAAACTCCCCCACACTTAAGCGTAAACTTGGGGTTGGCATGAGTAAGTGTACACACACACACGCTTTCAGATTTTATTTTCTTCGTAATTTGAGTTTTTGCTAGAGTTTTGGTTTTTAACTATCTATGTTTAAATTTTCCCTTTTTGAGAATACTATCTTTGTACACCTTTGGTGAACTTAAGGCCAAGCATTTTCATCACTCAACCTTTAATTCTCATGGTATGAACTTTGCTTGAGGACAAGCAAAAGCTTAAGTGTGGGGGAGTTTGATAAGTGCTTGCATGTATTTATTTTTGGAAATGTTTTCCACGCTTGAGCATCACATTTATCAGGCTTTATCGCTAATTTCGTCTGTTTTGGTGTTCTTTCATACAATTAGGGTTGTGAAGACATGGTACGTGAATAGAGGCAAGATTAGGTCATAATAGTGCCAAGTGGAGCTCTTTTGTGCAAATACGAAGTTCAAGACACAAATCGGGTTCCAACGAGGGGGTATGTGACAACTTCTAAAGACTTCAAGACATTTCTTGTAGAAGGACACGAAGGCAGTCATGCTCGCTTGTTCCGATTTGCTCGAAGATTTCAAAAGCTCTCCAAGGTTTTCTCATCATCAAGAAATGCCACATGACCTTTCACATGGGCGTGTGTCCGTCCGTGTGACCTCAAGAGAAGAAACGGGTGAAATCGGGGACGAATACGAAGTTTTCCACAGGGCAGAGACTCCACACGGGCGTGTGGAATTTCCACACGGCCGTGTGGCTCATCCACACGCTCGTGTGGATCCTCGAGATGGCCAATGATAAAGCCGTTTTGAAGCGTTATTTAAGGATCTTCTTCCAACTTTGAGAGGGAGTGACGGGGGTTCAGGAGGTTCTTGCTATACTTTGGGGGCGCTTCTTCACCGAATTCATCATCAATTCCTTCCAAGGAGAGCTATTGGGGGAGCCTTCGACGACTCGATTCGACGAAATGTGCCTTTGGCTTGGAGGAAGGAGTTCTTTGGAGAAGAAGGAGAAGTTCCCATAGTCTATCAACACAAAGCTTAAGGGGGTTTTCTTTATGGATTTCTTGCACTTGTCTTCATTTATTTTGATGAACTTGTATTGCTCCATGGAGGGCTAAACCCCTAGTGGGTACTTGGACTTGTAAACCCTAGATTTCCTATATTTCATAGACTTTAATGCTTTTATTTCAATTTAAGTTTGAATTTGAGTTTCAATCTTGTATGCTTAATTGTTTCTCCCTTAGAGTGACACTAGGGTTGAGGGCTAATCCAATCATCCTTTTGACGAGTGACCATCACCATTAGGATTAGATTAATCAAGATTGAAGAGGGTTGAGAGAGTGAGTTGAGAGGTAGTGACACGTCCCCTTTCCCCTCCGGTGTGGTTTTCCCTACCTTCTTATTCCAAGTATTACCTTCGATCTCAAAGAGAGTTAGGCGTTGAGAGAGGTCTTTCCACCGGGACTTATTTGTGATTAGGGATCTTTCGCCTGGACCAAAGGGATTGATCTATAGTTGGGAATAGAGTTTACCACTTGGAATCCCTAGAGCATACGTGGTGTGAGGTGTTGAGAGTCTTCTCTCCGCCGGGACCTCGTAGGGGACTAGTCAAGGTTGACCTTAGATTTTGGACCTTGTATCCTTGAATTCCACGACTCTTGAAATCTCTATTGAGTAAAAGTATTTGAAGTCTTGCACTTGAAACAAGGATTCTAGGGGGAGCAGTGTCCGAGTACCCCATCTTCTTATTGATCTATTTCTACACCCTAGCTTTTATCTTCAGCACTTTATTTCTATTTCTTTCTTATTTTATTTTCTTTCACAACAACAATTGGTTTATCTTTGGCTACTTAACAAAGTGTGATTGTTGTTACGTCTACTCCCTGTGGATTCGACTACCCACCCGTTTGGGTACTTTATTACTTCGACACCCGTGCACTTGCGGAGTACACTCGCAAGGGTGTGTCAAGAGCTTTTGAAATCTTCGAACAAATCGGACAAGCGAGCATGACTGCCTTCGTGTCCTTCTACAAGAAATGTCTTGAAGTCTTTAGAAGTTGGCACATGCCCCCTCGTTAGAACCCGATTTGTGTCTTGAACTTTCTATTTGCACAAAAGAGCTCCACTTAGCACCATTATGACCTAATCTTGTCTTTATTCACGTACCATGTCTTCACAACCCTAATTGCATGAAAGAACACCAAAACACACGAAATTAGCGATAAAGCCTGAAAAATGTGATGCTCATGCGTGGAAAACATTTCCAAAAATATATACATGCAAGCACTTATCAGCTGCGCGTACTCTCCGTGTGGATGAAGTCTCGATGGTACAGGCCGAGGGCGACAGCGAAATCTGTCAGGCTCATGCTGTGATACTGCCCAAAAATGCGAAACCGAACTGTGTCTACCCGGTGGTAGTCGGTGTGAGATCGATCAAACTCGAACGACGCGAGGACTTCGAGAGTGATTTCGCGAGTGGCCGGGTCTTTGATGCACAATAGTCGATCCCACCCACCCACAGCAATTAGCTCTCGGACTTCATCCGCCAACTCGGTCGCACGTGCGTGTTCTATCGCCTCCAGAGCTTGCAGATCAGGAGTTCGCGTTTGGCCAAATTTAAACTTCTAGAGACGATCAAACCGTGCTTGATGTTCGGGCACGGCGAACTCTAATGGTGCGGGCGAGAGATCACGGGACTCACGAGGATGCTTATGAGCGAGTCTCTTTGTCCTTGGAGCCATTCCTGTGCATAAGAGAGGTAAACAAGTTAATTCGGAGCTTAAAATGGGTTCCTAGAATTCCACATGGCCGTGTGGAAATTCCACGCGGCCGTGTTTCTCCTCTGGGTTACTCAGAACAAAAACAGCCAATACACACAGCCTTGTGGAATTTCCACACGGCCGTGTGTCTCCTCTGGAATTCAGAGGGGGCACCCCGACAATCCACACGGCCGTGTGGATCTTCGACCATGGCCAAAATGCCATGGTGAATCCACATCGTGTCATACAATCATTCACACAGTTAATCACAAGTGTTTTAAACAATAATCTAAGTATTAATCATGAAAATAGCATGCAAAAACACAAGATTCAACATCCACAATAAGTATTGAAGGTTTTATGGCAAGAAGAGGGGAAGAAGGCTTACCGGAGAAGATGAGTCCAATCTCACAATGTAGCAATGAGTAAGGCCTACAAGTCCCTTAAATAAGCGAGAAAATGGAAGGAGAAGAGAATCTGTCACGACCCTTGAAGAGGAGGCGTTTGAAGATGAAGGGTTGCTTGGTTGAATATGAAGAGAAAGGGCCTTTTCATGTTTAAGTACTCCACATGGCCGTGTGGAAATTCCACACGGCCATGTGGATTCTCGGGATAACTCTCATTCAACTCTCCATTTTCCACACGGCCGTGTGGATTCTCTGCATTGGAAAAATGCTTACTGAACAAATCCACATGGCCGTGTGGAATTTCCACGCGGCCGTGTGGATTCTCTGGATGGGAGAATTCCTTCACAATTTCATCCACACGGCCATGTGGAAATTCCACATGGCCGTGTGTCTCCATTCTTCAGGTCAAATATAGTCTAAACTCTGCATAATTCATTGAAAACACATGGAACGACTGCAGAAGTTGAAAACTAACATGTTTACAACTGAAATCTCGCAAAATTTCACAGGACTACCACCTAACTTGCCAGAAACGATGAAAACACTAACGTGCACTACACCAGCAATAAATCCACACAAACTACAAACTAAACAAAACTAAAATGCAGAAATAAAAACTAACTACAACTCGTGCAAAGAATTTTAAAAATTGGGTTGCCTCCCAAAAAGCGCTTGTTTTACGTCACTAGCTTGACGTACCTGTTTCTCTAGACTCAAGGGGGGTCATGGGTCGAAAGCACTTCGCTGCTTGGAAATGTGAAACATGATGAGCATAAGTTCTGGAATTTAGAAGATGAGTGAACGAATTTGTTACCAGATGGAGAGATATCATTCTTAGACCTTGAAGGACCGTCCGCAGGTTCATTCGTTTGCTTCTTGCGGCGATGTCTTACATTCCTTAGCTTCTTCATTAATTTGTTGACTGTACCCGTGGGAGGTGTACCCTGGTTCTCCAAGTCAACTGATGAAATATGATCATCTTCCATCTCTTGATCCAACAAACCAGCTAGTGTATCCGGGCAAAAGGTTTCCTGCACATAATTATCAATCAATGCATCAGTAGTGTCAAGAAAATACAAAGCATCATCAAAGTTAAGAGAATGTCTCATGGCCTCAGCAAGCCGGTAGGTCAGCTTCTCATCTCCTATCCTCAATGTCATCTCCCCGCCATCCATGTCTATAAGAGCCTTGGAAGTATGCAGAAAGGGTCTTCCAAGTATCAGCGGCACGTCGACATTCTCATCTACATCCAGTACCACGAAATCTGCAGGAAATATATACTTATCTACTTTCACCAAGATGTCTTCAATGATGCCCCTCGGGTGACGAATCGACCGGTCAGCTAGCTGTAAAGTCATCCGAGTGGGCCTTGGCTCTCCTAGACCCAATTTCTTGAAGAAAGTGTAGGGTATTACATTGATACTAGCTCCTGAGTCTGCCAATGCGTTTTCCTCTCCTAAATTACCAATATTGCAGGGGATGATAAAGCTTCCTGGATCTCTCATCTTGTTTGGTAAATTTTGCTGCAGTACTGCCGAGCATGATGCATCTAAAACCACTGCTGCACTCTCCTCCAATTTCCTCTTATTGGTCAAGAGATCCTTCAAGAATTTTGCATAACGGGGCATTTGTGATAATGCCTCCACAAATGGGATGTTGATGTGTAATTGCTTGAACAGTCCAAGAAACTTCTTGTATTGCTCATCGTTCTGATCATTCTTCAATCTTGAAGGGTAAGGAATTCTTGGCTTGTATGGTGCGGGTACTACCTCCTTTTCCTTACCCTTCTCCGGGTCTTTCTCCTTAGCAGGAACTTGAACAGCCTCTTCTGCGGGAAGTCTACCCTCAACCTCACGACCACTCCTCAGAGTGATTGCCTTCAGCTGCTCTCTTGGGTTTGTCTCTGTATTTCCCGGGAGATTTCCCTGAGGTCGCTCAGATAAAGACTTCGCAATCTGCCCCACCTAATTTTCTAAGTTATGTAACGACGCGGTGTGGTAGCGAAGTGTACTCTCCACGCCTTGGAAGCGCGTGTCTGAGGACTGAATGAACTTGGTCAATGCCTTCTCCAAGTCCTTCATTCGGTTCTCAAGCCCTGAAACTCGGCCATCCATGTTTGGTTGTTGGGGTTGCTGAAATCCGGGGGGTGCAGAGGGCCTTTGTTGCCCTTGGTTGCTCCATGCAAAGTTCGGGTGATTTCGCCACCCCGGATTATAGGTGTTGCTATAGTGATTTGATAAGTGCTTGCATGTATATATTTTTGGAAATGTTTTCCACGCATGAGCATCACATTTTTCAGGCTTTATCGCTAAATTCGTGTGTTTTGGTGTTCTTTCACGCAATTAGGGTTGTGGAGACATGGTACGTGAATAAAGGCAAGATTAGGTCAGAATGGTGCCAAGTGGAGATCTTTTGTGCAATTACGAAGTTCAAGACACAAATCGGGTTCCAACGAGGGGGTATGTGCCAACTTCTAAAGACTTCAAGACAACTCTTGTAGAAGGACACGAAGGCAGTCATGCTCGCTTGTTCAGATTTGTTCGAAGATTTCAAAAGCTCTCCAAGGTTTTCCCATCATCAAGAAATGCCACTTGACCTTTCACATGGGCGTGTGCCCGTCCATGTGACCACAGGAGAAGAAACGGGCGAAATCGGGGACTAGTATGAAGATTCCACAAGGCAGAAAATCCACACGGCAATTCTTACTCCGTAGCAGTGTAGTTCTCCTGTGCGTCATTCAAAGTCTTGCTTGCGTAATAAATAGGATGAAAGTGCTTATCCCGTCTTTGTCCTAATACTGCACCCACTGCATAGTCACTTGCATCACACATCACCTCGAAAGGTAAATTCCAGTCCGGAGAAGCCACTATTGGTGCTTCAACTAGTTTCTTGTTCAAGCAGACGAAGGTATTCATGCAATCTTCATTAAACTCAAAACGAGCATCTTTGATGAACCTTCTATAAAACCCAGCATGTCCCAGAAAACTTCTGATTGCCTTCACTGAACTTGGAGGGGGTAATTTTTCGATGGTGGAGACTTTCGCTCTGTCAACTTCAATTCCCCTCCTTGAAATCTTATGCCCGGGTACTATGCCCTCCTTGACCATAAAGTGGCATTTCTCCCAACTGAGGACTAAATTAGTCTCCTCACACCTTTTTAGGACCCGTTCAAGATTTTTAAGGCATAACTCGAACGAATCCCCGAAGACCGAAAAATCATCCATAATCACCTCCATGATATCTTCCACCATATCTTCGAAGATTGCTAACATACATCTTTGGAACGTAGCCGGTGCATTACAAAGTCCAAAGGGCATTCGACGATACGCAAATGTCCCGTAGGGGCATGTGAAAGTAGTCTTCTCCTGATCTTCTGGTGCAATAGGAATCTGAAAGTATCCAGAAAGACCGTCCAAGAAACAGTAGTAAGAATGTCCCGCGAGTCTGTCAAGCATCTGGTCAATGAAAGGTAAGGGGAAATGATCTTTCCTTGTAGCATCATTGAGTTTCCTATAATCAATACAGACTCTCCAACCTGTGACTGTTCTTGTGCGAACAAGCTCATTTTTTTCATTAGTGATGACTGTCATTCCTCCTTTCTTTGGCACCACTTGCACTGGGCTCACCCAAGCACTGTCGGAGATAGGGTAGATAATGCCCGCATCAAGCAACTTTATGACTTCATTCTTCACAACCTCCTTCATGTTGGGATTGAGTCTTCGTTGGGGAATTGCTGAGGGTTTGTGATTATCCTCCATAAGTATTTTGTGTGTACAAAAAGATGGGCTGATTCTTCGAATGTCAGAAATCTTCCACGCAATTGCCTTTTTGTGCCTCCTCAGCATGTTCAAGAGTTGGTCCTTCTGTTCCCTTGTTAAATCTGAGGCAATAACAACAGGGAGTGTAGATTCTTCCCCCAGGAAAGCGTATTCTAGATGATCAGGGAGGGGCTTCAATTCTAGCTCTGGAGGTTCTTCAATTGATAACTTCACCCTTCCATAATTTCTAAGGTCACGCTCCTCAATCTCCTCCATTTCTTTTGAGTCACCATCGCTGTTCACGCTGCAATTCTTGGCTCGAAATTCTGCCTCAACTGTATTCAAATCATCCCTCTGGATGTAATCCACCTCTTCTACTCTTTCAACTGTTGACTGAATTACCTCCTCCTTATCTGAACGGGTTAATTCGGGAGGATTCTTCAGACTAGTGTCAAGTTCCTCAGGAGTATAATTAGACTGACTACTGGATGAGGGAATTTCTGTTGCCAACTTTCCCCAGTCTGATTCCAAAAATTTATTGAAGATTGACTGAGCTCCTTGATTCTGTACAGATTGCATAAATGTATCCTAGCACAAATCTTCCTTCCAAAAATTATCGCTGAAAACCATGCTGTCACTCTGAACAGGAGTCATAATGTTAGCTAACAACAAGAAATACAAAAGAGCAACAATAAAATACAAAGCTGGAATAATTACAAAATCTCAACAACCAAAAACAAGAAAACACAAAAACAAAACAAAACACACAACAAAAAGAAAGAAAAACAAAAGAAAAAAGAAAAGGCTAAATCAACAAGCTTAAAGCTTTCCAAATATCCCTCGGTGAATTCCCCGGCAACGGAGCCAAAAACTTGGTCGATTGTCCGCAAGCGCACGGGTCGTCAAGTAATACCTCTCACGCACGCGTGAGAGGGTCGTATTCCCTGGGGTCCCAAGGGCTGCTATTACTTCCCCCTAGACGGCACTGTCTAGTCTACCAAAGAAGGATAATTAAAACAAGATAAGAAAACTAACAAAGATAACTATAAACACATGGACTCAGGCACACCACATGAGCATATTCAAGGAAGCAAATAATAATGAAAGCGTGAGGTCCTGGGGCTAGGATCCCCACGGGATTACTAAAGCTAGTAGGATGCTAGAATTACACAGCCACTAGTGGTTCTTGGCCGGGAGAATCCTAAGGTAGGCCAACCCGATGGTCACGGCAATTGGCCCCTAATCCGGTACGAGTATTGATACGGGAATTCCTTCCGCCCAAATCCTCTTACGATTGCATTAAAGGCACGAGATTCTCAAATTAGGGTTGAAGCACAACTAGGCACAACCTAATACCGGAGGGGTACAAAATACCCGATGGTCACGGCGTATTTGTACATGTATCCCTTCCAAGCTTGGGAGTCTAAAAGTAGGGCGATGGTCACGCAACCTACTAAAACCTAGAAATCGATACACAGAGTTCTCATGTATACCAATACATCAAAGTACACCAAGCATGAACCACAAAACAAACCAAATACCATGAATGTAAATCTAAGCATCCATACAAAGCAAGTTCATCCCAAGGTTCACCGGATGCCCGGCGACCTTGGGAGTCTAGTTCATCATCAATAAAGGAGTAAGCAAGAAATACAAAGAATACAAAATAAAACTCAAAGCAAACTCCCTCAAGATGAAGACTAGAAGGTGGTGATGAGAACTTGTCGGATCCACGCGGGCAAGCTCCTAGATCTTCTCCTTGATAACAAAACCTCTTCTCCCCTTGATTTCCACCTCCGATCTGCCCTCTCCACTTGCCTTGAAACCCTAGAAGATGATGGTGGAGAATGGTGGCCAAAAGTCCCCTCAAAAGATGCCCTAAAGAGCCTTTTAAACACCCAAATCCCGATGGGTAAACGGGTCAGCCTACAGCCGGTATGCTGACCCCTCAGGATTTTTACTTTTCTGCCGAGAAACCCGTGATGAGCTACAGTAACTGCAACAGTAAAAGCTACATTGCTGTGCTACAGTATCCCGTCTCGAGCAAGGTTACTATTGTAGCATTAATGTTGCAGGGTACTGTAGCACAAGAGATGAAATTTCTGGGAAAGTTTCTGGATGCCTCACGGGCAACCTCACGCCTGTGAGGCTGTTCGTAAGGACACACGAAACTCATCTTTTTAAGGGGCATTAAGATTTTATGTGTGCAAAATGCTGGACTGATTCCCTTGATGTCTGAAATTGACCAAGCTATAGCCTTCTTGTGTGCGGTAAGTACTTGTAATAATTTCCCCTTTTGTTCATCATCAAGAGTTGCTGAAATTATCACTGGGTACTGTTTTTCTCCCCCTAAGAAAGCATATTCCAAATGATCGGATAATTTTTTTAGCTCAGTCCTTGCACTTTCGATTTCTGCGGTTGGGAAGCTTATTTCCTTGTCGGATTCTGAACCCACCGTGTATGATAATTGATCCTCCAAACTCAACATGTCCAAAGTTTCAATCTTGTGTGCTTAATTGTTTCTCCCGTAGAGTGACACTAGGGTTGAGGGCCAATTTAATTATCCTTTTGACGAGTGATGACACATCCTTGCGTGTGTGTTCCGCAAGTGCACGGGTGTCGAAGTAATAAAGTACCCAAATGGGTGGGTAGTCGAATCTACAGGGAGTAGACGTAAGAACAGTAACACTTTGCTAAGTAGCCAAAGACAAATCAATTGTTGTTGTGATTGAAAATAAAACAAGAAAAACAGAAATGAAGTACTGAAAGTAAAAGCTAGAGTGTAGAACAAGACCAATATGAAGATGGCGTACTCGGACAATGCTCCCCCTAGAATCCTAGTTTCTAGTGCAAAACTTAAGTTGCTCTTCTTAAAATGAGAATCAATGAGTTGTGGAAATCCAAAGATACGGGGTCCCAAACTTATAAACGTCTAAAATACGTACTTTTAGACGTTTATCAAACATCCCCACACCTAAGAGTTTGCTTGTCCCCAAGCAAACAAACATGAAGAACAAGGGAAAGAAGATAAACGGCTAAAAATACGACCTCAGGCTCAAAATTAAAGAACTCCACAAGCACAAATGGACAGGAATCAAGAAGTGAGCTGTTCAATGAATAATCAGGTGATAATAGATCTGCTTTATCCACAGTGCCCTATGTGTGTGTGTGGTGACTCTCACCTTGACCTCCACACCCCGGATTACCCCAGGATGACCATTCACCCCACACATAATGAAGATGGCATTAGAGTGCTAAAGACCTCCTCAATGCACAATTAAAGTGATTTGGTTCCTAAATACAACTCCAACTCTTAAGTCACCATAAAACAGGTTCTAGGGATCACAAGGGAAACTTTATTTCTTTCACACACAAATATAGACAAATTCTTTTTATTCTGGGTCCGCCTAACATAGACTGCACAAAAATCTTT
This sequence comes from Dioscorea dumetorum, assembly GCA_902712375.1. Taxonomy (NCBI): domain Eukaryota; kingdom Viridiplantae; phylum Streptophyta; class Magnoliopsida; order Dioscoreales; family Dioscoreaceae; genus Dioscorea; species Dioscorea dumetorum. The sequence goes on along the minus strand of CACTHL010000561.1, from coordinate 4,167,799 downwards.
CAGATGGATGCACATGCTGGCCAGGCACAAGAGCCACCCTCTTAATCGATTACAGTCTACATATACGCATTCATGCTTAAAAAGCAGAGGAATACTGACATATACCCCCTTTTTTTTTTTTTTAGGATCCCTGATAAACTACCTGCTAAAAACTTCACTTAGGTTGGAGAAAACAATAAAGGAACTTAAAAGCTTTTAAAAGTGCATTGAAGAAAGAATTTAACAAATTAATGCCAAAGCATTAAGATGGGTTGGTTAGAGTGTACGAGATGAAAGTGATCGTGAACGTGTATACAGGTGCACTAAAGATGAAACAGAACTACATTAAAGTACAGGTACTGTACAGCTCACTACTATCATTCTACCAAGCCAGGAAGTCCTTTAACAAAACAATCATAGCCATCATAGGTAACAAGCATGCACAAATACAAAATACTCCAAGTAAATAACCATCCCCACACCTAAAGTTGTACATTGTCCTCAATGTACCTAAGTCAGCAGAATAATGTGAGGGATGAAAATGATAAGCAAAGAATGGGGGTGAAGAAGCTTCCCTGATTCCTTGGTGTGATTCTCAGCTGTTCCACTTGGATCAGGAGTATATCACCTAAGGAGGGCGACACAAGTAAAGCTCCCAAAATTAAAAACCCTGAAAAGAACAAAGTGCTTATCATCATTCAAAGTTTTTCAAGAGGAAAAAGAAATAAAGTAAGGAAAAGAGAGCTCCAACATAAATAACAAAAGAGTTTAGTAGGGATGAACCCTAGCTAACTCAAAAGTACAAGTCTGAACAACAAACAACGAAGAACAAAAAAGAGAAAATAAACAAGCTCGTGTCATGGGTCTAAAGTGATGATGCGGCGCAAGTAGTGGCAGCAGAGGTCGATGAGGATGAGCTGCGAACAATGGTTAGGAGCTCGGATAGGTCGCGCTCAATCCGCTGCTGTGTAGTGATGATCTCCCTCTGTCCTCGCTCAAGGCTCTGAATCTGCTGCTGGACCTCAGCGCGAAATGACTCAAATCTGGCTGTCAACGATGGCGAACTCCCCCCAGCATCCTGGTCAGGCTCTGACTCAGTCTCAGTATCATGTGAAGTGGCTGGGTCCTGTGAGTGTGATCCTTGCCGCTGGGCAAGGCGATAAATGCTTCCCCGCTTCTCAACGATCCCAATAGAGACGAGTGTTTGTATCCTTAAGGGAGCAATAGATCCTATCACTGTCATGCCTCTGGTGTGCTCAATAAGTCCCTTGCCCTGGATAAGTCGAGTGATGTAGGGTCCAGCGAAGATAGCGCCCAAACGAACAAACTTACCCAGATGGGAAAGGGTATCTGCTATCAAGTGTCCCATATGGATAGGCTGACGCTCAATGATGCTGTAAAGTATAGTCAGATCGTGGCGCGTCACTACCCCAGTAGAGTCAACTTTGCCCCCAATCCTCCTAGTCAGAAGAGCATGGATAATTCGATGAGCAGGGTTTGTGAGTTGGGATGCCTTCCGTTTTCCAGAGCTAGCAGAGATGGAATGCCAATAAGATGTGTTCGCTTTTAACTGTGGGACTTCATCAATGGATTGCTTGAACGCGGATGATCGTAGGTGAGCTTCTGTATATAGCCCCAAATACACACCAATATCATCCTCCGAAACACGGTGTTTCTTTCCAAAAGCCCGAAAAGTGATGTGGTTTGACTGGTGGGTGAACGGGTATGCCTTGACCATCTCTATGGAGCTAAGGACTTCCAAGGTGAGTTCCTTGAAGGTGAGCACCGTGCCGAACCCTTTTTGCGATAATAGTGCAAAACGAGTCTTATGTTCTTCCTTGGAAAATTGGGGTTCATGTACGGGAGGGGAAGGTTCCCTCCTAGGTCTCTTGGAAGCTAGTTTCTTGATTGGCATCCTATAGAAACAAAGTAGAGATTACCCAACTAATTTACAAGCAAAATAAGCACCAAAAAATGAAGAAATCCAAGAAAAAGTGCATTGCTACAGTTATTTCGGAAACCTTTTTCAAGAACTTTGCTTGTAGAAGTAGCCAAAACATGTTACAAACTAAGAAAAATACCTTGATCAACATTAAGCATTCATCAACCAACAAAATCCCAATAAATTTCAGCCATAAAAACAAGAAAAATTCAAAGGTTTGAATGAGGTGCCAAACTCTTGCCCTAGGGTAAGATGAGTGGATCCAAATGGTAAATCCGGCCAAAAGCTTGCTCAAACTCCAAATTTTTGTCACCAAGATGGAAAAGAGGAGGAGGAGAGCAAACTAGAGCGAAAAGAATGAGTAAAAACGATGGAGAAATGAGGGAGAAACGGTTGGAAGAATGGGGAAGAAGAGTGAATAGTATAAAGCCCCAAACTTGCCCTTTTAAGCCTTCACTCGGGTGGTCTTGCCGACCATCCTTGCGGCCGCAAGGATGGTCGGCAGGATGCTCGGGATAAATCCTGCCGGCCAACCTTATGGCCGCAAGGATGGTCGGCAATTATCTCTGTTTGCACCATTTCATTCTCCACACTTTGTGCACATTAACCATCGATGAAACCTTGAAAAATATGGCCGGAACATCATTTAAACTCTCAAAACATCAACATGCATGCATCTAGAACAAGAATTCTTCAAAAACCACATGACAAACAAGTTAACAAAAAGGCGAAAGAATCAAGACAAACGACGAAAAGCACAACTACACACGAACCACTACTAAAAACATAAGTAAAATAAGATAACACAAACAAGAAAATGAATACGGGAAATGAAAGGAACTTGGGTTGCCTCCCAAGGAGCGCTTTTTTTAACGTCATTAGCTTGACGTGCATTACCTAAAATTCTCATGGTGGAACAAATGGAGGGAAGTTACCTCCAACCTTTGGAATCGGGTTGCCGCTCGGAAAATTCAATGAAAAACATGAGAAGACTTTAAATTTACCACTATTTCCAAAGAATATACGATCAACCTCATCCGGAGGCAATGTGGATACCTCTCTACTCTCTTTTTGTTTCTTCTTTGATTTTCTCCACATCTTCTCAACACCCCTAATTTTCTTACCATTATTGGATGAATTACCCTCCACTTGATTAATTTGTTGTGTTGGTGGAGGAAAGAGTTCTTCCTCGACATCTTGGCACGTTAACTCATCCAAATACTCATCCAAAGGGTTTAAGGCAAGCACCTCCTGCACACAGTCAGAAACAATTACATCAGTACTATCGGTGAAATAGAGTTTATCATCATGATCAAGTGTGTGCTTCATTGCTTCAGGGAGAGTGAAGACCACTTGCTCATCTCCAACCCTCAAGGTCATCTTGCCTTCTTTGACATCAATTAGGGTACCCGAAGTGTTCAGGAATGGCCGCCCTAGAATTAAGGGAACCTCAACATCATCATCCACATCTAGAATCACGAAGTCTATTGGAATGATGAGTTTGTCAACTCTGACAAGGACATATTCAACTACTCCCTGAGGTCTTCGCACCGACCTATCTGCAAGCTGTAATGTCATTCGTGTAGGTCGTAGGTCTTCCAATCCCGACTTCAAGAATAAGTTGTATGGCATTACATTTATGCTAGCCCCGAAATCGGCTAGAGCATGCTCCGTCACTCCTTCACCAATTACACAAGGAATCACAAAACTACCTGGGTCCTTTAACTTTTGTGGATGTTTCTTCTCTAGAATGGCCGAGCAATTCCCAGTAAGTGCAACTGTGCCTTGTTCCTCTAACTTCCTCTTATTGGTGAGAAGCTCCTTTAAAAATTTGGCATACTTCGACATTTGAGCTAGTGCCTCAATGATTAGAATATTTATGTGGAGTTGCTTGAAGATATTGAGGAACTTCTTGAATTGGGCTTCATCTTTATCTTGTTTGAGTCTTGAAGGGTAAGGTGCCACTGGCTTGTATTCATGCTCCTTTGGAATGTTAGAATTGGGAGAGTCTTCACCAGTTTTCTTCCCATTCTCCTTGGTTGCATCTTCACTCAAATTAGGGTCTTCCCGGACGGCTACCCTATCATTAGAAGCACTTGGGATCCCTTTTTCCCTTGCTTCCAACTGTTTACCACTTCTCAAAGTGACAGCTTTTAATTGCTCCCTCGGGTTGCTTTCGGTGTTGCTTGGCAAACTCCCAGAGGGTCGTTCAGATTGTCCACGAGCAAGCTGTCCCACTTGGTTCTCCAGAGATTGGATGGATGCTTGAACATTTCTCAATATGGTACCAAATTCATCCATTTTTTTTTCATTATTCACAAAGCGTGCCTCCGTGCTAATCATGAATCTGGCTAATACATCCTCTGTAGAGTATTTCTTCTCTTGTGGGGGAGGAGCTTGGTATTGGCTTCCCTGAGATTGTGGAGGTCTATATTGAGATTGATCTTGAGCCCAAGAAGGATTTGAAGGGCCCCTCCATCCATAATTGTAATTGCTGCCAAACTGATTCCCTGGTGATAAGTGCCTGCATGTACATATTATTTGAGATGTTTTTCCATGCATGAGCATCACATTTTTCAGGTTATATTTCTCATTTCGTGTGTTTTTGTGTTCTTTCGTGCAATTAGGGTTGTGAAGAATGTTTATGCGAAGAAAAGCAAGATTAGGTCATAATGGTGCCATGTGGAGCTCTTTTGTGCAAATACAAAGTTCAAGACACAAATCGGGTTCAAACGAGGGGGTATGTGCCAACTTCTAAAGGCTTCAAGACAATTCTTGTAGAAGGACACGAAGGCAATCATGCTCGCTCGTTCGGATTTGTTCAAAGATTTCAAAAGCTCTCCAAGGGTTTTTCATCATCAAGAAATGCCATATGACCTTTCACATGGGCGTGTGTCCGTCCGTGTGACCTCAGGAGAAGAAACGGGCGAAATCGGGGACCAATAAGCAAGTTTCCACAAGGCTGAAATTCCACATGGGCGTGTGGAATTTCCACACGGCCGTGTGGCTAATCCACACGCCCGTGTGGATCCTCGAGATGGCCAATTATAAAGCCGTTCTGAAGCGTTATAAAGGGGGACTTTTTCCTAACTTTGGGAGGAGGTTCGGCTAGGGTTTGAGAGGGTTTTGCTGCGTTTTTGGGGCCGTTTCTTCACCGATTTCAACACCGATTCCTTCCAAGGAGAGCTATTGGGGGAGCCTTCGACGACTTCGATTCGGCAAGGTGTGCCCTAGGCTTGGAGGAAGGATCCGTGGAGAAGAAGAAACAGCCCTCATAGGCCATCAACACGAAGCTAAAGGGGGTTTTCTTTATGGATTTCTTGCACTTATCTTCATTTATTTTGATGAACTTGTATTGCTCCATGGAGGGCTAAACCCCTAGTGGGTACTTGGACTTGTAAACCCTAGGTTTTCTATGTTTCATTGACTCTATTGCTTTTATTCAATTTGAGTTTAAATTTGAGTTTCAATCTTGTGTGCTTAATTGTTTCTCCCTTAGAGTGACACTAGGGTTGAGGGCTAATCCAATCATCCTTTTGACGAGTGACCATCACCATTAGGATTAGATTAACCAAGATTGAAGAGGGTCGAGAGGGTGAGTTGAGAGGTAGCGACACGTCCCCTTTCCCCTCCGGTGTGGTTTTCCCTACCTTCTTATTCCAAGTATTACCTTCGATCTCAAAGAGAGTTAGGCGTTGAGAGAGGCCTTTCCGCCGGGACTTATTTGTGATTAGGGATCTTTCGCCCGGACCAAAGGGATTGATCTATAGTTGGGAATAGGGTTCACCGCTTGGAATCCCTATAGCGTAGCGCAGATCATACGTGGTGTGAGGTGTCGAGAGTCTTCTCTCCGCCGGGACCTCGTAGGGGACTAGTCAAGGTTGACCTTAGATTTGGGATCTTGTATCTTTGGTTTCCACGACTCTTGAAATCTCTATTGAGTAAAAGTATTTGAAGTCTTGCACTTGAAACAAGGAACCTAGGGGGAGCAGTGTCCGAGTACCCCATTCTTATCTCGATATTTTCCTACACTCTAGCTTTAACTTTCAGTTCTTAATTTCTGTTTTGAATCACTTTTTAATCTCAACAAAAATTGGTTTTCTTTGGCTACCTAGCGAAGTGTTTTTGTTTCTATCGTCTACTCCCTGTGGATTCGACTACCCACCCGTTGGGTACTTTATTACTTCGACACCCGTGCACTTGCGGAACACACACGCAAGGGTGTGTCAAGTTTTTGGCGCCGTTGCCGGGGAGTTAGGCGTTTTAGGAACACTTATACTCTGTTTCGTTAGTCATTCGCTTTATATTCTGTTCCACACTTCTTGTTCTTCCATTGTTCTGATTTTGTTTTCTTTTCTTGATTTCAGCTCCAGGTTATGCCCCGTAGACACCCTTCGACATTAGTTGAAGACGATCCGAAGATTGAGAGGAGATTACATAGACGGGGAAAACAACCCGAACAAGAACAGAATTATCAAGCTGAAATAGAGGTTGAGGAGTCGGCAACCATGGCTGAACGAGAATGAGCAACGGCGGACACTCTCGGACTATGCAAGACCTACCCCTCGTGGCACACAATCCAAGCATCGTACGGCCACCAATTACAGTTCACAATTTTGAGCTCAAGCCGGGTTTTATTCAAATGGTACAACAGTCCGCACAGTTCAATGGGTTAGCGGATGAAGACCCAAATAATCATATTGAGAATTTTTTGGAAGTGTGCGACATGCTCAAGATTAGTGGGGTTACGAGATGATGCTATTCGACCGAGGGCTTTCCCATTTTCCTTGAAGGGAAGAGCAAAGCAAGTGGTTACAGTCACTTCCTAGAGCTTCAATTACTACGTGGGAGGAGATGGTTGAGGCCTTTCTTGCTAGATATTTCCCTCCTCGGAAAATCTGCGAAGCTTAGGAATGAAATCTCTTCTTTTATGCAAATGGAATTGGAGTCTCTCTTTGAGACATGGGAGAGGTTCAAGGACCTCTCGCGGAAATGTCCCCGACATGGGTTTCTCGAGTGGATGATCATCCACACCTTTTACAAGGGCTGAATCGAGCACAAGACAAGGTTACTTGACGCAAAAGCGAGGAGGTACCTTAGGAAGCAAAACCCCGAAAGCTGCCGGGCAACTCATAGAAGAGATGGCTATGAATAGTTATCAATGGAATGCTCGTGATAAGAAGAAGGTAGCCGGTCTTCATGAAATCGATGTTTGTCACCTCCTTAGCGGCTCAAGTAGAAGCATTGAGCAAGAAGCTAGACACTCTAACTTCTTCAAGAGTGGCAAAGAGTGATGAACCTGTGATGGTTGTGGAGGTGGACATGCCTCATCCGATTGCCCTATTTCGTGAGTGGTGCATCCCCCGTTGAGCGAGGTAGACTTTGTGGGTAATGCAAGAAGAGGACAAGGTAACCCTTACGGTAGCACTTTCAATCCAGGGTGGCGAAACCACCCAAATTTTTCTTTGAGTAATTCGGGACAGGAAAGACCTCTTGCACCACAAGGATTTCAGCAACCACAGCTTCCAAACTTGGAGAATCGAGTTTCAGGTCTAGAGAATCGGATGACAGATCTAGAAAAAGCACTGACTAGATTCATCCAGTCATCTGACACACGCTTTCAGGGTGTAGAGACTATACTTCGCAACCATACTGTGTCCTTGCATAATTTAGAGAATCAGGTTGGACAAATTGCGAAGTCGTTATCAGAGAGACCTCAAAGAAGCTTTCCTAGCAATACAGAGACAAGTGTAAGTGAGCAGCTAAAAGCAATCACTTTGAGGAGTGGTCGCGACATTGAGGGTAAACTTCCAGCTGAGAAGGTTGCACAAGGTTCGCCCCAGGAGAAAGAGATTGAGGAGAAGAGTAAGGAGAAGGAGGGGGTTCCCACACCTTACAAACCAAGGATCCCCTATCCTTCAAGGCTGAAGAATGACCACAATGAGGAGCAATACCAGAAATTTTTGTGCTTATTCAAGCAGCTGCACATCAACATTCCATTCGTGGAGGCATTATCACAAATGCCTCGCTATGCGAAGTTCTTGAAGGACCTCTTGAGCAATAAGAGGAAGCTAGAGGAGAGTGCAGCGGTGATCTTAGATGCATCATGTTCAGCAATATTGCAGAAGAACATGCCAAACAAGAAGAAGGATCCCGGGAGCTTTATCATCCCGTGCAATATTGGAAATTTAGGTGAAGAAAAGGCATTGGCAGACTCAGGGGCTAGTATTAATGTGATGCCTTACACTTTCTTCCAAAAGTTGGGTTTGGGGGAACCAAGACCCACTCGGATGACGCTTCAATTAGCTGACCGTTCAGTTAGACATCCGAGGGGCATTATTGAAGATATACTTGTTAAGGTTGACAAGTATATCTTCCCTGTAGATTTTGTGGTTCTTGATGTGGATGAGGATGTCGACGTACCACTGATACTTGGGAGGCCGTTCCTGCGCACTTCCAAGGCACTTATTGACATGGAGGGCGGAGAGATGACATTGAGGATTGGAGACGAGAAAGTGACCTACCGCCTTGCAGAAGCCATGCGACATTCTCTTGATTTTGATGATGCATTATATTTTCTTGACACCACTGATGAGTTAATTGATGATTATGTACAGGAATCACTATGTCCAGACCCATTAGCTGAATTGCTAGAGCAAGAGATGGACGTTGCTGAGGTGTCACCATTTGATATAGTGGATAAGGAAGAACCTTCCCCAAACATAGTCAATAAGTTTGTCAAAAAGTTGAAGAGAGTGAGACATCGCCACAAGAAACAACCGAATAATTCTACGAATGAACAGTCAAAGTCTAAGAGCGATACACCTTCAGTTGGTAACAACTCCTATTACTCGTCCTCTAACTTGAAGAATTTTTGTTCATCATGCTTGAAGGTTGCAGGTAACAGAGAATTTTCACCTTATGATCCCCCTTGAGTTGAAGAACAGGTACGTCAAGCTAGTGACGTAAAACAAGCGCTTCTTGGGAGGCAACCCAAGTTTTTAAATTCTTTGCACTTGTTTTAGTTAGTTTTAATTTCTGCATTGTAGTTTTTGTTTAGTTTTAGTTTTTTTTTTGTTGTTTCATCTTTGGTGTAGTGCATCATAGTCGTTTCTAAATGCAAATCCATGAATTTTCTTTCTTGGATTTGGGTGATGATTCTTGTGTTTTAGCATGTTATTTTCATGGGAGATACTTGCTTTTATGCTATAAACACCAATGGTGGAAATATGGCAACTTTGCACGCGTCAAAGTGGATCCACCATGGCCGTATAGCCATGGCCGAAGATCCACACGGCCATGTGGATATTCCACACGGCCGTGTGGATCATAAAGGGGAGTTTTTCTCATCCAGAGGGTCCACACGGCCGTGTGGAAATTCCACACGGCCATGTGGATCCCTGGCACTTAGTTTTTGACCCCGAAATGACCCGTTTGCCTCTCTTTTACACAGAAATGGCTCCAAGGACAAGAAAACGTGCACATAAGCGTCCATGTGGGCCTTGTGAGCCCTCGCCTAAGCAGTTGAAGTTCCCCATACCCAAACATCAAATTGAACTTGAGCACCTCTCAAGGCTCAAGTTCGGCAAGATACGGACCCTTGACTCGCAAGCGTTGGCCGCGATTGACCATGAACAAGTGGAAGAGTTGGCGGACGTGATGATGGCGAGAGACACCGACTCCACCATGCCTCTCGCGCCCCGAGTACCACGTGAATCACCCGCATCACCAGCAGCACCAGCAGATGATAACGCTTGAGGCGTCTTTCTTTTAGTTGTTTCTTTTTCTTGTACTAGTTTATTTTCTTGTCGCTTTATCTCTGTTACTCAGAAAGGGTTTACCTTCTGAGCTCTATCTTACTGTTTTCAGTTGTAGTTTGTTTGTTTCGAGTTTAAGCGTGTACGTCATGCTTATAAACTCTCGTTGTTTATCTTTTGTGTTGAGCTTTACTGAACCCCTTTTGTGATGTGCAGATGGTCATGTCAGTCCTGTATTGAGGAATAGTCATAGGCACGGCCATGAGGATTTTCCACATGGCCGTGTGAGCTTCACAACCCATCGCAGCTTCACTTCCCCCGTTTGCAGCTCCACTCAAATTCTACATTCGGAGCCAAGGGGAGTGTCGTTTTTAATCCCCACGCCCTCATGTTTTATTTATATTCTGTTTTTGTATGCTTGCATGAGTACAATGAGGGCATTGTACATCTTAAGTGTGGGGGGGAGTTCACGTTGCACACGTTCTCTATGTATGTATGCTCATCACTCATATGCTTATCTAGCCAATGATAGTTCACCTTAAAAGGCAAGGATTGCAGTCTTGAATTTAGGAGAATTTTAAACATCGTTTGTACTCATGCTCTAGTTTACTCGAAAAACATAGAAATTTTTTTTCTGATTGCATTACTTACACCTTTCTTGCTTTGTTAACCCTGACAACTCTAGTTCAGTGCCAAAAGGACCTTAGTTTTCTTTATTTTGAAAAAAAAAAAAAAAAAAAAAAAAAAAAAAAAATAAAACAAAGGAAGAATGCCTTATTTGTTTACTTGTTTTCGGAGTGGAAAGAGCTACCACCTATGTTGTATGCAGCTACTCTCATAAGTCGGATACTAGCTATGCCCTAATGAGAGAAAGAGCTATCTAATAGGCCGTGTGAAAGCTAACACTCCCAGGTGGAAAGAGCTACCTCCTCAAAGCGTGAAAGCCGCCTAGGAGGCATCTTGGGAAATGGCTACCTTTGAGGTTGTGTGCAGCTACTGCCTATTCTTTGTCCTCAAAGAAATCCTTTTCAATAAGAACTTTTAAGAGTAAATTTAGGGTTGGCATGAGTAAGCATTACACACACACACGCAGTCAGATTCTATTTTCTTTGTGCTCCGAGTTTTTGCTAGAGCATTGGTTTTTATCTTTCTATGTTGCAAATTGTTCCTTTGTTTAAGAATGCTCTTCTTACATACTTTTTGGTGAACTTAAGGCTAAGCACTTATATCACTCTACTTGTGGTTTTCATTGTATAAATTTTGCTTGAGGACAAGCAAAAGCTTAAGTGTGGGGGAGTTTGATAAGTGCCTGCATGTACATATTATTTGAGATGTTTTTCCATGCATGAGCATCACATTTTTCAGGTTATATTTCTCATTTCGTGTGTTTTTGTGTTCTTTCGTGCAATTAGGGTTGTGAAGAATGTTTATGCGAAGAAAAGCAAGATTAGGTCATAATGGTGCCATGTGGAGCTCTTTTGTGCAAATACAAAGTTCAAGACACAAATCGGGTTCAAACGAGGGGGTATGTGCCAACTTCTAAAGGCTTCAAGACAATTCTTGTAGAAGGACACGAAGGCAATCATGCTCGCTCGTTCGGATTTGTTCAAAGATTTCAAAAGCTCTCCAAGGGTTTTTCATCATCAAGAAATGCCATATGACCTTTCACATGGGCGTGTGTCCGTCCATGTGACCTCAGGAGAAGAAACGGGCGAAATCGGGGACCAATAAGCAAGTTTCCACAAGGCTGAAATTCCACATGGGCGTGTGGAATTTCCACACGGCCGTGTGGAATTTCCACACGGCCGTGTGGCTAATCCACACGCCCGTGTGGATCCTCGAGATGGCCAATTATAAAGCCGTTCTGAAGCGTTATAAAGGGGGACTTTTTCCTAACTTTGGGAGGAGGTTCGGCTAGGGTTTGAGAGGGTTTTGCTGCGTTTTTGGGGCCGTTTCTTCACCGATTTCAACACCGATTCCTTCCAAGGAGAGCTATTGGGGGAGCCTTCGACGACTTCGATTCGGCAAGGTGTGCCCTAGGCTTGGAGGAAGGATCCGTGGAGAAGAAGAAACAGCCCTCATAGGCCATCAACACGAAGCTAAAGGGGGTTTTCTTTATGGATTTCTTGCACTTATCTTCATTTATTTTGATGAACTTGTATTGCTCCATGGAGGGCTAAACCCCTAGTGGGTACTTGGACTTGTAAACCCTAGGTTTTCTATGTTTCATTGACTCTATTGCTTTTATTCAATTTGAGTTTAAATTTGAGTTTCAATCTTGTGTGCTTAATTGTTTCTCCCTTAGAGTGACACTAGGGTTGAGGGCTAATCCAATCATCCTTTTGACGAGTGACCATCACCATTAGGATTAGATTAACCAAGATTGAAGAGGGTCGAGAGGGTGAGTTGAGAGGTAGCGACACGTCCCCTTTCCCCTCCGGTGTGGTTTTCCCTACCTTCTTATTCCAAGTATTACCTTCGATCTCAAAGAGAGTTAGGCGTTGAGAGAGGCCTTTCCGCCGGGACTTATTTGTGATTAGGGATCTTTCGCCTGGACCAAAGGGATTGATCTATAGTTGGGAATAGGGTTCACCGCTTGGAATCCCTATAGCGTAGCGCAGTCATACGTGGTGTGAGGTGTCGAGAGTCTTCTCTCCGCCGGGACCTCGTAGGGGACTAGTCAATGTTGACCTTAGATTTGGGATCTTGTATCTTTGGTTTCCACGACTCTTGAAATCTCTATTGAGTAAAAGTATTTGAAGTCTTGCACTTGAAACAAGGAACCTAGGGGGAGCAGTGTCCGAGTACCCCATTCTTATCTCGATCTTTTCCTACACTCTAGCTTTAACTTTCAGTTCTTAATTTCTGTTTTGAATCACTTTTTAATCTCAACAAAAATTGGTTTTCTTTGGCTACCTAGCGAAGTGTTTTTGTTTCTATCGTCTACTCCCTGTGGATTCGACTACCCACCCGTTGGGTACTTTATTACTTCGACACCCGTGCACTTGCGGAACACACACGCAAGGGTGTGTCACCTGGTCCTTTTGGTCCACCCCCAACATAATCAACTGTTTCCATCAGCGGTGATGGGGCAACAACAATAGGGCATTGTGATGTTGCATGCCCTGCCCCACAAGTATCGCATGACATAACAGCCTTGGACCCTGAACTGGATCCTAACATGAGTTGATCAACTTTTTGTGCTAGGGCGTCATACTTCGAACTATTCTCCGTGACGTGTTTCGTTAGGGCATCAATCTTGGCAGCCAAAGCTGTGGATTCGGTCACCTCGTACAACCCTGCTGCCCTTGGAAGCTTCTGTCGAGTGCTCCAATGGCACTCATTGCTGGCCATATTCTCAATTAATTCCTCGGCCTCTTCAGGAAGCTTGTTGCTCAAAGAACCGCCTGCTGCTGCATCGATGAGTTGCCTAGTAGCATAATTCAGCCCATTACAAAATGTCTGCACCCTCATCCATGCAGGGAACCCATGATGATGACATCTTCTTAGAAGGTCCTTAAATCTTTCATGAGCTTCGAATAGGGTCTCAGAATCTACTTGTCGGAATGCGGAAATTTCTTGCCTTAGCCTCGCTGCCTTACTTGGTGGAAAATATCGGGCAAGAAACTTCTCCACCATTTCCTTCCGAAGTAATCGATCACGGAGCCAAGAAGTAAGCCATCTATATGCTTGCTCCCTTAAACTGAAAGGAAATAATCTCAACCTTTTTTCATCATCAGAAACTGAATTGATCTTGAAGGTTGAGCATATCTGAAGGAACTTGGACAAGTGGGCATGCGGGTCTTCATCAGCTAGACCATCAAACTGGACTGAATTCTGAATCATCCCTGTGGTGCTGGCCTTGATTTCAAAGTTATTGGCCAGAACAGTTGGTGCTTGGACACTAAATTCTTCTCCGGTGAATTGTGGCCTTTCATAGTCAGATAGAGTTCTTCTTGGCTCGGCCATAACTGTGGGCTCACTGGATTCTACCTGAACTTCTCGTTGACTTCAACCCTCGATACTTTCTCTCAAACGACGGTGCAGTGTTCTTTGTATCTCGTTATCGGGTTCAATCAAGTTTGCTTGACTCGCTCGTGTCATAAGATGGGTACCTACACGGATTGAGGAGTCACGACGTTAGCTAACAACAAGAAATACAAAAGAGCAACAATAGAATACAAAGCTGGAATAATTACAAAATCTCAACAACCAAAAACAAGAAAATACAAAAACAAAACAAAACACACAACAAAAAGAAAGAAAAACAAAAGAAAAAGAAATAAGGCTAAATCAAATAGTTTAAAGCTTTCCAAATATCCCTCGGTGAACTCCCCGGCAACGGCGCCAAAAACTTGATGGTTGTCCGCAAGCGCACGGGTCGTCAAGTAATACCTCTCACGCATGCGTGAGAGGGTCTGATAAGTTGATAAACGTCTAAATATACGTATTTTATACGTATTCATTTGTATTATTTTATTATCTTTTTGATAAGTCAATGCCCTTTTTATAGTCTAAATCTCTTTATTTTGTGTTGCAGACCCTAAATGAGCTCAAGAACGTATTTAGGAAGAATTCGACAACAAATACGACGTTTTTGGGTTTTTCACTGTAGCAGTACTGTAGCAGGGGTACTGTAGCACCGAGGTGAAAAGTTTCTGCAAAATTCTCTGGATGCCTCACGGGCAACCTCACGGCCGTGAGGCAGCCCGTGAGGAGTCGCGACTTTCACCCTTTTTAAAGACTTTTAGGGCATGGAAAAGGGGATTTTGGGATCTATTCTTCTAGGGCCGGCGCCCCACCTTCCTTGCCGGCCATTTCCGGCGATCTACGACACAATCTTCACCAAGAGGGAGGCACACATCGAAGGAGAAGGTTTGGAGAGAAGATCCAAGACATCAAGGTGTATTTTGAAGGTCTTCATCCATTCAAGGGTTTCCAAAGCTAGAGGGAGTGTTTCTTCCTTCTTTTCTTGTTTATTTGCTCCTTGAACTTGTATAAGTGTTCCTCTTTCATGAGGAACTAACTTATTTGTGGTTTGGACATGATGAACTCTAGGGGTGTTTGTTTGTAATTTGGATGATTATCCTTGTGATGTATTGTTGGATGTTGTATTTCTTTTATGGAATCTTATAGTTTGTGGTTCATGTTTGGTGTATTTTAATGCCTTGGTATGCATGAGAACTCGGTGTGCCATTTCTAGGAAATGCTAGGTTGCATGACCATTGCCCTAGTATTAGAATCATGTATGAATACACCGTGACCATCGGGTATTTCGTACCCCTCCAACCATTAGGGATGAACATAGATATTGTGTTTGACCCTAATTAGAGATTTCCCTAAGTTTAATGCAATCATAGGAGGATTTGGGCGGATGTGATTCCGATCCAATACTTCTATCGGATTAGGGGTTGATCGTCGTGACCATCGGGGTTGACCTACTTTAGGAGTCTCTTGGCCCAGCTACTATCTCAACATTTCATCCTAAATTCAGGACCTAATGACAACTCTAGGGGAATTCATTGTCCAAATCACCTCTTCATGTGTTTGATTCTCCCTTGTTCGCTAAATGTGTGTAGTAGTAGCCCGGATTTCATATTAGTAGTTTTTTTTATCTTTTCGCAATCACTATTTATCTTTTGTAGTGTTAGGCTAGGAAATAGACTAAAGGGGAGTAATAGTAGCTCCTTGGGCCCTTGGGAATACGACCCACTCGTGCTTGCGCGAGTGGTTTATTACTTGACGACCCCGTGCGCTTGCGGGATAATCATCAGTGCGCTATTTGCAAATTTTGTCAGCAATGAAAAGCTTGAGGTAAGAGCTTGAGACTGAAGATAGTGGAGCATTAGTGGCCAGTTTTGTAGTGAGACCTTCACTGTTGGAACGTATTAAGGAGTTTCAGAGTGTTAATGAAGAGTTGGTGCAAGAGGTGAAGAAGTTGCAGGCCGGGGATACTAGTGAATTTAGATTGAGAGATGATGGGACCTTGGAGTTTCGAGGACATGTTTGTGTTCCATCGGATTCTGAGTTGAGGAAAGCTATTTTGGAGGAAGCTCATTCTTCAGCTTATGCGGTTCATCCTGGGAGTACCAAGATGTATAGAACCATTAAGGAGAGTTATTGGTGGTCAGGAATGAGAAGATAGGTAGTAGAGTTCGTGGCTAAGTGTTTGGTGTGTCAGCAAGTTAAGGCAGAACGCCAAAGGCCATCTGGGTTCTTACAACCTCTTCCTATCCCAGAATGGAAGTGGGATCATGTGACAATGGGTTTTGTGGTTGGTTTACCACGAACGCCTCGAGGTTGTGATGCAGTGTGGGTGATAGTGGATAGACTAACAAAGTGACTGCACCGCAAGCCTCGGTGCCGTCTTGATATATATATCTCATTGCCATCTTAAAATGAGTATTTTTAAAAAATTTGTCATTGCCCCGAGATAAACATTCTTGTCATATTTTTCTTCTTTCAATAGTTCCCTAGCACCTCGGTGTTGATGACACATATTGTGATTAAAGTTGGGTTCATAGACTTTTGTTTCTTTCAATATGCTTGTAGATAACTCAAGAGAATTTAATTTTAAAATTTGTTTTGTTCCTACCATATATGGATTGCATTTCTACATTAAGAAGCCAAGCTACGGCTAACAATTGCATTGTTGTTAATGATGGTTGTTGTGACAAAATGTGGTTAATCTTTGTTGCCTACTGCATTATAAATTAATCTTTAGAAGCTGCATTTTGTTTTTAGATCATGTTACGTATATAGTATGTAAACAAGGATAATATTCTCCTACTACTTCTTAATCAACATAATTTTCCCAAGCTTTTGTTTCTGTAGTTTATTGAGCTGCTTCAATTAAATGGAACATCTATAAGTGCCCTAATGAGTCCTTGACATTAATATTTACATCTTTAAGCTGAAGTTGTGAATTCATTAAAGAATGGTCAAAAAACCAATTATTTTAATAAATAAATCTGTATATAATCCACGCCAGACTTTGATAGTGCATTATGCAGAATTCTTGAGATCTGATGTAGCAGTTGCAGCATAATAGACGGGAGAAACCACCACAGTATTGAAGGTATCCAATACCTTGTTCAAATAATTTAACTGAATGACAATGCAAGAGACGGCAACCATGACAAAGACACAAATTTGGAAATACCCAGCTTAGTTGATGCCCCCAATAGTAAGTTTGATAGCAATTCCTACAGCCTTTATACTCATCACCGTCAAAGATCCAACAATAGAACATATACTTAAATAAATCATAATGTTTGATTGCCCATGACGCGGTGAAGTATGCAACACCAAAACAAGCGACACTGCAACTGCTGCACTAGTGTAGAAAAGGAAGGCCGGTTGCATAGCCAAAGAAAAAATTTCATCCACTGAACTTGGAGTTCTCTCTTCTGGGGCATGTAAACAATGACTCTTGAACCAACAATGCATAAGATGCATCCCAACACACTCAACTTTTGAAGTTTTTCCCTCAAAAGGAAGTGTGCTAAAGTCGCAAACATATACGTGATGAAATTGACAATTTATAGAGTGATCTAACACAAAATCCTGCGATCCTTGCCCAAAAGCCAAGTGATTATCAACTAAAGATACCTTTACTCCCCAATGATGTCCATTTAAATCTTCAATATCAACATTCTGATTAAGTAATGCACTTCACATTTTTTTTTTAAGAAAAAATTGGTGGCAAGAACAAAGCTTGACTGTAGTCCCAGTCTGACTTTGAAGAAGGATTTTCATGCATGCCTGCTGCTGTTCTTGAGCGGGCATTCCTCTCCACTTTCTTTTTTTTATTATTTATTAATTTTTCCTCTTCTTCAATGAGAGAGAGATAGATAGAGAGAGAGAGAGAGAGAGAGAGAGAGAGAGAGAGAGCTCGGAACTGCTGAAGGAGCGAGGGATATTCCACACTCACTGCCGTCTGCATCAGCAGTGGACGAGCGGCGACGACTACATGCGATGATGACGATGACAACAACAGGGCTTTTAGATATATATATATACCAAGGACGGGAGAGGGATATTCTACCCTCGCCAGCCTCGGTAGCGGCGATGATGCATGGCAACAGCGGTGACGGCTGCGGCGGTGACGAGCGGCAAATGCAACAGCGATGGCTTTTGTTTTATATGTATATGGGGCCAAAGAAAGAAGATAGAAATATCTATAGAGGGACCTTTTTTTCTTCTCTCTCTTCTTCTCTTCTTTTCTGTTTTCCTTTTTCTCTATTTTGATTCTTTCTTTTTTTCCCAATTTCATCGGGTGATTCTCTCTTTTTTTATTCTCCTCTGATACCCTTCTCTTCATCCTGCCTTTTCTTCTTTTAAAATCCCCTTCATAACCGCCTCCAGAGTCGTTTAGTTGATGGTCTTCATGGTGGAGCAACCACGTCTCCATCATGAAGACCATATCTCCATGTCCCACCTTGTTTTTTAAAATTATATATATATATATATATATTATTTATTTGATATTATTATTATTATTATTATTATTATTTTATTTTTTTTATTATTAATAATTTTATATTATTTTTTATTTAACTCGAATGTTTTTATCTAATTTGATTTTTTTAGATCCGCTTAGAGATATGTGCTCTCGGCTGATCTTGTGATTTAAATATTTTTAGATCGTCTCGAGATTTGTGCTCTCAGCTGATCTTGTGATTTGAATATTTTAGATCTCCTCGAGATCTATGCTCTCGGCTGATCTTGTGATTTGAATATTTTAGATCTCCTCGAGATCTCTGCTCTCGGCTGATCTTGTGATTTGAATATTTTAGATCTCCTCGAGATCTCTGCTCTCGGCTGATCTTGTGATTTGAATATTTTAGATAGCCTCGAGATCTGTACTATTGGCTGATCAATGGATTTGAATATTTAGATTGCATCGAGATCTATGCTCTCAGCTGATCTTGTGATTTGAATAGTTTAGATTGCCTCGAGATCTGTGCTCTTGACTGATCATGAGATTTGAATATTTAGATCACCTCGAGATCTGGGCTCTCAGCTGATCTTGTGATTTGATTTTTTTAGATCGCCTCGAGACCTGGGCTCTTAGCTGATCATGGGATTTGAATATTTCGATCACCTCGAGATCTTTGCTCTCAGTTGATCCTGTGATTTGAATATTTTAGATCGCCTCGAGATCTGTGCTCTCGGCTAATCTTGAGATTTGAATATTTTTATCTTTGATATTTGTGATTTTTTTTATACAACCAAATGCCCCCTTCATACTTCTCTCATGAAAAATTTTAGTGAGATTGAGTGAGATAAGTAGGAACTCCAAATCTTTTATACAACCAAATGCCCCCTTCACTGCTAACAATTCACAGAATAAGTCTTTTTGGGACATTGGCCAAAGTTGCAATGAATCCCCACATGGTTAAATTTTTATTCGGCATAACCCATGTTTTGGTGTAGGATCTGAGCCAATTATTAACTATGAGGCATAAGAGTATTCATTTGATGATGAAATTATAGCAATGTGATTACATTACTCTATATTTTTTTAATTAAATCAAGAAAAATAGCTAGGGTTTAACGTCTTGATCCATAAAAATAAAACTTTGAGATAATATGTTTTGCATTTTGTCATAAACAAAAGTACACAAAATTCAATGTTTTGCTTCGGGAAGTACGCACAATCGTACATGACCGGTCTACCTTCTTTTTTTTTAATAATAAGGGACGGGACGTTCCGTCATAGACAAATATTTTACATTATGCATAATATGTTTTTTAGAAAATGACCATTAATAGGTGGCATAGGCCTTTCTCAATTAGCATCAATGAGTTAGTATGCACCTCCTTCATAGACAATCTCCACCACATATGGACCTTCCAAATTTGCTTTGAACTTGCCCCCTGCCCGCTTATTGGTAATGGTAGGTCTTCTGAGTACAAGAACCATTTATCCTTTTGTAAATGTTCAAAATCTGGCCAACAAATTATAAGCTTGAGACATCTTTGCTTTGTAAACTTCAAGATTCTGCTGTACTTCTATTCGTTTTTCATAAAGAGAGTCTAACTCATCTAGGCGAAATCAAACGTTATCTTCATTTGATATTTCATTGTACAACACCATCCTCAATGAAGGTATTTGAATTTCAAGTGGTAAGACTGCTTCAGTTCCAAACACTAAAGTGTATGGTGTGCATTGTGTTGGAGTCCTGTACGTGGTACAATAAGCCCATAGCATCTCAGGAAGCCTATCATGGCCAATTTCTTTTATTTTTGGACACAGCTTTCTTTAACAAATTTGAGAGAGTTTTGTTAAATGCTTCCGCCAACACATTTGCTCTCGTATTATAGATGGAGGTATACCTCCAGTCTATTTTGTGATGTTGTACGAATCTCCTAATTTTGAAACTTTTAAAAGCGGGGCCATTATATGAGATAATTCTTCTTGTAGTTCCAAACTTGTATAGGGTATTTGTACATTGAGGGTATTTGTATATTGAGGGCAATGTAAATCTCACGTTCTTTATTTATACTCATCACTTTCATGCTCATTTTGCCAATGATAGTTCACCTTAATAGACAAGGATTGTAGTATTGAATTTAGGAGAAATTTAAATATCGATTGTCACCATGATAAGTTTACTCGAAAAACTTAGAAATTTTTTATCTGATTGCATTTCATACACCTTTCTTGCTCTGTTAACCCTAATAACTCTAGTTTAGTGCTGAAAGGACCTTAGTTTCATTCTTTTAGTTCGAAAAAAAAAGAGAAGAATGCTTTTATTTGGTTATGTGTTTTTGGGGTGGAAAGAGCTATCACTTATGTTGTATGCAGCTACTCTCATAAGTCGGATACTAGCTATGTCCTAATGGGAGAAAGAGCTATCTAATAGGCTGTATGAAAGCTAACACTCATAGGTGGAAAGAGCTACCACCTCAAAAGCGTGAAAACCGCCAATGAGGCATCTTGGGAAATGGCTACCTTCGAGGTTGTGTGCAGCTACTACCTATTCTTTGTCTTCAAATAAGTCCTTTTCAATAAGAACTCGTAAGAGTAAACTTGGGGTTGGCATGAGTAAGCATACACACACACACGCTATCAGATTCTATTTTCTTTGTGATTTGAGTTTTTGCTAGAGCATTGGTTTTTACCTTTCTATGTTTTAAATTGCTCCTTTGTTTAAGAATTCCCTCCTTACATACTTTTGGGTGAAGTTAAGGCTAAGCACTTCCATTACTCTACTTGTGAATTTTATTGTATAAACTTTGCTTGAGGACAAGCAAAAGCTTAAGTGTGGGGGAGTTTGATAAGTGCTTGCATGAATATATTATTTGAGATGTTTTCCATGCATTAGCATCACATTTTTCAGGTTATTCTCCATGCATTAGCATCACATTAGCATCACATTTTTCAGGTTATAGTATGTAAACAAGGATAATATTCTCCTACTACTTCTTAATCAACACAATTTTCCCAGGCTTTTGTTTCTGTAGTTTATTGAGCTGCTTCAATGAAATGGAATGTCTATAAGTGGCCCAATGAGTCCCTGACATAAATATTTTCATCTTTAAGATGAAGTTGTGAATTCATTAAAGAATGGTAAAAAAAAACCAATTATTTTAATAAATAAATTTGTGTATAATCCACGCCAGACCTTGATAGTGCATTATGCAACATTCTTGAGATCTGATGTAGCAGTTGCAGCATAATAGATGGGAGGAACCACCACAGTATTGAAGGTATCCAATGCCTTATTCAAATAATTTAACTGAATGACAATGCAAGAGACCACAACCATGACAAAGACCCAAATTTGGAAATACCCAGCTTAGTTGATACCCTCAATAGTAAGTTTGATAGCAACTCCTACAGCGTTTACACTCATCACCGTCAAAGATCCAACAATAGAACATATACTTAAATAAATCACAATGTTTGATTGCCCATGACGCGGTGAAGTATGCAACACCAAAACAAGCGACACTGCAACTGCTGCACTAGTGTAGAAAAGGAAGGCCGGTTGCATAGCCAAAGAAAAAATTTCATCCACTGAACTTGGAGTTCTCTCTTCTGGGGCATGTAAACAATGACTCTTGAACCAACAATGCATAAGATGCATCCCAAGACACTCAACTTTTGAAGTTTTTCCCTCAAAAGGAAGTGTGCTAAAATTGCAAACATATACGCGATGAAATTGACAATTTATAGAGTAATCTAACACAAAATCCTGCGATCCTTGCCCAAAAGCCAAGTGATTATCAACTAAAGATACCTTTACTCCCCAATGATGTCCATTTAAATCTTCAATATCAACATTCTGATTAAGTAATGCACTTCACATTTTTTTTTTAAGAAAACATTGGTGGCAAGAACAAAGCTTGACTGTAGTCCCCAGTCTGACTTTGAAGAAGGATTTTCATGCATGCCTGCTGCTGTTCTTGAGCAGGCATTCCTCTCCGCTTTCTTTTTTTTATTATTTATTCATTTTTCCTCTTCCTCACTTGGAGAGAGGGAGAGAGCTCAGAACTGCTGACGGAGTGAGGGATATTCCACCCTCGCTGCCATCAGCATCAGCAGTGGACGAGCGGTAACGGCAACATGCAATGATGACGATGACAACAACAGGGCTTATATATATATATACAGGAGACGGGCAAGGGATATTCCACCTTCGCTAGTCTCGGTAGCGGCGATGATGTACGACAACAGCGGAGGCGGCGGCGGCGGCAGTGACGAGCGGCAAATGCAACAGCGATTCCTTTTTTTTTTTATATGTATATGCGGCGAAAGAAAGAAAATAGAAATATCTATGGAGGGACCTTTTTTTTTCTTTTTTTTTTCTTCTTCTTTTCTTCTCTGTTTTCCTTCTTCTCTATTCTGATTCTTTCTTTTTTTCCAAATTTCGTCGGATGATTCTCTCTTTTGTTTTTCTCTTCTGATCCCCTTATCTTCATCCTGCCTTTTCTTCTTTTAAAACCCCCTTCATAACCGCCTCCAGAGTTGTGTTGTTGATGGTCTTCATTTTGGAGCGACCACGTCTCCATGATGAAGACCATATATATATATATATATATATATATAATTATTTATTTGGTATTTTATTAGTATTATTATTATTATTTTATTTGTTTTATTATTAATAATTTTATATTATTTTTTATTTAACTCAATTTTGTATCTAATTTGATTTTTTTTATTTGCCTCGTGATTTGTGCTATACGTTGATCTTGTGATTTGATTTTTTTAGATCCGCCTGGAGATCTGTGCTCTCAGTTGATCTTGTGATGTAAATATTTTTAGATCGCCTCGCGATTTGTGCTCTGAACTTGGAGGAGATATTGTGATTTGAGTATTTTAGATCTCCTCGAGATCTGTGCTCTCGACTGATCTTGTGATTTGAATATTTAAGATCGCCTCAAGATCTATGCTCTTGGCTGATCATTAAATTTAAATATTTAGATCGCCTCGAGATTTGTGCTCTTTGTTAATCTTGTGATTTGAATATTTTAGATCTTGACGCACCCTTGTATGTGTGCTCCGCAACTGCACGGGTGTCGAAGGAATAAAGTACATAACGGGTGGGTAGTTGAATCCATAGGGAGTAGACGATAGAAACAAAAACACTTCGCTAAATAGCCAAGGAAAATCAATTGTTGTTGAGATAAAAAATGAAGTAATAGACAGAAATAAAGAACTGAACCCAAAAGCTAGAGCGTAGGAAAAGATCATAGTGGAGATGGAGTACTCGGACAATGCTCCCCCTAGGATCCTAATTTCATGTGCAAGACTTTAATTACTCTTACTCAATCGAGATTTAATGAGTCGTGGAAATCCAAAGATACAAGATCCCAAACCTAAGGTCAACCTTGACTAGTCCCCTACGAGGTCCCGGCTGAGAGAAAACTCTTGACGCCTCACACAACGTATGACTGCACTACGCTCTGGGATCCAGGTGAAAGATCCCTAATCACAAATAAGTCCCGGCCGAAAGACCTTTCTCAACGCCTAACTCTCTTTGAGATCGATACTAACTCTTGGAATATGGAGGTAAGATCTATTACACCGGAGGTGAAACGGAACGTGCCGCTACCTCTCGACTAGAGATGCAAGTGGGGCGGGGCGGGGCGGGGAATGAGATCCCCATCCCCATCCCCGCTTCCCATGGGGCGGGGATTCCCCGCCTGCAAATTCCCCGCGGGGGAGATGTTTGCCCCACTCACTCAACCGCGGGGATCCCCACGGGGCCGGGGAATCCCCGCCCCCCGCCAATTTTATTAATTTTTATAGGAAATAAATAAAATTAATTAAAATTTTAAAATATTTTTCATATAATTATATTCGTACATTACATATTTACATAGGAGTAACACTAGTTTTACTAAAAATCTAAAATATTTTTAATGTAAACCAAAACTATATATTTTTTTAAAACCTAAATATTTGGTCCTTATAATTTTATTATATATTCATATTGAATTTTAAAACAAATAAATAAATAATCATATGAGTCATTTTTAATATATATATATATATATAATTAAAATTCGGGGATTCCCCGCGGGGCACAGGGCGGGGATCCCCACGGGGATTCCCCGCAGGGAGCAAGGGGATTCCCCGTGGGGAGCGGGGCGGGGAATGCCCTCCCCGCCCCCGCCCCGCCCCGCGATGCGGGGAGGGATTTTCCCCCATTCCCCGCCCCGCGGGGGGTTATTTCGGGGAATCCCTGCCCCGCCAGGGCGGGTCCCCGCGGGGAATGGGGATTCCCCGCCCCACTTGCATCCCTACTCTCGACTCACCCTCTCAACCCTCTTCAAACTTGGTTAATCTAATCCTAATGGTGATGGTCACTCTTCAAAAGGATAATTAGATTGGATTCTCAACCCTAGTGTCAATCTTTGGAAAAATCAATAAAGCACACAAGTTTGAAACTTAAATTTAATCTCAAATTAGAGAAAAGCATTAAAGTCAATGAAGCATAGAAATCCTAGGGTTTACATGTCCAAGTACCTACTAGGGGTTTAGCTCTCAATGGAGAAATACAAAATCAATAATACAATTGAGAATAAATGTAAATAACCCATAGAGAGAACACCCTTAAGTTTCGTGCTGAAGGTCTATGAGGGCTGCTCTTTCTTCTCCACAGATCCCTCCTTCAAGCCTAGGGTACATCTCACCCAATCGATGTCGTCGAAGGCTCCCCCAATAGCTCTCCTTGGAAGGAATCGGTGTTGAAATCGGTGAAGAAACGCCCCAAAAACTTTGCAAAAACCTCTCCAAACCTTAGCCGCTCCCCATCCAAAAATTAGGAAAAAGATCTCTCAAAAACGCTTCAGAACGGCCTTTTAAAACGCAAAAGTCGGGGATCCACTTGGCCATGTGAAAATTTCACCCGTTTCTTCTTCTGAGGCCACACGGATGGACACACGCTCGTGTGGTAGGTCATGTGGCATTTCTTGATGTCAAAAAACCCTTGGAGACCTTTTGAAATCTTCGAACAAACCAGAACAAGAGAGCATGACTGCCTTTGTGTCCTTCTACAATATTGTCTTGAACTCTTTAGAAGTTGGCACATACCCTCTTGTTTGACCCCGATTTGTGTCTTGATCTTTGTATTTGTACAAAAGAACTCTACTTGGCACCATCATGACCTATTTTTGCCTTAATTCCCACAAAGCTTCTTCACAACTCTAATTGCAAGAAAAAACAAAGAAACACACGAAATGAGCAATAAAACCTGAGAAATATAATGCTCATGCATGAAAAACATCTCAATTATTATACACATGCAACCACTTATTAGATCTCCTCGAGATCTGTGCTCTCGGCTGATCTTGAGATTTGAATATTTTAGATTGCCTCGAGATTGTGCTCTTGGTATGAAATTTGAATATTTAGATCGCCTCGAGATCTGTGCTCTCAACTGATCTTGTGACTTGAATTTTTTAGATCGCCTCAAGATCTCGGCTCTTAGCTGATCATGGGATTTGAATATTTAGATCGCCTGGAGATCTGCGCTCTCAACTGATATTTTGATTTGAATATTTTAAATCGCCTGGAGATTTGTGCACTCGGCTAATCTTAAGATTTGAATATTTTGATCTTTGATATTTATGATTTTTTTTATTCAAACAATTCTCCATCTCCTGAAGAGCGGCATAGCATCTAACTCTACCACACCAGCAGCACAAGTAGTACTAAGAGAGCTTTCCAGCGCATAAGGCATCGTTTTGTCATGCTTTATTTACTTTTCTGTACTTTTATTTTGTTTGTCTTATTTAAGACTATGCCTTTCTGTTTTTATCTTTATGTATTAGTTTTATTTCCTTATCATTTCGTTTGTTTTTTAGCTTCAATGAACTTCCTTTAGTCCATGTAGATGGGCTTGAGAGTTGATGGTCGCTGCGTGACTCGCTAAAAAAGTGGGCGAATGGCTCCGTGGTCGCAAGTGAACGAGTCAAGTAATACCTCTCGTGCAAGCACGAGATCATCGTATTCCTTGGGGTCCCAAGATCTACTATTGCTTCCTCTTAGATTAGCTGTTTAGTCAAAACGAAACAGGAGTTTTGTAATAAAAGGAACTGAATACTAAAACAAACAACTAAAGAGACTCAAACACCAACAAGCCAATATCCCATAGATAAAAACAAGTAGGGAAGATAAGGCGCCGGGCAAGGATTCCCCCGGGAAGAGCACAAGTATGGATGATGAGATAAATAAATAATGCATGCATGGTTTGTAACTAGTTGGTCCGCTTAGACTCGGAAATCGACTACCCCGGAACCTCGGTAGTGTAGCCCTAATCCAGTACAAGTTCCTTGATCCTACGGATACTCACACGATGTCCTTGGGCACATGGAGTCTCGGCTAGAGTTATCATAGAGCAATCGTGCTAGAATACACTCTAAGGCCTGCGGGAGGCTACCGGCACCCGGAACCTCCGGTGTACCGGTACAATGAATCCCCCTCCTAATATTCTTTGACCGAATACAAGCTAGCATCCCGCCAAACAGGTATCATTCATAATCAATCCTACAGAATCTATCCATTGTAAAATAAACATAAATAGAATGAAAGAAACCAACACAACAAAACCATGCATTCATTAAACTAAAGAAATGTCATCCAATACAAGTGTTCCTCCCAATGTTCACCGGTTGCCTGGTGGCCTTGGGAGGTTTAGTTCAATAGCAAAGAGACACTACAAGATACAAGATTCATCACAAAGAATGTAAGAACTTCCCTTGAAGATGTTGACTAGGGGTGATGGAACAACTTGCCGAATCCGCGTCGGCATGCCCTAGGATGAAGATCTACGCATTCTCCCCTTTTCTCCCACTTGATTCCACTCCATAATAGCCTCCTTTGATGAAGAAATGAGCGTGGGGGTGCTTGGAGGGGCCGGTGGCCAGATCCCCCCCTTCGAAAAAGCACTAGAACGACTTAAATACCCGAGACGTTTGCGGGCTGGTGTGCGGGCCCGCACACAGCCCTCACATGGGCCTGAATAGGCCTCTTTCGTGTAAGAGTGCCCGAATGACGTCCGGAGCTCTTTTAACCTTCATTTCTTCGCTCATTGGTCTTGATTTTCATGCTATAAATGCTTCTTCTAACGTAGATGACTCGTAGATGCCCTAAAATAGAAAAACACGAAAAATAGATCAAAGGGCAGCAACTTAAAGTTTTGCACTAGAAACTAAGATTCTAGGGGAGCATTGTCCGAGTACCCCATCTTCATATTGGTCTTGTTCTACACTCTAGCTTTTACTTTCAGTACTTTATTTCTGTTTTTCTTGGTTTATTTTCAATCACAACAACAATTGATTTGTCTTTGGCTACTTAGCAAAGTGTTACTGTTCTTACGTCTACTCCCTGTGGATTCGTCTACCCACCCGTTTGGGTACTTCATTACTTCGACACCCGTGCACTTGCGAAACACACACACAAGGGTGTGTCAAGTTTTTGGCACCGTTGCCGGGGAGTTAGGCGTTTTAGGAACTGTTATACTTTATTTCGCTAGTCATTTATCACACATTCTATCTCACACCTCTTTTACTTCCATTGTTCTGATTTTGCTTTCTTTTCCTGATTTCAGCTCCAGGTTATGACCCGTGGACATCCTTCGACATAATTTTGATCAAGCTGAGATAGAGGTTGAAGAGTCCGCAACCATGGCTGAACAAGAACAGTTTGATCAAGCTGAGATAGAGGTTGAAGAGTCCGCAACCATGGCTGAACAAAATGAGCAAGAGCGGACACTTTCTGATTTTGCTAGGCCGTCTGTCCGAGGTACACAATCAAGCATAGTCTGCCCACCAATTTCAGCTCATAATTTTGAGCTTAAGCCGGGGTTCATTTAGATGGTTCAACAGTCCGCACAGTTTAATGGGTTAGCAGATGAAGACCCGAACAATCACATAGAAAATTTTTTGGAAGTGTGCGACATGTTGAAGATAAATGGAGTCACAGACAACGCCATCAGACTGAGAGCCTTCCCATTTTCCTTGAAGGGGAAACCAAAACAGTGGTTGCAGTCTTTACCTAGAGCATCAATCACCACTTGGGAAGAGATGGTTGAGGCCTTCCTTGCCCGATATTTCCCTCCTGGGAAATCGGCAAAGCTAAGAAATGAAATTTCTTCCTTCATGCAGTCGGAATTGGAGTCTCTTTTTGAGACATGGGAGAGGTTCAAGGATCTCCTGCGCAAGTGATAAACGTCTAAATATACGTATTTTATACGTATTTGTGTATATTTTATGTTCTCTTTTTGTTAAGTTGTTATCTATTTTCTTGTTTAAAGTTCCTTTACTTGTGTTACAGGCCCGGAATAAGCAAAATAAGCTCAAGAACGTATTTATCAAGAAAGCGACACCGAATACGGCGTTTTTGGGCTTCATCAATGTCGCAGTACTGTAGCAGGGTACTGTAGCACGAGATAAAATTTCTGGGAAAGTTTCTAGGAGCCTTGCGGGCAAGCATACGCCCGTGAGGCAACCCATATGGCCGCACGAATTTCATCTTTTAAAGGGTTTTAGGGCATCATGAAAGAGGACTTTTGGCCACCATTCTCCACCATCATTTTCTAGGGTTTCAAGGCAAGTGGAGAGGGCAGATCTGAGGTGGAAATCAAGGGGAGAAGCGGTATTGCTATCAAGGAGAAGATCTAGGAGCTTGCCGGCGCGGATCCAACAAGTTCTCATCACCACCTTCTAGTCTTCATCTTAGGGGAGTTTGCTTTGAGTTTTATCTTGTATTCTTTGTATTTCTTGCTTTCTCCTTTGTTGATGATGAACTAGACTCCCAAGGTCGCCAGGCATCCGGTGAACCTTGGGATGAACTTGCTTTGTATGGATGCTTAGATTTACATTCATGGTATTTGGTTTGTTTTGTGGTTCATGCTTGGTGTACTTTGATGTATTGGTATGCATGAGAACTCTGTGTATCGATTTCTAGGTTTTAGTAGGTTACGTGACCATCGCCCTACTTTTAGACTCCCAAGCTTGGAAGAGATACATGTACAAATACATCGTGACTATCGGGTATTTTGTACCCCTCCGGTATTAGGGTTGTGCCTAGTTTGTGCTTCAACCCTAATTTGAGAATCTCATGCCTTTAATGCAATCGTAAGAGGATTTGGGCGGAAGGAATTCCCGTATCAATACTCGTACCGGATTAGGGGCCAACTGCCGTGACCAACGGGTTGGCCTACCTTAGGATTCTCCTGGCCAAGAACCACCAGTGCCTGTGTAATTCTAGCATCCTATTAGCTTTAGTAATCCCGAGGGGATCCTAGCTCGGGACCTCGTAGTTTCATTGCTAATTGCCTCCTTGATATGCTTATTTGGTGTGCCTTAGTCCAACATGTTTATAGTTATCTTTGGTACACCCCTTGCGTAACCGCAAGTGCACGGGTCGCACAAGTAGTAAAGTGTACCCTTTGGGTTAGGTAGTCGAATCCACAGGGACTGGTAAAGCTTCTAATACTAACGTCCTACTTAATATCTGACCAAACAGAAGATGAAGGAATTGACTTTGGATTAACTTCGAGGAAGTTAAGGGAATAGGAAATTCACCAAGGGAAGATTTAGGTTTGACTCGATGGAGGAGATGGGGCCCCGGGGTTGGGTTTCCGACGTTCACTAACTCAGTCTTTCTCAGTATTTATCAGCGAAGTCTTCAGTTCTAAACCTAGTTATGCTATAAGCATGTGGTTTCTAGCGCTGCCGAGCCCTAAGTTGACTCCCACTGCTTGCAACAATCAATAACGATTCACAAGCCTAGATAGGAGAACCTAACTACCAAGCATCAAGCACTAAACAACATACGAGATAGCCAATAACCTTGATTTATTGAAAGGAACAAGACATTCAAAATACTGCAAGTAACGACAATGAGTTCAAGCTACAACGTCATACAACCAACCCCGGGGCTCCCTTAAGAGTTTAGCCCCTCATAATGACAACCAACAAATACAATGCCATAGAAATTAAAAGACAAGGAATTGAAAACTCCCTAATTTCTTGCATCCTTGAGGTTGTCGAAAGATCTACAACGTCGTGTAATCTCCTCCCGATCGGCCTACCATAAGCTTGGCATACTTTTGATGAAGTGGAGGATGAACCCCCAAAGCTCTCCCTTTCTTTCTCCCAAAGTTCGCCCACCAAAAGTCCCCCAAAAACCTAAGTTTTTAGGGTTTTAATGTTTTCTCGATGTGAGCACGGGCGTGTTGAAGCCGTGCTCCAAGCCGTGCAGATTACGGCCAAATAAAACTCCAGAAAACTCACATTCCTGTAATCTGCATGGGGAACAGCACAGGCGTGCTTAGGCCGTGCTGAGGGTTTGCACGATCGTGCTCAGCGAATTCAATGCTACAGTACTCGTGCCACAGTACTTTTGCTACAGTGCTCATGCTACAGTGATTCCCCCCCCCCCGAAAATTCGCCAGCCTGTAATTTGCATGGGGAATAGCACGGCCGTGCTTAGGTCGTGCTGAGGTTTTCACGACCATGCTAAGCGAACTCAAGCTGTGTTGATTTGTGGCTGAATTCTCCTGCAATTTGCACGGGGAACAGCACGGGCGTGCTCAAGCCGTGCTGAGCTTGATGAGGTTTCTTCTAAGTCCTTTAGCTTCTAAAATTGTTCCAGAACACTTCTTCTTGCTTCAGGACTTTGATATCTGCATGACAAACAACGAATACCTCAAATAGCACTGTACTTGGAGAATTACAACCAAAATATTCAATAATGATGAGGGTAAAGGATGCAATACATGTATATGAAATGCGCTCATCAAATACCCCCAAACTTGAATTGTTGCTTGTCCTCAAGCAACCTTATTCCCCTAATAAAGTGATGAGTGCATGACCTTTGATCTCAACAAATTAAAAGAGTTGCTGAAGCTTAAGGAGTTTCTGAGAACTAGTGACTTAGTCAATTGAAAGCTTGTGAAAGATTTTACTCTTACTCCGTACTACCGTGTGTGTGTGTCACCTCCTGAAGCATGTCAAAACTGTTCTTGAGGGGGTCTAGTACAAGCTTTTTTCTTCTCAATATTTTCACTGCTGACTCCTAAACTGGGTAGTAGCTTCATACACCCTAGAGGCAGTCATTTCACTTTGGTAGGTCATCAAAAACGACATTTATGATGCCAAAGATCCAACTACTCAAGTGCGGCTTTCGCTTTTTCTAAAGTGATAGCTCTTTCTACCATCTTTCTCACAAAATTTGACAGGGCATCCAAAAAGGAATCCGACTTGTCACTTTTCTCATTTTTAAATTTCTTTTCACAATCTATTTTATTATTTATGTTTGGAGTCAAAACTAATTGTTTTACAAGCTCTACAACTAGTCCTTCTTCTAACAGAGTGACAATACTACACAGGCTAAGTGTTCAGATTAAGGTTTCCAAAGTAAGAGTGAAATAAAACTTTAAGTTCAACAAAAATGCACTAATATGCTCAAAAACTCCTAGCTTAGCAATTCTCAACCAAAACTGTCATAGATCGTCCTAAGTCATGCACAACATCTAAACATATTAAAACACAAGTATGCAACCCTCCCCCATACTTGAATGAAACATTGTCCTCAATGTTTAAAGATTTAACATGCTAGGCATAGAAAAAGATTTCAAGTAAAAGTGAATTGAGAGTTGGGGAATTTTCACCAAGTTAAGGGAGAGGTTCCGAGAAAGAATTCCATGGACACAAGGGCGTGTGTTGATCGCCAGTTAGGGAGGATCCGTTTGAAACAACCAGCAAGATAGATATTCATAAATCCTGAGGTAAACATGCAAGCATTAGAGATAGAAAATAAAACAAAAAACAAACAAAATATAACACACAACACATCAAACAAACACTACAAGAAAAAAAAGGCATGAAACCAATCGGGTTGCCTCCGGAGAAGCGCTTGTTTAACGTCACTAGCTTGACGTACCTGTTCTCATCTCACGAAGGCTCAAAGACATACCTTCTCTCCTGGCAGCCTCCAACAAAACATTCCAAGAAGGGGGGCAATGAGTTAATTAAAAATGCTTCACCAACACCGAGTACATTAACAGGGACCTGCTTTGGGGTAGAAGCTTGTTGTTTCTTCCTTTCCTCTACCTTCTGCCGGCAAGTCCGAGCTTTCGTTACTTTCTTTTTCTTAGCAGACATGGCTGGTTTATCAGCATTCGGTGAGATCCCAGCTACTTCCTCAGCCCTCACTGTAGGTTCTTCATCTGAAGGCGCCTCCCCTAGCAAATCAGTGAGGTGGTCCTTTCGCCAGGTCGCCTGCACACAATCACCAATTACATCGTCATTAGCTTCAAGAAAATAACAAGAATCATCAAATGCCATTAGATGTCTCATCGCTTCCTTCAGTCTAAACACCACTTCTTCATCCCCCACTCTTAATGTCAGTCGACCATCCTTCACGTCAATAATTGCTTGTGAAGTAGCGAGGAATGGTCGCCCAAAGATCAGGGGTACCTCAACTTGGTCATCCAAATCTAAAATGATAAAGTCCACTGGAATTCAGAGGGGGCACCCCGACAATCCACACGGCCGTGTGGAATTTCCACACGGCCATGTGGATCTTCGACCATGGCCAAAATGCCATGGTGAATCCACATCGTTTCATACAATCATTCACACAGTTGAGCACAAGTGTTTTAAACAATAATCTAAGTATTAATCATGAAAATATCATGCAAAAACACAAGATTCAACATCCACAACAAGTATTGAAGGTTTCATGGCAAGAAAAGGGGAAGAAGGCTTACCGGAGAAGATGAGTACAATCTCACAATGTAGCAACGAGTAAGGCCTACAAATCCTTTAAATAAGCGAGAGAATGGAAGGAGAAGAGAAACCGTCGCTACCCTTGGAGAGGAGGCGCTTGAAGATGAAGGGTTGCTTGGGGGAATATGAAGAGCAAGGGCTTTTTCATGTTTAAGTACTCCACATGGCCGTGTGGATTCTCTGGATGATCCTCACTCGACTCCCCATTTTCCACACGACCGTGTGGAAATTCCACACGGCCGTGTTGATTCTCTGCATTGCGAAAGTTCTTACTGAACAAATCCACATGGCCATGTGGAAATTCCACACGGCCGTGTGGATTCTCTGGATGAGAGAATTCCTTCACAAAGTCATCCACACGGCCATGTGGAAATTCTACATGGCCGTGTGTTTCCATTCTTCAGCTCAAATATAATTTAAACTCTGCAGAAATCATTGAAAACACATGGAACGACTGCAGAAGTTGAAAACTAACATGTTTACAGCCGAAATCTCGCAACATTCACAGGACTACCATCTAACTTGCCAGAAACGATGAAAACACTAAAGTGCACTACACCAGCAATGAATCCACACAAACTACAAACTAAACAAAAACTAAACTGCAGAAATAAAAACTAACTACACTCGAGCAAAGAATTTTAAAAATTGGGTTGCCTCCCAATAAGCGCTTGTTTTACGTCACTAGCTTGACGTACCAGTTTTACTAGACTCAAGGGGGGTCATGGGTCGAAAGGACTTCGCTGCTTGGAAATTTGAGACATGATGAGCATAAATTCTGGAAATTAGAGGATGAGGGATTGAACTTATTACCAGATAGAGGGGTGTCGTTCATTTTCCTTGAAGGGTTGTCCGCAAGTTTGTTCGTTTGCTTCTTGCGGCGATGTCTTACCCTCCTTAGCTTCTTAATGAATTTGTTGACTATACCCGTGGGAGGTTCTTCTTTTTCCTCTAGAGCAGCTAAGGAACTCTCATCATCACTTACCTCTTGGTCTAGCCATCCCGCCAATGGGTCCGGACAAAAATTTTCCTGCACAAAATCATCAATTAGCTCGTCAGTAGTGTCAAGAAAATACAAAGTGTCATCAAAGTCGAGAGAATGTCTCATGGCTTCAGCAAGGCGGTAGGTTAGCTTTTCATCTTCAATCCTTAATGTCATCTCTCCGCCGTCCATGTCAATAAGGGCCTTGGAAGCACGCAAAAAGGGTCTTCCAAGTATCAGAGGTACATCGACATTCTCATCCACATCAAGAACTACAAAGTCAGCAGGAAAAATGTATTTGTCCACTTTCACTAGGACGTCCTCAATGATGCCTCTCGGATGACGAACGGAACGGTCAGCTAGTTGTAAGGTCATCCGAGTGGGCCTTGGCTCTCCCAGTCCTAGTTTCTTGAAGAAGGAGTAAGGCATGACATTGAAACTGGCTCCTGAGTCTGCCAAATCCTTCTCTTCACCCAAATTCCCAATGTTACATGGGATGATGAAGCTTCCGAGGTCTTTCATCTTGTTAGGTAGATTCTTCTGCAACACAGCTGAACAAGATGCATCCAAAATCACCGCTGCACCCTCTTCCAATTTCGTCTTGTTGGTTAAGAGGTCCTTCAAAAATTTTGCATACCGAGGCATTTGAGACAAAGCCTCCACAAAAGGGATATTAATGTCAAGCTGCTTGAAAAGGCCCAGAAACTTCTTGTATTGCTCATCATTTTGATCACTCTTCAGCCTTGAAGGGTAAGGAATTCTTGGCTTGTATGGTGCGGATGCTACCTCCTTTTCCTTACCCTTCTCCTTGTCTTTCTCCTTAGCAGGAACTTGAACAACCTCTTCAGCGGGAAGTCTACCCTCAACCTCAAGACCACTCCTTAGAGTGATTGCCTTCAGTTGCTCTCTTGGGTTGGTCTCTGTATTTCCCGGGAGACTTCCTTGAGGTCGCTTAGATAAAGTCTTCGCAATCTGCCCCACCTGATTTTCCAGGTTATGTAGTGAAGCGGTGTGATTACGAAGTGTACTCTCCACGCCTTGGAAGCGCGTGTCTGAGGACTGAATGAACTTGGTTAATGCTTTCTCCAAGTCCGTCATTCGGCTCTCAAGCCCTGAAACTCGGCCCTCCATGTTTGGTTGTTGGGGTTGCTGAAATCCGGGGGGTGCAGAGGGCCTTTGTTGCCCTTGGTTGCTCCATGCAAAGTTCGGGTGATTTCACCACCCCGGATTGTAGGTGTTGCTATAGGGATTCCCTTGACCTCGTCCTACATTTCCCACAAAATCCACCTGCTCAACAGGTGTTGTTCCTACCACAGAGATAGGGCAATCAGAAGAAACATGCCCTCCTCCACAACTATCACAACTCATCACTGCAGCCATTCTAGATGGGCCTGCCAAAGTGTCTAACTTCTTGCTCAATGCTTCAACTTGAGCTGATAGAGATGTTACTGCATCAACTTCATGAATACCCTCCACTTTCCTCTTATCTCGAGCATTCCATTGATAGCTATTCATAGCCATTTCTTCTATTAGTTGGCGGGCAGCTTCGGGGGTCTTGCTTCCTAAGGTACCTCCTGCTGCGGCATCAAGTCGCTGTCTTGTGCTTGGGTTCAGCCCATTGTAGAAGGTGTGGATGACCATCCACTCGGGGAACCCGTGTTGAGGACACTTGCGCAGAAGATCCTTGAACCTTTCCCATGTCCCAAAAAGAGACTCCAATTCCGACTGCATGAAGGAAGAAATTTCATTTCTTAACTTTGCCGATTTTCCAGGAGGGAAATATCGGGCAAGGAAGGCCTCAACCATCTCTTCCCAAGTGGTAATTGATGCTCTAGGTAAAGATTGCAACCACTGTTTTGCTTTCCCCTTCAAGGAAAATGGGAAGGCTCTCAATCTGATGGCGTCGTCCGTGACTCCATTTATCTTCAACATGTCGCACACTTCCAAGAATTTTCTATGTGATTGTTTGGGTCTTCATCTGCTAACCCATTAAATTGTGCGGACTGTTGAACCATTTGAATGAACCCCGTCTTAAGCTCAAAATTATGAGCTGAAATTGGTGGCCTGACTATGCTTGACTGTGTACCACGGATAGACGGCCTAGCAAAATCAGAAAGTGTCCACTGTTGCTCATTTTGTTCAGCCATGGTTGCGGACTCTTCAACCTCTATCTCAGCTTGATCAAACTGTTCTTGTTCAGGTTGTCTTCCCCGTCTGTGCAATCTCCTCTCTATTTCCGGATCACCTTCCACTAATGTCGAAGGATGTCCACGGGTCATAACCTGGAGCTGAAATCAGGAAAAGAAAACAAAATCAGAACAATGGAAGTAAAAGAAGTGTGAGATAGAATGTGCGAAAAATGACTAGCGAAACAAAGTATAACAATTCCTAAAAAGCCTAAGTCCACGACAACGGAGCCAAAAACTTGACACACCCTTGCGTGTGCTCCGCAAGTGCACGGGTGTCGAAGTAATAAAGTACCCAAACGGGTGGGTAGTCGAATCCACAGGGAGTAGACGTAAGAACAATAACACTTTGCTAAGTAGTCAAAGGTAAATCAATGATTGATGTGATTGAAAATAAAACAAGAAAGAAACAGAAATAAGGTTCTGAAAGTAAAAGCTAGAGTGTAGAAAGATCAATACGAAGATGGGGTACTCGGACAATGCTCCCCCTAGAATCCTAGTTTCTAGTGCAAAACTTAAGCTGCTCTTCTTACAATGAAAGTCAATGAGTCGAGGAAATCCAAGGATACAGGGTCCCAAACTTAAGGTCAACCCTGACTAGTCCCCTACGAGGTCCCGGCGGAGAGAAAGACTCTCGACGCCTCACACCACGTATGACTGCGAAAAACTCGTGGGAAATCCAATTGATAAACTCTATTCCGAAATATGGACCAACCTCTTTGGTCCAGGCGGAAGATCCCTAATCACAAATAAGTCCCGGCGGAAAGACTTCTCTCTCAACGCCTAACTCTCTTTGAGATTGAAGCTATCTCGTGGAATGAGAAGGTAGGGTAAATCACACCGGAAGGGAAAGGGGACGTGTTGCTACCTCTCAACTCACCCTCTCAACCCTCTTCAATCCCGATTGATCTAATCCTAATGGTGATGGTCACTCGTCAAAAGGATGATTAAATGTAATTCTCAACCCTAGTGTCAACTAAGGGAGAATTCAAAAAACATATAAGATTGAAACTCAAATTAAAACCCAAATTGAAGAACAACAATAAAGTTATAGAAACATAGAACTTCTAAAGTTTACATGTCCAAGTACCCTCTAGGGTTTTTAGCTCTCCATGGAGCAACACAAAATCATGAGAGAAATGGAGATTAAATACAAACAATCCATAAATAAAACCCCCTTAAGCTCCGTGCTGATAGTCTATGAGGTTTCTCCTTCTTCTCCAAAGAATTCCTTCCTCCAAGCCTGGGGCACACCTCGTCGAATCGAGTCGTCGAAGGCTCCCCCAATAGCTCTCCTTGGAAGGGATTAATGTTGAAAACGATGAAGAAGCACCCCCAAAGTGTAGCAAGAACCTCCTGAACCCTAGTCGTCACTCCCTCTCCAGTTTGGAAGAAGATCCTTGAAATAACGCTTCAGAACGGCTTTATAATTGGCCATCTCGAGGATCCACACGGGCGTGTGGATGAGCCACACGGCCGTGTGGAAATTCCACACGCCCCTGTGGAATTTCTGCCCTGTGGAAAACTTCGTATTAGTCCCCGATTTCGCCCGTTTCTT
This sequence comes from Dioscorea dumetorum, assembly GCA_902712375.1. Classification (NCBI taxonomy): domain Eukaryota; kingdom Viridiplantae; phylum Streptophyta; class Magnoliopsida; order Dioscoreales; family Dioscoreaceae; genus Dioscorea; species Dioscorea dumetorum. The sequence continues at coordinate 4,130,136 of CACTHL010000561.1, read as the reverse complement.
CTCTCGAGGTCACACGGACGGACACACGCCCATGTGAAAGGTCATGTGGCATTTCTTGATGATGATAAAACCTTGGAGAGCTTTTGAAATCTTCGAACAAATCGGAACAAGCGAGCATGACTGCCTTCGTGTCCTTCTACAAGAATTGTCTTGAAGTCTTTAGAAGTTGGCACATACCCCCTCGTTTGAACCCGATTTGTGTCTTGAACTTTGTATTTGCACAAAAGAGCTCCACTTGGCACCATTATGGCCTAATCTTGCCTTTATTCATGTACAATGTCTTCACAACCCTAATTGGATGAAAGAACACCAAAGCACACGAAATTAGCGATAAAACCTGAGAAATGTGATGCTCATCCGTGGAAAACATTTCCAAAAATATATACATGCAAGCACTTATCAGTAATCTGCACGGCTTGAAGCATGGCTTCAACACGCCCGTGCTTACATCGCGAAAACATTAAAAACCGTAGAAACTGAGGTTTTGGGGGACTTTTTGCTGGGCGAACTAGGAGAAGAAGAAGGGGGAGAACTTTGGGGCACCGTCCTCATCTTCACCAAGGGAATGTTACGCATGGTAGGCTGATCGGGAGGAAATTCCACGACATTGTAGAGCCTCTGACAATCACAAGGATGCAAGAAATTAGGGAGTTTTCAACTTCTTGTATTTTAATTTCTTTGCCAATTTCCTTGTTGTTTAATGTCATGAGGGGCTAAACTCTTCAAGGGGCCCCGGGGTGGTTTGTATGACGTTGTAGCTTGAACTCATTGTCTTTACTTGCAGTATTTACGAATGTCTGTTCTTTGCAATAGATCTTGACTATTGGCTATCTTGTGTGTTATTTAGTGTTTGAATGCCTGGAAGTTTGGTTTTCTTATCTAGGCTTGTGAATCATTATTGATAGTTTCAAGCAGTAAGATTTCAACCTAGGTTTCATCAGCACTGTAAGCTTTATTCTTATAGCATAACCAGATTTAGAACTGAAGACATCTCTGATAAATACTGAGAAGGACCGAGTTAGTGAATGTCAGAAATCCAACCCCGGGGCCCCATCTCCTCCATCGAGTCAATTCTCACATTTCCCTTAGTGCAATCCCTTTCGCCAATCTCCTTGAGTTCAACCTAGAGTTACAATCCATCTTTCTTTGTTTGGTTAGATATTAAGCAAACCGTTAGTATTAGAAGCTACACCAGTCCCTGTGGATTCGACTACCCGACCCTACGGGTACACTTTACTACTTGTACGACCAGTGCACTTGCGGATACGCAAGGGGTGTACCAAGTTTTTGGCGCGGTTGCCGGGGACTGGCAAATTCTAAGAATTCGGACAGTCTTAGTACTCTAATCGTTTTCTTTTTGTTATCAGTTTCATTTATTTATTTATTTATTTATTTATTTTTTTGCTCGTATTCTCTTATTTGTTTTTGTTATTATTTGTGTTTAGTTTAAACTGTTTCCGCTTTTTCTTTACTTCAAGCTTAAAAGATCATATCTCATCTTCTCTTTTTGTATTGTGCAGGCATAGTGCATGACTCGGGGGAATTCCTCCCGGTTAGCATCTCCAGATCCTGACATTGAAACGACATTTCATAGGCGACAGAGACAGATCAATTTAAGGGAAACCGGGTCAGTGGAAGTGAGAATAAAGATAGACCAAGAAGAGAGCATGGCCGGAAATCAGAGAAGTATTTCGGATTATGCACGCCCTAATTTGGAGGGCTCTGGATCAAGCATCGTTCGGCCCCCTGTTGCAGTGAACAACTTCGAGCTGAAGCCGAATTTTATTCAGATGGTGCAGCAGATGTGCCAGTTTGATGGATTTCAGGATGAGGACCCATATGCTCATCTTACAAATTTTTTGGAAATAATACTTTCAAGGAGAATAATGTGTCCGAGGATGCGGTTCGCCTCCGACTGTTCCCATTTTCAGTGAGAGGAAGGGCTAAGCAGTGGCTAAGTTCCTTGCCGGCGGGATCTATCACTAATTGGGTACAGCTGGACGAGAAATTCTTGACTCGATACTTCCTCATTTCGCCAGTCAGAATCTGAAACCTTGTACGACACATGGGAAAGGTACAAGGAATTATTGGGGAAGTGTCCACAGCACGGAATAGTAGAGTGGATGCAAATCCAAATATTTTACAATGGTTTGAACGTGGCTACCAAACAGATGTTAGATGCAGCCGCCGGAGGCTCCTTGTGTAGTAAGAGACCTGAAGAGGCACTGAACCTGATTGAAGATATGGCCTCTAACGGGTACCAATGAAGCTCCGAGAGGAACAAACCAGTGAAGACTGCAGGGGTCTATGAAGTTGATGTGCTTACCACTCTGGCAGCACAAGTAGAAGCATTATTGATGAGTGCATTTCATATATATATATTTTATACTTTACCCTCATCATTATTGAGTCTTTTGGCTTTAATTCTCCAAGTGCGGTGCTATTTGAGGTATTCTTAGTCTTTCATGCAGATATCAAAGTCCTGAAGCAAGAAGAAGTGTTTTGGAATGATTTTAGAGGCTAAAGGACTTAGAATAAATCTCATCAAGCTCAACACGGCTGGAGCACGGGCGTGCTGTACCTCATGCAGATTGTAGGAGAATTCAGCCAAAGTCAGCACAATCTGAGTTCGCTAAGCACGGTCGTGCAAACCGTCAGCACGGCCTAAGCACGCCCGTGTTGTAACCCGTGCAGATTACAGGAATGCGAGTTTCTGGAGTTTTATTTGGCTGTAATCTGCACGGTTTCAACACGGCCGTGCTCATATCGGGAAAACATTAAAACCCTAGAAACTTAGTTTCATGGGGGACTTTTGGTGGGCAAACAAGGGGAAAAAGAAGGAGAGAGCTTTGGGGGTTCGTCCTCCTCTTCATCAAGGGAATGTCACGCCTATGGTAGGCCGATAGGGAGGAGATTTCACGGCATTTTAGATCTTCTGACAACCACAAGGATGCAAGAAATTAGGGAGTTTTCAACTTCTTGTATTTCAATTTCTTTGGCATTGTACTTGCTGTATGTTGTTATGAGGGGCTAAACTCTTAAGGGAGCCCCGGGGTTATTTGTATGACGTTGTAGCTTGAACTCATTATCTTTACTTGCAGCATTTTTGAGTGTCTTGTTCCTTGCAATTAATCAGAGTTATTTGCTATCTTGTATGTTGTTTAGTGCTTGATTGCTTGGAAGTTAGGTTCTCTTTTCTAGGCTTGTGAATCGTTATTGATCGTTGCAAGCAGTGAGAGTTCAACTTAGGGCTCGGTACCGCTGGAAGCAACATTCTTATAGCATAACTAGGTTTAGAACTGAAGACATCTCTGATAAATACTGAGAAAGACCGAGTTAGTGAACGTCAGAAATCCAACCCCGGGGCCCCATCTCCTCCATCGAGTCAATCCTCAAACTTCCCTTAGTGCAATTTCCCTTCCTCAATCTCCTTGAATTCGACCCAGAGTCAAATCCATCCTTTTCTGTTTGGTTAGATATTAAGCAGAATGTTAGTACTAGAAGCTATACCAGTCCCAGTGGATACGCAAGGGCCGTATCAAGTTTTTGGCGCCGTTGCCGGGGACTGGCAACTTCTAACATTTCGGACAAGTCTTAGTACTCTAACCGTTTTATTGTGCTTTGAGTTTCATTTCTTTTATTCTTGTTCTGCTCATATTCTTTTGTTTTAGTTTTTGTTAATATTTGTGTTTTGTTAAGCTGTTTACCTTTTTTCTTTGCTTCAAGTTTTTAAGTTCTTATCTCATTTCTTTCTTTTGGTTATTGCGCTGGCGCAGTGTATGACCCGGGGGAATTCCTCCCATCTAGCTTCTCCAGATCCGGACATTGAACGGACATTTCATCGGAGACAGCTGCAGATTCATCTAAGGGGAACCGGGTCAGTGGAAGTGAGCATAGAGGTGGACCAAGAGGAAAATATGGCTAGAAATCAGAGAAGTATTTCCGACTTTGGCAGGCCTAATCTGGAGGGATCTAGGTCTAGCATTGTGCGACCCCCAGTTGCGGCCAACAACTTCGAGCTGAAGCCCAATTTCATTCAATTGGTGCAATAGATCTGCTAATTTGATGGCTTTCAAGATGAGGACCCATATGCTAATCTTGCAATTTTCCTGGAAATTTGTGACACCTTCATGGCGAATAATGTGTCCGAGGATGCGGTTCGCCTTCGATTGTTCCCATTCTCTTTGTGAGGAAGCGCTAAGCAATGGCTAAGTTCCTTGCCGGCAGGTTCTATTACAAACTGGGAACAGTTGGCCGCGAAGGTTTTGACCCGCTATTTTCCACCAGCCAAAATCACCAAGCTTAGAAGTGATATCTCCTCATTCCGACAGGCAGAATCTGAGACCTTGTATGATACTTGGGAACGGTAAACGGATTTGTTGAGGAAGTGTCCACAACATGGAATGGTGGAATGGATGCAAATCCAAATATTCTACATTGGTTTGAATGTGGCCAATAAGCAGATGTTGGACGCAGCAGCACGAGGCTCCTTGTGCAGTAAGCGACCCGATGAGGCATAAAACCTAATTGAAGACATGGCCTCTAATGGGTATCAGTGGAGTTCTGAAAGGAATAAGCCCGTGCAAACAGCCGGGCTTTATGAGGTTGATGTTCTCACCACCTTAGCGGCACAGGTCGAAGCCATTTCTAAGAGACTGGACACAATGCAAATTCAGTCTTCACCGCAAGGTAGCAGTCATGACAGTTGGGCAAGCCAAGCAGGGCCAAGTTACTCATCAGAAGGGGTTCGGGTGACCGAACAAGTAGATTTCATCGGTCAAAATCAGCGGTATGCGAACAACCCCTACAGCAGCACATACAATCCTGGGTGGAGGAACCACCCAAACTTTTCTTGGAAGAATCAGAATCAGGGGCAACAGCATCCCCCTCAGCAACAGCAGCAGCAGCAACAACCCCAGCCTCAATCTTCGAGGCCTTCACCACCATAACAAAAAGGATCTTCTATCGAAGCTCTCCTTGTCCAATACATCCAAGCCAATGATGCCCGAATCACAGGGCATGAAGAGATAATGAGGAATCAACAAGCCTCTTTACAGAACCTTGAGCGTCAGGTTGCACAGATCGCCAAGACGCTTGCTGAACGACCCAAGGATGCTCTACCTAGTAACACGGAAATCAATCCCCGGGAGTCCCTCAAGGCAGTCACTTTGAGAAGTGGCAAGAAACTTTAATCCCCACCTCCACAAGCACAGCAAGAGTCTCCACGTGAATTAGAGGTGGAAATCCAAGAAAAAGATTCAGGGTCAAGCTCAAGGATGAAAGCTAAGGGCAAAGAGAAAGACTTGATAGCAGAATACAAACCTCCTTTGCCTTATCCTACAAAACTCAAGAAATATCAACAAGATGCTCAATTCAAAAAATTTCTTGAGATGTTCAAGACCCTGCACATCAATGTCCCGTTCGTTGAAGCTCTATCACAAATGCCAAAGTATGCCAAATTTCTTAAGGAGCTATTAACTAACAAGAGGAAACTTGAGGCAGTTTCGACGGTGACATTAAGTGAAGAATGTTCAGCAATTATTTCAAACAAGATTCCCAAAAAGGAGAAGGATCCGGGAAGTTTCATCATTCCATGCACGATTGGGGGAATGATGGATGAAAAAGCATTGGTTAATTTAGGAGCTAGCATCAATCTGATGCCATTAAAGATTTTTCAGAAGCTAGGGTTGGGGGAACTCAAGCTAACTCAAATGACGCTCCAGCTTGCTGATCGCTCCACCCGCCAACCTTTGGAAATTGTTGAGGACGTTTTGGTGCAGGTAGATAAGTTCATATTCCCGGTAGATTTTGTTGTCCTGGATTTAGATGATCGAGCTAAGGTTCCTCTGATTTTTGGACGACCATTCTTAGCCACTTCGCAAGCAATTATTGATGTAAAGGATGGGCGACTGACATTGAGAGTAGGGGGTGAAGAAGTAGTGTTCAAGCTGAAGGAAGCCATGAGACATCCCATGGCGTTTGATGATTTGTGTTATTTTCTAGACGCTACTGATGATATTATTTGTGATTGTGTGCAAGAAACCTGGAAAAAAGACTATCTTACTGAGTTGCTAGGGGCGGATCCTCCAGATGAAGAACTCTCAAATCAATTCGAAGACGTCATAGCTACACCACCAAGCGCTGGTAAACCAGAAACGAATGCCAAGAGAAGGAAAAACAAGGTATCAAAGGCCCAGACATGGTGGCCGAAGGTAGAGGGGAGAAAGAAACAACAAGCCTCTTCACCGAAACATAATCCTGCTAATGACCTCAGTTTTGGTGAGGCATTTTTGATTAGTTCTTTTCCTCCTTTCATGGAATGTTGGCCCGCAGGGCGTGAAGAAGGAAGGTATGTTTTTGAACCATCTTGAGATGAGACTAGACCCGTCAAGCTAGTGATGTTAAAAGAGCGCTTATCGGGAGGCAACCCGATTGGTTTCATTTCTTTTGTTATTTCTTTGTTGCTGATGTTTGTTTTGTTTGTTCTTGTGTTTTTGTTGTGTTTTAAATCGAGTCTGGCGTGTTCGTTCTTTGAGATGGAAGGTTCAGGCTCAACACGGGCCTAACACCCCCGTGCTGTTTGGGGTGCAATTCACAGGTTTTCAAGTTTATATAATTTCTGAGCGACACTTGGGAAAGCACGGCCGTGCTGAGGCCGTGTTGAACATTTTAGCACGTTGCCCGTGCACGCGGCACTGACGTGCCGTGTTCTTCATTCCTCTCCCTGCGAGCTTCTCCTTTTTAAACACGCAGTTCGCCCTTTGTTTCTCTTCACCGGCGATTTTCCTCTCTTGTGCTCTCATTTTCTTGCATTTTACACGAGTATTTGCGCGGTTGTCTCGGTTTCTTGGCGTTTCCTCGCTTGTATTTCTTCTTCTATAACGATTTGGTGAGTCGACGAACCCTTGATTCTTGTTTCGTTTCAAAATCTTTAATTTTACGCCTCTATTCATTTTTAAACATTTAATTTAGATTCTAGAGGAATCTAGGGCGTGTTTTAATTAGTTTAAACAACTTTGTATCGTCGATTTTTGGGTTAGAAACCGTCGGAGATGACACAGGACTTCAGCAACACGGGCGTGCTCACGCAAGCACGGCCGTGCTCTGATTTGAGATCTGAAATTGCACGAAAGCACAGGCGTGCCTGTTAAGCACGCCCGTGCTCGTTTGTAAACCCTGTTTTTGATTTACACTGGCGTGCAGATTTTCAACACGCCCATGCTTCACTGTTGATCTTAATTGCTTTATATTGTCTCTCAACAGATCATGCCGAGGAAGGCTACTACATTCGGCCCTTCCTCGAAGAGGGCTCGAGGGGAGTCGTCGACCCCAGCTGCTCCCTATGCTCCAGCCTTCGGTGCCTCAGTCCACCAGGAGCGCCACGACCACTTGAGCACGAAGTGGTTTGGCGAGATGCGAGTCATTGATTGGGAGGTCCTCCGTGAGATGGGCCTGGAGGCAGAAGTTCGTCGATATCTCGTTGAGGGCGCCTGGACGCGGCTTCTCGCCATCACCGACCCCGCTTACTGGGAGCTATCTTTGGAGGTCCTCGCGACCTTCGAGATGCCCTGAGGGCCTGTTAGCTACCACCGCACCGGCACGATTCAGTTCCAGGCGTTCGGCGAGCTCCACCGAATGAGTCTGACTGAGTTCTCCGTCAAACTCGGCTTGTACGATGAGGAGTTCACAAGGACTCTAGAGTACGACGCCCTCCTCGTCGCCTGACCACCCTGCGAGTCCCAGGATGCATGTTGGCAGCGGTTGAGCACGAACCGAGGGAGCTAAACTCTTAAGGGAGCCCCGGGGTTGTTTGTATGACGTTGTAGCTTGAACTCATTATCTCTACTTGCAGCATTTTTGAGTGTCTTGTTCCTTGCAATTAATCAGAGTTATTGGCTATCTTGTATGTTGTTTAGTACTTGATTGCTTGGAAGCTAGGTTCTCTTTTCTAGGCTTGTGAATCGTTATTGATCGTTGCAAGCAGTGAGAGTTCAACTTAGGGCTCGGTACCGCTGGAATCAACATTCTTATAGCATAACTAGGTTTAGAACTGAAGACATCTCTGATAAATACTGAGAAAGACCGAGTTAGTGAATGTCAGAAATCAAACCCCGGTGCCCCATCTCCTCCATCGAGTCAATCCTCAAACTTCCCTTAGTGCAATTTCAATTCCTCAATCTCCTTGAATTCGACCCAGAGTCAAATCCATCATTTTCTATTTGGTTAGATATTAAGCAGAACGTTAGTATTAGAAGCTATACCAGTCCCAGTGGATACGACTACCCGACCTTAAGGGTACATTTTACTACTTGTACGACCCGTGCACTTGCGGCTACGCAAGGGGCGTATTAATTATCAAAGAGATTGGACATGATGCAAGTACAATCCCAGTCTCATGTTCCTAATAGCGAAAGTTGGGAAGGCCAAGCCGGGCCAAGTTGTTCATCTGGAGGGGTTCAGACTACTGAGCATGTGAATTTTATTGGTCAAAATCAGAGACACCAGAACAACCCCTACAATAGCACAGACAATCCTGGGTGGAGGAATCACCCAAACGTTTCATGGAGTCAGCAGACTCAAGGGCAGCCGTGCCCTCAGCAACAGCAGCAGCAACAGCAGACACAACCCCAATTCTCGAGGCCTCCACCACAAGAAAAGATGGGCCCCACTCTTGAGACCCTTTTGGTGAAATACAACCAATCTAATGACGCCCGACTCTCAGGGCATGAGGAAGTAATGCGCAATCAGCAAGCATCATTACAACATCTTAAGCATCAAGTGGCGCAGATTGCCAAGCCTTTCGTTGAACGGTCCCCGGGTTCATTACTAAGGAATACTGAGGTCAAAATCCACGAGTCGCTCAAGGCCGTGACTTTGAGAAGTGGGAAAGAGCTAGAGTCACTACCTCCTCAAGTGCAGCCAGTTATTCAGGATGAACCTGAGGTGGAGATGGTGGAGAAAAATTCTGATTTTGATTCAGAGTCAAAGGAGAGAATGATGGCCAAGAAGAAAGGGCCAGTAGCAGAATACCGGTCTACCTTACCCTATCCTGCTAAATTTAAGAAATATCAACAAGATGCTCAGTTCAAGAAGTTTCTGGAAATGTTCAAGACATTGCATATCAATGTTCCTTTTGTGGAAGCTCTCTCCCAGATGCCTAAGTATGCCAATTTCCTCAAGGAGTTGTTGACAAATAAGAGGAAGTTGGAAGCAGTTTCGATGGTCACTTTGAGTGAAGAATGCTCGGCTATCATCTCAAACAAGATCCCTAAGAAAGAAAAGGATCAGGGAGGATTTATCATCCCATGCACCATTGGGGGTATTATGGACGAGAAGGCACTTGCTGACTTGAGGGCAAGCATTAACTTAATGCCCTACAAGATTTTTCAAAAATTGAGACTTGGGTAACTAAAGCCCACCCAAATGACACTTCAGCTTGCCGATCGGTCCACTCGCCGGCCTATGGGGATAATTGAAGATGTTCTAGTAAAGGTGAACAAGCTTATTTTTCCAGTGGACTTTGTCGTTTTAAATTTGGATGACCGAGTTGAGGTACCTCTGATCTTTGGCCGACCATTCCTCGCTACTTCACAAGCAATCATTGATGTGAAGGATGGTCGACTGACATTAAGAGTAGGAGATGAAGAAGTGGTGTTCGGGACGAAGGAAGCGATGAGACACCCAATGGCATTTGATGACTCTTGTTATTTTCTTGATACTAATGATGTTCTGATTGGTGATTGTGTGCAGGAGACCTGGCGGAAGGACTACCTCACTGACTTGTTAGGGGAGGAACCTCCAGATGAGGAGCCCATAGCGAGGGCTAAAGAAGTAGCTATTGTACCACCGAGCGCCGATAATCTAGCTGTGTATGCCAAGGAAAAGAAACCATCCAAGGCTCAGACTTGGTGGACGAAGGTTGCGGATAGGAAGAAACAGCAAGCCTCTGCCCCGAAACACATCTCTACTAATGTACTCGGTGTTGGCGAGCCATTTTTAATTAACTAACTGCCTCCCTTCTTTGAATGTTTTGTTGTAGGCCGCCAGGAGAGAAGGTATGTCTTCGAACCATCGTGAGGTGAGAACAGGTACGTCAAGCTAGTGACGTTAAACAAGCGATTCTCGGGAGGCAACCCGATTGGTTTCATGTCCTTTCTTTTCTTGTTGTGTTTGTTTGATGTGTTTGTGTGTTTTCTTTGTCTGTTGAGTTGATTTTGGTGTGTTATAGTTGTTTTTGGGAAGTTTTCAGGTTCAGCACGGTCATAACACAGCCGTGTTGAGGGCGTGTTCGGCACGACTTTTCTTTTCCTGCTTTTTATTTTTTTTTGTTCTTTGTTTTTATTTTCGTTGTATTTTGTTGTCTTTGAGTCAGTTAGCAAGGGGAGTCCCCTACTAAACTGATCTCTTTTTAGTGAGTTATTTTCTTTGTTTTCTGTTTTATCTCCTTCTAATGCTTGCATGCATACTTCAGTATGTATGGATATTTCTCTTGCCGCTTGTATCAAATGGCTTCCCTTTGATGGTGCTCAACACACACCCTTGTTTGTCATGGAATTATTCACGGGCACCTCTCCTGTAGTTTGGTGAAAATTCCCCAACTCTCTTCTTCATTTTCACTTGAAACATTTTACTTATGTTGCATGTGCTATCTTTTCTAAACATTGCGGACAATGTTGTATTCAAGTGTGGGGAGGGTTGTATACTTCTGTATTAATATGTTTAGATGTTGTGCATGACCTAGGACGATCTATGAAATTTTTGATTGAGAAGTGCTAAGCTAGGAGTTTTTGAGCATACTAGTGCACTTTTGTTGAACTTAAAGTTTTATTTTGCTCTTACTTTGGAAACCCTAACCTGAACACTTAGCCTGTGTAGTATTGTCACTCTGTTAGAGGAAGGGCTAGTTGTAGAGCTTGTAAAACAATTAGTTTTGATTCCAAACACAAATAATAAAATAGAATGCGAAAAGAAATTCAAAAATGAGAAAAAGTGACAAGTCGGATTCTTTTTTGGGATGCCCTGTCAAATTTTGTGAGAAAGATGGTAGAAAGAGCTATCACTTTAGAAAAAGCGAAAGCCGCACTTGAGTAGTCAGATCTTAGGCATCACAAATGTCATTTTTGATGACCTACCAAGTGAAATGGCTGCCTCTAGGGTGTATGAAGCTACTACCCAGTTTAGGAGTCAATGGGGAAAAAAGTGAAAAGTAAGAGCTTGTACTAGACCCTCTCAAGAACAGTTTTGACATACTCCAGGAAGCGACACAGACACACGGTAGTACGGAGTAAGAGTGAAATTTTTCATAAGCTTTCAATTGACTAAGACACTAGTTCTTAGAGACACCCTAATCTTCAGTAACTCTCTAAATTTGTTGAGATCAGAGGTCATGCACTCATCACTTTATTAGGGAATTAAGGTTGCTTGAGGACAAGCAACAATTCAAGTTTGGGTATATTTGATGAGTGCATTTCATATATATATATTTTATATCTTACTCTCATAATTATTGAATTTATTGGCTTTAACTGGGGCAGTGTTAGGGCAGAGGAAGAACAAACATTTTCAGCCCATCTATTATGCGAGTAAAACACTCACAAGCGCACAAGAGAATTATACTACTACAGAGAAAGAGTTGTTGGCAGTGGTTTACGCATTTGACAAATTCAGGCCATATCTGATCTTATCAAGAGTCACAGTCTTTACAGATCATTCTGCCTTGCATTATCTCATAAGCAAGACTGATGCCAAGCCGAGGTTGATCCGTTGGGTTCTGCTTGTACAAGAGTTTGACATGGAAATCAAGGACAAAAGAGGTGTGGAAAATGTGGCTGCTGACCATCTCTCTAGGTTAGAAGGTTTTGAGGGGTATGAGACATCAAGGCCGGAAATTAACGACTCATTTCCAGAAGAACACTTATACATAATTCATGGCGGCTCGGCAGAAGAGGAAACACCTTGGTTTGTGGATTTTGCTAATTATGTATCGGGAAAGGTTCTTAAGCAGGGTCTTACTTTTCAGCAAAAGAAAAAGTTTTTTAGTGACTTAAGAACTATTTTTGGGATGACCCCTTTCTGTTTCGGATTTGTGCAGATCATGTAATCCGACGCTGTGTCTCTCGGGAAGAAGGCTGGAATATTTTAACACACTGTCATTCAGGCCCTCTCGGGAAGAAGGTTGCAGAACAATTACTGTAGCAGTTACTGTAGCACTGAAAGGAAAAATTCCTGAGAAACTCTCTGGGTGCCTTGCGGGCAACCTTGCGCCCGCAAGGCCACCCGCAAGGCATCGCGATGTCTTGATTTAAAAGACTTTTCTAGGGCATTTGAAAAAAAAAAAGTCTTCTTCCTTGGAGCTCCACACAACCATCTAAAAATCCGGCTTGGAGGAGGGCTTTGAGGGCGTTTTCACGGTGAGATCTTGGAGGAGAGTGCGTTTGGGAGCAAGATCCTACTCTAGGGCATCATTGAAGGAGGGTTGAAGACAAGAGAAGCCACCTCTTGAGTGGCGTCTTCGGAACTCCATTTTCGTATTTGAGGGAGTGATTATGCTTTCTTTAGTTGTTTTCATGCTTTTGAGTATGTATTTTGATATTATGAACAACTAAACCCCAAGGTCACAGGATGTAGGTGAACCTTGGGGGTGAACTTGTGTATTTTGGATGGTTGGTTTTAATTAATGTTTGTAGACTTGTTTGTGATCCTTGTTTAGTGCTTTTGAATGTTAGGGTATGCATGAGAACTCTGTGTATCTCTACTTAGCCAATACTAGGTTGCATGACCATTGCCCTAGTGTTAGACTCACCAAGCTTGGAAGGGAAATACGTATAAATGCGCCGTGACCATCGGGTATTTGTACCCCTCCAATTCTAGGGTTAATTGCTTATTTGTGATTCAACCTTAGTTTGAGAAAACCGCCTCACCCTTTGCAATCGTATGAGGATTTATACGGGTAGAGCCCGTATTCAATACTCGTACCGGATTAGGGGTCAACTGCCGTGACCATCGGGTTGACCTAATCTAGGGTTTTCTCGGTCCAACAAGCTATTTACATGTTATTCCAGCATCCTGTACACTCCAGTAGCCCCTGAGGGGATCCTTATCCGGGACCGCTTTTTCACCCTGATTTCACACTTTCTATTGCCCTGGTTATTTAGCTTTCTGATTTGCTTTAATTTCGTGTATTTGCATTTTCATCTCTTACTCTCGAGTTTGATCGGCTAGACAATATTGCGAGAAGGAAGTAAGGATAGATTCTCGGGCCCTTGGGAATACGACCCACTCGTGCGTGCACGAGTGGTTTATTACTTGACGACCCCGTGCGCTTGCGGGAAAACCACCAAGTTTTTGGCGCCGTTGCCGGGGAACCTCGAGAAATATTCGGAAAACTTTTAGCGTGTTGATTTGGCTATTGTTTTGTCGTTTTTGCCATTCTTGTTTATATTCCCTTATTTTATTCCCTGCATTTTTCCTGTTTATTTTCTTTTATTACTTCGGGTGTCTTTTCTTTTCTTGTTTTGGTTCCAATTTCTATTTTAAGTTTGTAAATACTTTTCTTTTATTATTTAATTATGTATGCAAACAATGATTGGGTTAACTATCATCACGCGCAGGTGCCATGCTCTTACTACCCTAGCACTGAGATCGAGTCACACACTCCGAATTTTTATGATGATCAATGGAAGAAGCAGTATTATGAATGTTCGATTAATCGTACTCAGGGACATTTCAATACTCAGTCATTCCTCAACCAGTACATGCAAACAGAGAAAGTGAACCTTGTAGAGCATTCTCCAATGGAACAGGGCACAGAGCACGCAGTGACAGACAGTTTAGAGGAAAACCCATTTTATGTCGAAGTAGAAGCGCAAGCAATGGAAGAAAGTTATCATAGTGACAGTGGACCAGAGACGGAAGAAGTGAGGACTGAAAAATACAATAGGGGCAGTTTCGGGAAATTGAAGTCATCATTGGAGGAACCACCCGAATTGGAACTAAAACCACTACCGCTGCACTTGGAATATGCATTTTCGGGAGAAGGTTCCAAACTTCCAGTTATTATTGCGTCAGATTTGACAGAGGAACAGAAGGGCAAACTCCTTGATGTACTCAAAAAGTATAAAAAGGCAATCGCTTGGAAAATAGCTGATATTAAAGGGATCAGCCCATCATTTTGTACTCACAAAATTCTTATGGAAGACAATCATAAACCTATGGCAATACCCCAGCGAAGGTTGAATCCTAACATGAAGGAAGTAGTAAAGAATGAGGTCATCAAACTTCTCGATGCCGGCATTATATACCCTATATCTGATAGTGCCTGGGTGAGTCCTGTGCAAGTAGTACCCAAAAAGGGAGGAATGACAGTTATCACCAATGAGAGGAACGAGCTTGTCCCTACGAGAACAGTCACAGGTTGGAGGGTCTGTATTGATTACAGGAAGCTTAACGATGCCACAAGGAAGGATCACTTCTCTTTACCTTTCATAGATCAGATGCTTGAACGATTGGCGGGACACGCTTATTACTGCTTCTTGGATGGTCTCTCTGGATACTTTCAGATACCGATTGCTCCTGAGGACCAAGAGAAGACCACTTTTACTTGTCCGTATGGAACGTTTGCCTACCGCCGTATGCCCTTTGGGCTTTGCAATGTACCTGCCACATTCCAGAGATGCATGTTGGCCATTTTTGAAGGTATGGTGGAGAACATTATGGAAGTGTTTATGGATGACTTTTCAGTCTTTGGTGACTCGTTTGATTTCTGTCTCAAAAATTTGGAGCGAGTCTTAAAAAGGTGTGAAGAAACAAATTTGGTACTTAATTGGGAGAAATGTCATTTTATGGTCAAGGAGGGTATAGTACTTGGACATAAAATCTCGCAAAAGGGAATAGAAGTGGATCAGGCAAAAGTCGCCACTATTGAGAAACTTCCTCCTCCAACTTCGGTAAAAGCAATCAGAAGTTTCCTGGGCCATGCGGGGTTTTACAGGAGGTTTGTGAAAGATTTTTCTTCGATTGCCCGACCTTTGACGAAGCTACTCAAGAAGGATGCCCCTTTTGAGTTCAACGAAGACTACATGAAAGCCTTCCTCACCTTGTAGAAAAAGCTTATAGAAGCACCAATTATGGTTTCTCCAGATTGGAGTCTACCATTTGAACTAATGTGTGATGCGAGTGACTATGCTGTGGGAGCCGTGCTTGGACAGCGGCGAGACAATCATTTCCACCCCATCTACTATGCAAGCAAAACCCTGAACGACGCGCAAGAAAACTACACCACCACTGAAAAAGAAATGCTCGCTGTTGTCTTTGCATTTGACAAATTCCGATCATATTTGGTGCTATCGAAGGTGATTGTGTACACAGACCATCTGCCCTGAAATATCTACTTAGCAAGTCAGACGCAAAACCTCGACTTATCCGATGGGTCCTACTACTGCAAGAGTTTGATCTAGAAATAAAGGATAAAAAGGGGGCGGAGAATTTAGCTGCTGATCATCTCTCACGCCTTGAGGAGCCTATGGAGGATAATTGGCAGAAGGGTGAGATAAATGATTCATTCCCTGGCGAACAGTTGTGCAATATTCAGGTGATCGAGGAAGATGAGACGCCGTGGTTTGCAGATATCGCAAATTATTTCACAGCAAAAATATTCCCAAAGCGGCTCACATATCAAGAAAGGAAGAAATTCTTTGCCGATTTAAAGCACTACATTTGGGAAGACCCGTACCTATTCAGGATGTGTGACACACCCTTGCGTGTGTACTCCGCAAGTGCACGGGTGTCGAAGTAATAAAGTACCCAAACAGGTGGGTAGTCGAATCCACAGGGAGTAGACGTAAGAACAATCACACTTTGTTAAGTAATCAAAGATAAACCAATTGTTGTTGAAAGAAAATAAAATCAGAAAGTAGTAGAAACAAAGTGCTGAAAATGAAAGCTAGGTCGGAGAAATAGATCAATAAGAAGATGGGGTACTCGGACAATGCTCCCCCTAGAATCCTTGTTTCAAGTGCAAGACTTCAAATACTCTTATTCAATAGAGATTTCAAGAGTCGTGGAATCCAAAGATACAAGGTCCCAAATCTAAGGTCAACCTTGACTAGTCCCCTACGAGGTCCCGGCGGAGAGAAGACTCTCGACGCCTCACACCACGTATGACTGCGCTATGCTCTAGGGATTCCAAGTGGTAAACCCTATTCTCAACTATAGATCAATCCCTTTGGTCCAGGCGAAAGATCCCTAATCACAAATAAGTCCCGGCGGAAAGGCCTCTCTCAACGCCTAACTCTCTTTGAGATCGAAGGTAATACTTGGAATAAGAAGGTAGGGAAAACCACACCGGAGGGGAAAGGGGACGTGTCGCTACCTCTCAACTCACCCTCTCAACCCCCTCCAATCTTGATTAATCTAATCCTAATGGTGATGGTCACTCGTCAAAAGGATGATTGGATTAGCCCTCAACCCTAGTGTCACTCTAAGGGAGAAACAATTAAGCAAACAAGATTGAAACTCAAATTCAAACTCAAATTGAATAAAAGCATTAAAGTCAATGAAACATAGGAAATCTAGGGTTTACAAGTCCAAGTACCCACTAGGGGTTTAGCTCTCCATGGAGCAATACAAGTTCATCAAAATAAATGAAGATAAGTGCAAGAAATCCATAAAGAAAACCCCCTTAAGCTTCGTGTTGATAGACTATGGGAACTTCTCCTTCTTCTTCAAAGAATCCCTTCCTCCAAGCCTAAGGCACACCTTGCCGAATCGAGTCGTTGAAGGCTCCCCCAATGGCTCTCCTTGGAAGGGAATGATGATGAAACCGGTGAAGAAGCGCCCCCAAAGTGTAGCAAGAACCTCCTGAACCCTAGCCGTCACCTCCTTCCAAAGTTAGAAGAAGATCCCTTGGATAACGCTTCAGAACGGCTTTATAATTGGCCATCTCGAGGATCCACACGGGCGTGTGGATAGTCCACACGGCCGTGTGGAAATTCCACACGCCCATGTGGATTTTCTGCCTTGTGAAATCTTCATACTAATCCTCGATTTCGCCCGTTTCTTCTCCTGAGGTCACATGGACGGACACACGCCCATGTGAAAGGTCAAGTGGCATTTCTTGATGATGGGAAACCTTGGAGAGCTTTTGAAATCTTTGAACCAATCGGAACGAGCGAGCATGACTACCTTCGTGTCCTTCTACAAGAATTGTCTTGAAGCCTTTAGAAGTTGGCACATACCCCCTCGTTTGAACCCGATTTGTGTCTTGAACTTCGTATTTGCACAAAAGAGCTCCACATGGCACCATTATGACCTAATCTTGCTTTTCTTCGCATAAACCTTTTTCACAACCCTAATTGCACGAAAGAACACAGAAACACACGAAATGAGAAATATAACCTGAAAAATGTGATGCTCATGCAGGGAAAAACATCTCAAATTATATGTACATGCAAGCACTTATCAATGTGCGCTGATCAGGTCGTCAGGAGATGTGTTTCCACAAAGGAAGGGCATGATATCTTGATGCATTGCCATTCAGGTCCGACAGGAGGCCACTACGGCGGGAACAGAACAGCTAAGAAGGCTCTTGACTCGGGATTCTACTGGCCCACTATGTTCCAGGATGCGCAAATGTTGGTACAACAATGTGACAGATGTCAAAGGACCGGTAATATCTCAAAAAGAGAAGAAATGCCGCAATCGTGGAATCAAGCTTGCGAGGTGTTTGATGTCTAGGGAATCGATTTCATGGGCCCATTCTCTAGCTCCCAAGGTAACAAATACATTTTGGTGGCAGTAGATTATGTCTCAAAATGGGTGGAAGCCCAAGCCTTTCCGTCCTGTGATGCTAGGGTGGTGGTGAAATTTCTAAAGAAGCTGTTCTCTCGGTTTGGCGCACCTAGGGTGATCATAAGTGATCGAGGCACCCATTTCTGCAATTCTCAACTTGAGAAAGTCCTAAAACGGTACGGGGTATCTCATAGCATGTCGACTGCGTATCATCCTCAAACCAGTGGGCAGGTTGAGGTGTCAAACAGGGAGTTAAAGCGGATCCTAGAGAAAACTGTCAACCATCACCGAAGAGATTGGGCAGAACAGCTTGATGATGCACTTTGGGCATATAGGACAGCATACAAGACACCTATCGGATCGACACCCTACCGATTAGTTTATGGAAAGGCTTGTCACTTACCAGTTGAATTGGAGCACAGAGCTTACTGGGCCATGAAACAACTCAACTTCGACCCTCACCTTAGTGGCCACAAGAGGAAGTTTCAACTAAATGAATTAGATGAATGGCGAACTTTGGCATATGAAACCTCGGTGCGATACAAGGAGAAAACAAAGGAGTATCATGATCGCCACATTAAACGAGCTAAAAATTTTCAAAAAGGAGATCAAGTTTTATTGTTCAATTCTAGACTGAGACTATTCCCCGGGAAATTGAAATCAAGATGGCACGGGCCATACATTGTCACGGAAGTTTTTCCTCACGGTGCCATCGAAATAACGCACCCTCAGAACGGAACATTCAAGGTTAATGGTGACCATCTTAAGCATTATTTTCCAGGTAACAACCCCCCGCCAAGAAATGGAGGTAATTCTCCACCCTTTGACCCACCATGACTCGAGGTATGATAAGTCGAGCTAACGACTTTAAACAAACGCTTCTTGGGAGGCAACCCAAGCTTTTTAAATTCCTTGCACTCTAGTTTTCATATTCTTTAATTTTGTAGTAGTTAGATGTTGTCTTTGTTTTAGTTATTTTGTTCGTCTTCTTTGTCATTTCTTTGTTGCTTGATGTTGGGATTCTTTGAGTTGTTTGATGTGTTGATGCCATGAAGCTTGCTTCTTGTGTATTTATGGGATTATTTCGGCTTTGTTTTCATTGTTTTTAGGGTTTAAAGGAGGTTATGTTGATGCTAAACAAGTTTAGAGCCATTTTATGACCGTTAGAGAGGGTTTTGGTCGGATTTGGCAAGCTTGCGGGCAAGCTTGCGCCCGCAAGCTTGCCCGTGAACCATCCAGAGGGGCCTTGCGGGTGGGCTTGCGCCCGCAAGCCCAACCGCAAGGCTTCCCGAGGCTCCTTGCGGGCAACCTTGCGCCCGCAAGGCTACCCGCAAGGATGCCCGACACTTGCCCTAAAAGGGCTTCTTCCCAACTCTTTCTCTCATCTTCACACTCCCATCTTCTTCCTCTCATTTCTCACTCATTTCTCCACCAAATCACCTCATTTTTTTTGCTCTAAATCACTCTCCTCCTCCTCTAAACTCTTTTGTGGAAGGATTTTGGAAGATTACAACCTTTTCAAGCCGTTTCACACTTTTGATTCATCCCACATACTCTAGGGTTAAGGTTTGGTTTTCATTCTTTTACTTTATGTTTTAATGAATTGTTGGGATGTAATCTGTGTTTTTGGTTCTCTTTGTTTAATATAGCATTGTGAGATTGGTTTTGTATGATTGTAGAAATTTTTGGCTACTTTTTCAAGCAAAACTCTTGCCAAAATTTCTCGGATTTACTGTAGCAATGAACCATTCTCCATAATTTTCATTCCATGAAGCCTTAATTTCTTTATAATTTGGTTTAATGGTGTCCCCTTGGTCTTGTAGGTATGAGGACCAAGAAAGTGGCTCATAAGAGGACACGGAGAGACCGTTCTCCGCCCGGCGACGGACCACGATTTCGAAAGGACGATCACAAAACCCGATTCGCCCTTTTGTCAAGGAAACAATTCGGCACCATACGAAAAATTGATTGGAATGTTTTGAGAGCCTTGGGTTTAGATGAAGTCATCTTGGAGCTTATCTCTCATGGTGGGTGGGACAAATTGTTCTCCATTGAAGAACCCACCTACAAAGAGCTCACATTAGAAGTGTTAAGCTCCATTGAAGTTGCAAAGCAATGGTGTGCCGGCCGACCGAGTGTGATTACATTTCAAGCATTTGGGGAGAAACACCGAATCTCTCAAGATGAACTGGGCGTATACATAGGATTCTACACAGAAGCATACACCCACACTCCTGAGTTTAAAGCCCTAGGCTATGACTTACCGCACCCCGTTACAAATGAGTCCTATTGGTGTTCTATAGCAAATCGCTCGGGGACAAGGAAGGCATCCCAACTACTGAACCCTGCCCATCGATACATCCATGCACTGCTGACTAGAGGCATTGGGGGTAGACTGGACTCGACAGGGGTTGTCTCGCGCACAGACCTACTGATGCTGTACAGCATTATCGAGCGCTATCCACTACACATGGGGCATCTTCTTGCGGAAGTCTTAGCACACCAGGGCCAGTTTGTTCGCCTTGGAGCAATTTTCGCCGGGCCATATATCACAAGAATGATCAAAGGCATGGGCCTTCTTGAGCACACTCAAGGCATGACAGTCGTTGGTTCTATGGCACCACTTAGCATGCAGACTCTGACTTGCATTGGTATAGTTGAGAAGCGGGGTACCATACACAGGCTTGCACAACACCAAGGAACACACGCAGAACACCCTCATTCTTCGCACGAGACGGACACCGGTTCAGAGTCTGAGTCTGAGCAAGAGTCTAGAGAGCAGAGACCAGCACTTGAGGCACAGTTTGCAGAATTTCGCACTGAGGTCTACCAACAGCTGCAGACACTTGAGAGAGGACATAGAGAGTTAGCTGCATCTGTGAGCCACATTGAGAGTGCCACCACTGAGATCCTGACATTCCTACGCAGCTCTTCATCTTCAGTGGGCACCACCTCCGCAGCTACCACCTGTGCTGCATCATCACGGCCATCTGACTCTTAGACTCCCAGCATCACGCCACTTGTTGTTGTTCTTGTTGTTCTTTTTATTTATTTTGCTGCTCTTATTGTTGTTTGCTTTAGTGTTACTTTTTAAGTTAGTTAGGGTTTCGACCCTACTAAACTTTCTCTGTTTATTTTGAACTTTCTGTTTTTGCACTCTTCTCTATCATTTTCATTCTGGAGTTGTGATCAGTGTTCTGTCTTTTTCCAGGAATTTCTTTAGGAATGCTTCACACTCCCAGCCCTCACCACATGGACCACCCCCAGTCCACATGCATTTGATCAACGGATTGGGGAAGTTTCTTACTCCATCTTTTAATTCTTGTTATATTTATTTCCCACCCTGTACTGCTGATTTATGTACATTGGGGACAATGTACAGCTTTAGGTGTGGGGATGGAGTATTTATACTGTATTGCATGCTTGTATTTTACCTATGATAGCTATGATCTTATTGTTAAGGATTTCCTAGCTTGGTAGAATGATAGTAGTGAGTTGTACTTTACATGTCCATGAATGTAGTTCTGTTTCATCCTTAGTGCATATTTATACTTGCTCACTATAACTCTCAATTCTGACTCTCTAACCCATCTTATTGATTTTTGTGTTAGGATGTTAAATTCTTCTTTCAATAGTCCTTTAAAAACTTTTGAGTCTCCTGTTTTTGCTTTAACCCTCAGTGAGGTTTTTAAGTGAAGTTTTTAGCAGGTTTGATCAGGCGTCGTGAAAAAAAAAAAAAAAAAAAAAAAAAGAGTCTATGTCAGTATTCCTCTGCTTGTAAAAGCATGAATGCGTATATGTAGATTTGTAGTCAAGTAAGTTGGGTGGCTCTTGTGCCTGGCCAGCATGTGCATCCTGCTGAAAGATTTTTGTGCGAGTCTACGTTAGGCGGACTCGAAAAAAAAAAAAAAAAAAAAAAAAAAAATATATATATATATATATATATATATATATATATATATATATATATATATATATATATATATATATATATAAAAAAGACCATTCGGGCGCCTGAAACCTGTTCTATCTTCACTTGATGTTAAAGTTTCGTTTTGGAGACCAGAAGATTTTTAATTGACTATTGAGAGGGTCTTTAGCATTCCTAACACTAACTTCAATTTGTGTGAGGTGAATGGACATCCTGGGGTAATCCAGGGTGTGGAGATCAGTGTGGGAGTCAGCACACACTCATAATGACACTTTGGATGAAACAGAGCTGATATTGCTTGTCTATACACTGAACAACTCACTTCCTGATTTCTAACCATCTGTGCTAGTGAAGTCCTGTACATTTGAGCTTGAGGTCGTATATTTAGCCATTTATCTTCTTGCCCCTATTCTTCATGTTTGTTTGCTTGGGGACAAGCAAACGCTTAGGTGTGGGGATTGATGCGTCTCCGCAACAACACAACAGGGTGATGTGTGTCAACCCCTTGCGTTACCGCAAGTGCACGGGTCGTCAAGTAATAAAAGTGGACCCAAAGGGTCGGGTTGTCGAACCACAGGGAACAGAAGTACTAGTAATAGCCCCTCTTTTGTTATTTAGCCTAATGAATGTAGTATGCGATGATCTAATGGCCAACACTAAGAGTGTCACCACAAGTGCGCAGGAAATAAAAAGGAAAAGAGTTCTCAATCAATAAAAGTGAGGTATCCGGACAATGCTCCCCCTAGGATTCGGGTGTTGGATGTAGATTACAAGTGTTTCTAAACGAAGACAATGAGTCGTGGGTATCCAAAGGTATAACGGCCCCTGCCTCCAGGTCACCGATAACTAGTCCCCTACGAGGTCCCGGCGGAGAATTCTCTCGACGCCTCACACCACCTATGACTGCTTAAAACTCTAGGGATCCCAAAGATATGACCAATTCCTAAAAGTAGATCTAACCCCGCCTCCAGGTGGAAGATCCCTAACCCCCTACGAGGTCCCGGCGGAGAATTCTCTCGACGCCTCACACCACATATGGTTGCTTGACACTTAGGGAATATGGAGATAGGAAATATCTGTCGGAAGGGAAAGGGGACACTCCGCTATCTCACGGCTCACCCTCTCAACCCTCTTTACTCTTGGTAATTCTAAACCTAGCGGTGATCTCTCTCTTCACTAGATTGAATAAAACATGCAAGGCAATTAATAATGAAATCAAAAGCACAAACGAGCATTATGAACTCAAAAGTAAAACTCAATCTGATAAATTCGAATAGAAACACAATGTAAATCTAATGAAAATAAGAATCCTAGGGTTTACATGTCCGAATACCCTCTAGGGGTTTAGCTCTCCATGGAGCGAGTCACAAAACAAATAATAAATTCAGAAATAAGTTCCAAAGACATAAAGAATAACCCCCTTAAATCCGTGATGATAGTCTTGATGGATAGTTTCCACGTCTGGATTGAATCCACTCCGAAGCTAGGTCGCCGATGGCTTCCTTGACGCTATGACGGAGGAGGAATCGATCCAAGTTGGTGAGGAAAGCTTCCCAAAGCCGCAAAGAACTCCTTCCAAGCCCTAGCCGCCTTGTCTCTCGAAAGTGGCCAAAAAGATCCCTAAAAATTATCACAAGTCGGCTTTTATAATTTGAATTCGGGGCTTTACGCGGGCATCCACACGGGCATCCACACGCCCGTGTGGAAATTCCACACGGGCGTGTGAAGTACTCTGCTACAGTACTCTGCCCGAAGTCTTCCTTGGAGTCCACACGGTCGGGCACACGCTCGTGTGGTAGGGTGTGTGGCTTTCTATGCTTTGAAATCCTCAAGAACCTTCTTCTGCTTTGTACGGAAGCTGGGACATGGGCGTACTACTGCCTTTGTGCCCTTTCGGTTTGTGTAATGACTTGTACTCCTCCGAAAGTTGGCAACACCCCCATGCATATGAACAGAGCTTCTGATTGTGGTCTTGAAACGTGTCATCACACCCTATCTTTGCTTCTTCCTGTATGTCATGTCTCCAAAGCCCTGTTTGCACAAAAGAACACAAAACACACCTTGTTAATGCTAAAATCTGATAGAAGTGATGCTCAATGCATATAAACTGATATTATAAAATATATATAATCAAGCACTTATCAGGGATGTTTGATAAACGTCTAAATATACGTATTTTATACGTACTTGTGTATAGTTTATTCTCCCTTTTTGTTAAGTTGTTTTCTAATTTCTTGTTTAAAGTTGCTTTACTTGTGTTACAGGCCCGAAATAAGCTCAAGAACGTATTCATGAAGAAATCGACACCAAATACGGCGTTTTTGGGCTTCAACACTGTAGCAGTACTGTAGCGAAATTACTGTAGAACAATTACTGTAGCAGTTACTGTAGCACTGAAAGGAAAAATTCCTGAGAAACTCTCTGGGTGCCTTGCGGGCAACCTTGCGCCCGCAAGGCCACCCGCAAGGCATCGCGATGTCTTGATTTAAAAGACTTTTCTAGGGCATTTGAAAAAAAAAAAAAAAGTCTTCTTCCTTGGAGCTCCACACAACCATCTAAAAATCCGGCTTGGAGGAGGGCTTTGAGGGCGTTTTCACGGCGAGATCTTGGAGGAGAGTGCGTTTGGCAGCAAGATCCTACTCTAGGGCATCATTGAAGGAGGGTTGAAGACAAGAGAAGCCACCTCTTGAGTGGCGTCTTCGGAACTCCATTTTCGTATTTGAGGGAGTGATTATGCTTTCTTTAGTTGTTTTCATGCTTTTGAGTATGTATTTTGATATTATGAACAACTAAACCCCAAGGTCACAGGATGTAGGTGAACTTTGGGGGTGAACTTGTGTATTTTGGATGCTTGGTTTTAATTAATGTTTGTAGACTTGTTTGTGATCCTTGTTTGGTGCTTTTGAATGTTAGGGTATGCATGAGAACTCTGTGTATCTCTACTTAGCCAATACTAGGTTGCATGACCATTGCCCTAGTGTTAGACTCACCAAGCTTGGAAGGGAAATACGTATAAATACGCCGTGACCATCGGGTATTTGTACCCCTCCAATTCTAGGGTTAATTGCTTATTTGTGATTCAACCTTAGTTTGAGAAAACCGCCTCACCCTTTACAATCGTATGAGGATTTATACGGGTAGAGCCCGTATTCAATACTCGTACCGGATTAGGGGTCAACTGCCGTGACCATCGGGTTGACCTAATCTAGGGTTTTCTCGGTCCAACAAGCCATTTACATGTTATTCCAGCATCCTGTACACTCCAGTAGCCCCTGAGGGGATCCTTATCCGGGACCGCTTTCTTACCCTGATTTCACACTTTCTATTGCCCTGGTTATTTAGCTTTCTGATTTGCATTAATTTCGTGTATTTGCATTTTCATCTCTTACTCTCGAGTTTGATCGACTAGACAATATTGCGAGAAGGAAGTAAGGATAGATTCTCGGGCCCTTGGGAATACGACCCACTCGTGCGTGCACGAGTGGTTTATTACTTGACGACCCCGTGCGCTTGCGGGAGAACCACCACACTGTAACTCAAGCATCACCGTAGGGGGCAATTGAGATTACCCATCCAGATAGAGGCACTTTCAAGGTAAACGGGTATCGTCTGAAGCCATATTTTGGTGGTGACGTTAGTACTGAAGGTGCAGAGGTATTTTTGCTGCATAAACCCCCTTGAGTCTAGAGAGACAGGTACGTCAAGCTAGTGACGTAAAACAAGCGCTTATTAGGAGGCAACCCAATTTTTAAAACTCTTTGCTTGTGTTGTAGTTAGTTTTTATTTCTGCATTTTCGTTTTGTTTAGTTTGTAGTTTGTGTGGATTCATTGCTGGTAGTGCATTTTTATGTTTTCACCGTTTCTGGCAAGTTAGGTGATAGTCCTGTGAAATTTTGCGAGATTTTAGTTGTAAACATGTTAGTTTTCAACTTCTGCAGTCGTTCCATGTGTTTCCAATGATTTCTGCAGAGTTTAGACTATATTTGAGTTGAAGAATGGAAACACACGGCCATGTGGAATTTCCACATGGCCGTGTGGATGACTTTGTGAACGAATTCTCTCATCCAGAGAATCCACACGGCCGTGTGGAAATTCCACACGGCCATGTGGATTTATTTAGTGCAAACCTTCACAATACAGAGAATCCACACGGCCGTGTGGAAATTACCCACGGCCGTGTGGAATTTCGGGGAGTTTGATAAGGGTCATACAGAGAATCCACACGGCCTTGTGGAATTTCCACACGGCCGTGTGGGGTACTTAAACATGAAAAGGGGCTTTTCTCTTTATATTCCCCCCAAGCAACCCTTCATCTTCAAACGCTTCCTCTTCAAGGGTCGCGACGGTTTCTCTTCTCCTTCCATTCTCTCGCTTATTTAAGGGATTTGTAGGCCTTACTCGTTGCTACATTGTGAGATTGGATTCATCTTCTCCGGTAAGCCTCCTTTCCCCTCTTCTTGCCATGAAACCTTCATTTTTTGTTGTGGATGTTGAATCTTATGTTTTTGCATGCTATTTTCATGATTAATGCTTAGATTATTGCTTAAAACACTTGTGCTCAACTGTGTGGATGATTGTATGAAATGGTGTGGATTCACCATGGCACTTTGGCCATGGTCGAAGATCCACACGGCCGTGTGGAAATTCCACACGGCCGTGTGGATTATCGGGGTGCCCCCCTCTGAATTCCAGAGGAGACACACGGCCGTGTGGAAATTCCACACGGCAGTGTGTATTGCCTGTTTCTTTGTTTTGGGTAACCCAGAGGAGACACACGGCCGCGTGGAATTTCTACACGGCCATGTGGAATTCTGGGAACCTATTCTAAGCTCCGAATTAACTTGTTTACCTCTCTTATGCACAGGAATGGCCCCAAGAACGAAGAGACTCGCTCATAAGCGTCCCCGTGAGGCCCGTGAGTCCCGTGATCTTTCGCCCGCACCATTCGAGTTCGCCGTGCCCGAACATCAAGCACGGTTTGATCGACTTTCAAAGTTGAAGTTTGGCTAGACGCGAATTCCTGACTTGCAAGCTTTGGAGGCAATAGAACATGCACGTGCGACCAAGTTGGCGGATGAAGTCCGTGAGCTCATTGCTGTGGGCGGGTGGGAACAACTAATGTGCATCAAAGACCCAGTCACTCGCGATCTCACTCTCTTTCTTCTCTCTTTCTTTTTCTTTTCAAGTTGAATGGATGCCAATGTTGTGGGAGATTGGTTGCTTGTCATTTTTGTGGGTTTTTGGAGTAATTTCAAAGCTTTGTAAAAATGTTTATGCTCCATTTATAAGAGAAGCTCTTGCAATTTATTTTTGGGAATTACTGTAGCAATTCTTGAATTTTTTCACATTCCCTTGATGTTGAACCATTGCTTCCCTTGTATGTGACTTAATCTTGAATCATACTTGTAAACCCTTAGCCATGCTTGCATTAGAGAGATTTGGACACCATGATAATGATTGAACAAAGGACTTGCTTGGATTATTTCTTGCTTGATTGTTGTGTTGTGCTAGTTGTTTGTTTTGTTTGCTTTTGTTTGTGTTTTTTTTTGTGTGTGTTAGATGCCTTGAGATGATGTTCCTTTCTATCTTGTAGGGTGGAAGTAGGGCATCAAGCACACCTTCTCTCTCGATCATCTACTTGCATCATTGGTGGCTACCCCGATCTCATGGATTTCAAGACTCATGTTTTGAGACTTGGGGAAGTTCATGAAACCCTCTTATTACACTTTTTTTACCTATATTTTTTATGCACTGCTGATTTAGACACATTGAGGACAATGTGAATCTTTGAGTGGGGGGGTAGATTTTCATGAACTTTGGAATTGTTTTAAATTGCATGCTTGACTCACCTATGATAGCTATGATTTTATTGTTAAGGACTTCCTAGCTTGGAAGAATGATAGTAATGAGTTGTACTTTACATGTACTTGAATGTAGTCCTGTTTCATCTTTAGTGTACATTGATACTTGCTCACTCTAACTTCCACTTCTGACACTCTAACCCATCTTATTGATTTTGTGTTAGGATGTCAAATTTCTCTTTCAATAGTCCTTTAAAAACTTTTGAGTCCCCTATTTTTGCTTTAACCCTAAGTAAGGTTTTTAAGTGAGGTTTTTAGCAGGTGGTTGATCAGGCGTCCTGTGTTAGGTTGTATATAAAAAAAAAAAAAAAGTGAAAAATTGAGTCTATGTCAGTATTCCTCTGGTTCTAAAAGCATGAATGCGTATATGTAGATCTGTAGTCAAGTAAGTTGGGTGGCTCTTGTGCCTGGCCAGCATGTGCATCCTGTCGAAAGATTTTTGTGCAGTCTACGTTAGGCGGACTCCGTAAAAAAAAAAAAAAAAAAAAAAAAAAAAAACTTTTGTGACCTTTGGGCGCCTGAAACCTGTTTTACCTTCACTTGATGATAAAGTTTATTTTTGGGACCAAAAGATTTTTAACTGACTATTGAGAGGATTTTTCTTTGCCACTCCTAACACTAATTTCAATTTGAGTGAGGTGAACAAACATCCTGGGTAATCCAGGGTGCGGAGGTTGAGGTGGGAGTCAGCACACACACACAGGAACACTTTGGATGAAACAGAGCTAATATTACTTGACTATACATTGAACAACTCACTTCTTGATTTCTGTCCATTTGTGCTGGTGGAGTCCTGTACAGTTGAGCTTGAGGTCGTGTATTTAGCCGTTTATCGTCTTGCCCCTGTTCTTCATGTTTGTTTGCTTGGGGACAAGCAAACGCTTAGGTGTGGGGATGTTTGATAAACGTCTAAATATACGTATTTTATACGTATTAAGTTGTATTATTTTATTATCTTTTTGATGAGTCGATGCCCTTTTTATAGTCTAAATCTCTTTATTTTGTGTTGCAGACCCTAAATGAGCTCAAGAACGTATTTAGGAAGAATTCGACACCAAATACGACGGTTTTTGGGTTTTTACTGTAGCAAAATACTGTATCAGAATCACTCTCTGGATGCCTCATGGGCAACCTCACGGCCGTGAGGCAGCCCGTGAGGAGTCCCGAATTTCACCTTTTTAAAGGCTCCTAGGGCATCATGTTTGGGGACTCTTGGCCACCATTCTCCACCATCTTCACCTAGGGCTTCAAGGCAAGGGGAGAAGGCAGATTTGAGGAGGAAATCAAGGGGAGAAGAGGTTGTGCTATCAAGGAGAAGATCTAGGAGCTTGCCGGCGCGGATCCGACAAGTTCTCATCACCACCTTCTAGTCTTCATCTTAAGGGAGTTTGTTATGAGCTTTGTCTTGTATTTATTGTATTTCTTGCTTTCTCCTTTGTTGATGAGGAACTAGACTCCCAAGGTCACCTGGCATTCGGTGAACCTTGGGATGAACTTGCTTTGTATGGATGTTAGATTTACATTTACGGTGTTTGGTTTGATTTGTGGTTCATGCTTTGTGTTCTTTAATGTGTTGTTTGGCATGAGAACTCTGCGATTCAACTTCTAGATTGTACTTGGTGCGTGACCATCGCCCTTGTGCTAGACTCACATAGCACGGAAGGGATTCATGTATGAATACGCCGTGTCCATCGGGTATTTCATGCCCCTCCAACCATTAGGGCTGGACCTAGGTTGAGGATCGACCCTAATTAGAGGTTTTCCTAAGCGTAGTGCAATCGTAGGAGGATTTGGTAGGAAGAAATTCCGAGCCAATACTCGTACCGGATTAGGGGTCATCGCCGTGACCATCGGGGTGATCTACTGTTGGATATCTCTTGGCCCATTAACCATTGCCTGTGTAATTTTAGCATCCATCTAGCTTTAGTAGTCCTGAGGGGATCCTAGCCCGGGACCTCGCGCTTTCATTATTATTTGCTTCCTTAAATATGCTCATGTGGTGTGCCTGCGTCCATGTGTTTATAGTCATCTTTGTTAGTTTTCTTTTCTTGTTTAATTCTCTTTCTTTGGTAGACTAGACAGTGCCGTCTAGGGGGAAGTAATAGCAGCTCTTGGGACCGCAGGGAATACGACCCTCTCACGCGTGCGTGAGAGGTATTACTTGACGACCCGTGCGCTTGTGGATCTTATCAACCACCTATTCTGTATGCAGCTACTCTCATAAGTCGGATACTAGCTATGCCCTAATGAGAGAAAGAGCTATCTAATAGGCTGCGTGAAAGCTAACACTCCCTGGTGGAAAGAGCTACCACCTTGAAAGGGTGAAAGCCGCCTAGGAGGCATCTTGGGAAATGGCTACCTTTGAGGTTGTGTGCAGCTACCACCGATTTCTTTTTCCCTAAATAAGTCCTTGTTTTAATAATGTTCAAGCGTAGACTTGGGGTTGGCATGAGTAAGTGTACACACACACACGCTTTCAGATTTTATTTTCTTCGTAATTTGAGTTTTTGCTAGAGTTTTGGTTTTTATCTATCTATGTTTAAATTTTCCCTTTTTGAGAATACTATCTTTGTACACCTTTGATGAACTTAAGGCCAAGCATTTTCATCACTCAACCTTTAATTCTCATGGTATGAACTTTGCTTGAGGACAAGCAAAAGCTTAAGTGTGGGGGAGTTTGATAAGTGCTTGCATGTATATATTTTTGGAAATGTTTTCCACGCATGAGCATCACATTTTTCAGGCTTTATCGCTAATTTCGTGTGTTTTGGTGTTCTTTCACGCAATTAGGGTTGTGGAGACATGGTACGTGAATAAAGGCGAGATTAGGTCAGAATGGTGCCAAGTGGAGATCTTTTGTGCAATTACGAAGTTCAAGACACAAATTGGGTTCCAACGAGGGGGTATGTGCCAACTTCTAAAGACTTCAAGACAACTCTTGTAGAAGGACACGAAGGCAGTCATGCTCGCTCGTACCGATTGGTTCAAATATTTCAAAAGCTCTCCATGTGACCTCAGGAGAAGAAACGGGCGAAATCGGGGACTAGTATGAAGCTTCCACAAGGCAGAAAATCCACATGGGCGTGTGGAATTTTCACACGGCCGTGTGGCTTATCCACACGCCCGTGTGGATCCTCGAGATGGCCAATTATAAAGCCGTTCTGAAGCGTTATTTGGGGGATCTTCTTCCAACTTGGAGAGGGAATGACGGCTAGGGTTCAGGAGGTTCTTGCTACACTTTGGGGGTGCTTCTCCACCGATTTCATCATCAATCCCTTCCAATGAGAGCTATTGGGGGAGCCTTCGACGACTCGATTCGACGAGGTGTGCCTTAGGCTTGGAGTAAGGGGTTCTTTGAAGAAGAAGGAGAAGTTCCCATAGTCTATCAACACGAAGCTTAAGGGGGTTTTCTTTATGGATTTTTTGCACTTATCTTCATTTATTTTGATGAACTTGTATTGCTCCATGGTGGGCTAAACCCCTAGTGGGTACTTGGACTTGTAAACCCTAGATTTCCTATGTTTCATTGACTTTAATGCTTTTATTCAATTTGAGTTTCAATCTTGTTTGCTTAATTGTTTCTCCCTTAGAGTGACACTAGGGTTGAGGGCTAATCCAATCATCCTTTTGACGAGTGACCATCACCATTAGGATTAGATTAACCAAGATTGAAGAGGGTTGAGAGGGTGAGTTGAGAGGTAGTGACACATCCCCTTTCCCCTCCGGTGTGGTTTTCCCTACCTTCTTATTCCAAGTATTACCTTCGATTTCAAAGAGAGTTAGGCTTTGAGAGAGGTCTTTCCGCCGGGACTTATTTGTGATTAGGGATCTTTCACCTGGACCAAAGGGATCGATCTAGAGTTGGGAATAGGAGTTACCACTTGGAATCCCTAGAGAATAGCGCAGTCATGCGTGGTGTGAGGTGTCGAGGGTTTTCTCTCCGCCGGGACCTCGTAGGGGACTAGTCAAGGTTGACCTTAGATTTGGGACCTTGTATCTTTGGATTCCACGACTCTTAAAATCTCTATTGAATAAGAGTATTTGAAGTCTTGCACTTGAAACAAAGATTCTAGGTGGAACATTGTCCGAGTACCCCATTTTCTTATTGATCTATTTCCATACCCTAGCTTTTCTTTTCATCACTTTATTTCTATTTCTTTCTTATTTAATTTCCACACGGCCGTGTGGCTCATCCACACGCCCGTGTGGATCCTCGAGATGGCCAATTATAAAGCCATTCTGAAGCGTTATTTGGGGGATCTTCTTCCAAACCTGAGAGGGGGTGACGGCTAGGGTTTAGGAGGTTCTTGCTACACTTTGGCGGGGGGGGTGCTTCTTCATCGTTTTCAACATCAATCCATTCCAAGGAGAGCTATTGTTGGAGCCTTCGACGACTCGATTCGACGAGATGTGCCCTAGGCTTGGAGGAAGGAACTCTTTGGAGAAGAAGGAGAAGCCCTCATAGACTATCGGCACGGAGCTAAAGGGGGTTTTATTTATGGATTGTTTGCATTTAATTTCCATTCCTTTCATGATTTTGTATTGCTCCATGGAGAGCTAAAACCCTAGTGGGTACTTGGACATGTAAACTCTTGAATTTCTATGTTTCTATGACTTTATTGCTGTTCTTTAATTTGAATTTTAATTTGAGTTTCAATTTTGTATGCTTCTTGGATTCTTCCTTAGAGTGACACTAGGGTTGAGAATCACATCTAATCATCCTTTTGGCGAGTGACCATCACCATTAGGATTAGATCAATCAGGATTGAAGAGGGTTGAGAGGGTGAGTCGAGAGGTAGCAACAAATCCCCTTTCCCTTCCGACATGATTTACCCTACCTCCTCATTCCACGAGATAACTTCAATCTCAAAGTGAGTTAGGCGTTGAGAGAGAAATCTTTCCGCCGGGACTTATTTGTGATTAGGGATCTTCCGCCTGGACCAAAGGGGTTGGTCCTTTTTTCGGAATAGGGTTTTTCATTTGGATTCCCACGAGCTCTTCGCAGTCATACGTGGTGTGAGGCGTCGAGAGTCTTTTTCTCCGCCGGGACCTCGTAGGGGACTAGTCAGGGTTGACCTTAGGTTTGGGACGCTGTATCCTTGGACTTCCACGACTAATTGATTTTCATTGCAAGAAGAGCAGCTTAAGTTTTGCACTAGAAACTAGGATTCTAGGGGGAGCATTGTCCGGGTACCCCCATCTTCATATTGATCTTATTCTACACCCTGGCTTTCATTTTCAGAACTTTATTTCTATTTCTTTCCAGTTCTATTTTCTTTCACAACATCAATCGATTTATCTTTGGCTACTTAGCAAGGTGTGATTGTTCCTACGTCTACTCCCTGTGGATTCGACTACCCACCCATTTTGGTACTTTATTACTTCGACACCCGTGCACTTGCGAAGTATACACGCAAGGGTGTATGAAGGAACCATCCGAACTTCTCATGGAGTAATCAGGGCCAGCAGAAGCAAGCAGCTCCTCCGGGTTTCCCAAAACAACCCTCTATTCCAGAGAGAGTTTCTGAACTTGAAAAGGTACTTTCTAAGTTTATTCAATCTACTGACACCAGGTTTCAGAACGTGGAGGCGACGCTACGCAACCACACTGCATCATTGCACAACTTGGAGACGCAAGTGGGTCAAATAGCAAAATCCTTGGCCGATAGACCTCAAGGAAGCCTGCCGAGCAATACAGAGACAAACCCAAGGGAGCATGTGAAGGCGATCACGTTGAGAAGCGGGCAAGAGGTGGAGAATAGAGTGCAAGAAAAGAAGAATGCACAAGAACCAGAGCAAGTGCAGCCTAAGGCCCAGGAAAAAGAGAAGGAAGCTTGATAAACGTCTAAATATACGTATTTTATACGTATTCATTTGTATTATTTTATTATCTTTTTGATTAGTCGATGCCCTTTTTATGGTCTAAATCCCTTTCTTTTGCGTTGCAGACCCTAAATAAGCCGACATGAGCTCAAGAACGTATTTAGGAAGAATTCGACACCAAACACGACGTTTTTGGGCTTCTTCACGGGTAGGTACTGTAGCAGGTACTGTAGCACCGAGGTTAAATTTTCTGCAAAACTTTCTGGATGCCTCACGGGCAACCTCACGGCCGTGAGGCAGTCCGTGAGGAGACAGGAATTTCACCTTTTTAAAGGGTTCTAGGGCATCATGTTTGGGGACTTTTTCATCTACTCTTCTAGGGCCGGCGCCCCACCTTCTTTGCCGGCCATTTCCGGCGATCTACGGCGCAATCTTCACCAAGAGGGAGGCATACATCGAAGGAGAAGGTTTGGAGGGAAGATCCAAGACATCAAGGCGTATTTTGAAGGTCTTCATCCATTCAAGGGTTTCCAAAGCTAGAGCGAGTGTTTCTTCCTTCTTTTCTTGTTTATTTGCCCTTGAACTTGTATGAGTGTTCCTCATTCATGAGGAACTAACTTATTTGTGGTTTGGACATGATGAACTCTAGGGATGTTTGTTTGTAATTTGGATGATCATCCTCGTGATGTATTGTGGGATGTTGTATTTCTTTTATGGAATCTTTTAGTTTGTGGTTCATGTTTGGTGTATTTTAATGCCTTGGTATGCATGAGAACTCTGTGTGCCATTTCTAGGAAATGCTAGGTTGCATGACCATTGCCCTAGTATTAGACTCACCAAACTTGAAAGGGATTCATGTATGAATACACCATGACCATCGGGTATTTCGTACCCCTCCAACCATTAGGGATGAACATAGATATTGAGTTTGACCCTAATTAGAGATTTCCCTAAGTTTAATGCAATCATAGGAGGATTTGGGCGGATGTGATTCCGATCCAATACTTCTACTGGATTAGGGGTTGATCGCCGTGACCATCGGGGTTGACCTACTTTAGGAGTCTCTTGGCCCAGCTACTATCTCAACATTTCATCTTAAATTCAGGACCTAATGACAACCCTAGGAGAATTCATTATCCAAATCACCTCTTCGTGTGTTTTATTCTCCCTTGTTCGCTAAATGTGTGTAGTAGTAGCCCGAATTTCATATTAGTAGTTTTTTATCTTTTTGCAATCACTGTTTATCTTTTGTAGTGTTAGGCTAGGAAATAGACGAAAGGGGAGTAATAGTAGCTCCTTGGGCCCTTGGGAATACGACTCACTCGTGCTTGCGCGAGTGGTTTATTACTTGACAACCCCGTGCGCTTGCGGGATCACCATCAAGTTTTTGGCGCCGTTGCCGGGGACACAAGGGATACTAGGAAAACCTATAGTCTATTGCTCTAGCCATTCTTCTTCTTGTTGTACATATTTTCTTATTTATCTTCGTTCTTTTGTTGTGCTTTGTTTGACTTTGTGTTTTCTTTTTGTGCGAGGTATACTAATCTTGGCAAAATGCAAGGAGCTTTGACCTTGAATGATCCATACTTTGCTTTGGCTGCTCGAATAGATGCTCTTGAGGAGAAACTCAACAAATTTATTAACCACAAATCACTTCAAGAGCAACGGTACATTCCCCCTAAAAGTCCTCAACATGGAACTCCGCAAGAAAGGAAATATACTACTGAGGATGTATTGGCAAAATTCATGGTGAATACTGAACATAGATTTCGTACCATCAACACTAAATTTGAAGCCATTACCGCCGAACTTCAATCCCTTGATGCTAAATATAATTCCGGATTTGAGGCTATCCATGCCACACTTTTGAATGTGCAAGCATCCCTTCACAAGCTAGAGGGCCGGGTTGAACAATTAATCCTCATGCCAAGAATAGAACTCCCAACTACAAGCAATAATGAAAAAGAAGAGAGCTACATTGAAAGGGAGATAGAAGAGAACTTTGGTATAGTGGAGCTTGAAGGAGAAGAAAAGGTGGTGCCAATACAAATTGAGCGAGCCCTTTGCATAGAAGCCAATCCATTTATTATGCACAAAAAAGGATTTTCCGGGACAACTGAAGAAGTGGGTAGGAGGTTGAAGCCATCCAATGACCCACCTAAGTCATTGCTAGACACGTCCCACCCAAAATTATTTCCTTGGAGACCCAAACGATTTTTGTGGGTGATTAATGGAAGATTGACAATGGTTGAAGAAGGAGAAGTGGGTAGGAGGTTTACACCACCCAAGGACCCACCTATGCTGAGCTTGAAAAATCTTCATCCTAACTTATTCCATTGGAGGCCAAAACGATTTTTGATGAGGCTCCATGGAAATTTAGCCGGGACAAATGAAGTGGCGGGAAGAATGCTAAGACCATCTAAAGATTTGCCAAGATTAAAATTGCACAATGCCCGGCCGAAGCTCTTTCCATGGAGGCCAAAAGGTAATTCATACTTGACCTCCACATTGACACCATCCCGGAAGGTACGATTTAATTTTCTTGGTAGCTCGTATGCCACTTCTAGCCGGGAGGAACACACCATTTTCAATCCACCCTAAGGTAAGAACAAGGTATGTCGAGCTAATGACGCTAAACTAGCGCTTCTTGGGAGGCAACCCAGGTTTTAGATTCATGTTTTTTGAATTTTCGTATTTTAATTGTGTGATGGTTTGTTTTGTTTGTGTTTTTCATTACTCGTTGTTGTTTGTATGTTAGATTGTTTGGTTGTTTGTTTGAGTATGATCCATGCTTGTTCTAGAATTTATTGGGTTGTCCTTTGATTTTATGACATTCGAATGCAAATTCTTAGGTGAGTTTTTGTTGAAAACATTGGTGCATTGTTTGTGCTTAAGTTGCAATGGAAAATGTGTGTAAGGGCTGAATTTGCAGGTCTCATGGGTAGGCTCACGGGCGTGAGCTCACCCGTGAGGGCTTCGGGCACCCTTCTCTTTAAAGCGCCCCTTCACCATTTCTTTCATAACTCTCTCATTTCTCATCCGTTTTCCCTCATTCTTTCACCGTTTTTCTTCATTTTTCGTCCTCTACACTCCTCTCCTAACTTTTGCAATGAGGATCCAGAGGTTTATTCAAGGTTTCATCATCTTCTTCACCGATCATTTTCGATTCAAGCTTTGAAGCCGTAACTTGTGTGTTGAAGCAAACTTGATGTTTCTTCTTGTTTTTCATGCTTATCTTGCTTCAAACTTTGGGAGATGTTGTGTGAATGTTTAATCTTTGATTTAATTGCATTTTAAGACATTATTTGTAAATTTTTGGGCTTCAAAAACAAGGGGAAACTCTTGCAAAATTTCTGCTCGTGCTACAGTCAGTTTTGAATGAAATTCCCCTTGAATTTATTTATTCACTTGTAAATTGAGAGGAGAACTTGCATGGAGTCATACTTTGTTGTTTTTGTTCGGTTTAGTTTATTTTTATTTTTATTTTTTCTCCCTACTTTGGAATTGGTGAGATGAGATTTGCTTCTTGATCTTTGTAGAATTATCATAAAAGGAGCTTCACTGTCACCACCCTTCGATGAGTGAACTTACCCCATATTCGAGCATGTATTGTCCACTCTGAACCGAAAATGGGGAAGTTTTCTTCACTCCATCTCTTAATTCTTGTTGCATATTTATTTCCCACCCTGTGCAGTTGACTTATGTACATTGGGGACAATATACAGCTTTAGGTGTGGGGATGGAGTATTTTATTTTAATGCATGCTTGATTCACCTATGATAGCTATGATTTTATTGTTAAGGACTTCCTAGCTTGGTAGAATGATAGTAGTGAGTTGTACTTTACATGTACTTGAATGTAGTTCTGTTTCATCTTTAGTGCACATTGATAACTGCTCACTCTAACTTCCACTTCTGACACTCTAACCCATCTTATTGATTTTGTGTTAGGATGTCAAATTCCTCTTTCAATAGTTTTTTTTTAAAAACTTTTGAGTCCCCTATTTTTGCTTTAACCCTAAGTAAGGTTTTTAAGTGAGGTTTTTAGCAGGTGGTTGATCAGGCGTCCTGAGTTAGGTTGTATTAAAAAAAAAAAAAAAGTGAAAATTTGAGTCTATGTCTGTATTCCTCTGCTTCTAAAAGCATGAATGCGTATATGTAGATCTGTAATCAAGTAAGTCGGGTGGCTCTTGTGCCTGGCCAGCATATGCATCCTGCTGAAAGTTTTTTGTGCAGTCTACGTTAGGCGGACTCCGTAAAAAAAAAAAAAAAAAAAAAACTTTTGTGACCTTTGGGCGCCTGAAACCTGTCTTATCTTCACTTGTTGTTAAAGTTTCGTTTGCGGACCAAAAGATTTTTAACAGACTATTGAGAGGATTTTTCTTTGCCACTCCTAGCACTAATTTCAATTTGAGTGAGGTGAACAAACATCCTGGGTAATCCAGGGTGTGGAGGTCAAGGTGGGAGTCAGCACACACACACAGGAACACTTTGGATGAAACAGAGCTAATATTACTTGACTATACTTTGAACAACTCACTTCTTGATTTCTGTCCATTTGTGCTTGTGGAGTTCTGTACAGTTGAGCTTGAGGTCGTATATTTAGCCGTTTATCTTCATGCCCCTGTTCTTCATGTTTGTTTGCTTGAGGACAAGCAAACGCTTAAGTGTATGGATGTTTGGTAAACGTCTAAATATACGTATTTTATACGTATTCGTTTGTATTATTTTGTTATCTTTTTGATGAGTCGATGCCCTTTTTATGGTCTAAATCCCTTTCTTTTGCGTTGCAGACCCTAAATAAGCCGACATGAGCTCAAGAACGTATTTAGGAAGAATTCGACACCAAACACGACGTTTTTGGGTTATTCACTGTAGCAGTACTGTAGTACAGTACTGTAGAAGGATTACTGTAGCAGGGTACTGTAGCACCCGAGGTGAAATTTTCTGCGAAACTTTCTGGATGCCTCACGGGAAATCTCACGGCCGTGAGGCAGCCCGTGAGGAGACACGAATTTCACCTTTTTAAAGGGTTCTAGGGCATCATGTTTGGGGACTTTTTCATCTACTCTTCTAGGGCCGGCGCCCACCTTCTTTGCCGGCCATTTCCGGCGATCTACGACGCAATCTTCACCAAGAGGGAGGCACACATCGAAGGAGAAAGTTTGGAGGGAAGATCCAAGACATCAAGGCGTATTTTGAAGGTCTTCATCCATTCAAGGGTTTCCAAAGCTAGAGGGAGTGTTTCTTCCTTCTTTTCTTGTTTATTTGCCCCTTGAACTTGTATGAGTGTTCCTCTTTCATGAGGAACTAACTTATTTGTGGTTCGGACATGATGAACTCTAGGGATGTTTGTTTGTAATTTGGATGATCATCCTTGTGATGTATTGTGGGATGTTGTATTTCTTTTATGGAATCTTTTAGTTTGTGGTTCATGTTTGGTGTATTTTAATGCCTTGGTATGCATGAGAACTCTGTGTACCATTTCTAGGAAATGCTAGGTTGCATGACCATTGCATTAGTATTAGACTCACCAAACTTGAAAGGGATTCATGTATGAATACACCGTGACCATCGGGTATTTCGTACCCCTCCAACCATTAGGGATGAACATAGATATTGAGTTTGACCCTAATTAGAGATTTCCCTAAGTTTAATGCAATCATAGGAGGATTTGGGCGGATGTGATTCCGATCCAATACTTCTACCGGATTAGGGGTTGATCGCCGTGACCATCGGGGTTGACCTACTTTAGGAGTCTCTTGGCCCAGCTACCATCTCAACATTTGATCCTAAATTCAGGACCTAATGACAACCCTAGGAGAATTCATTGTCCAAATCACCTCTTCGTGTGTTTGATTCTCCCTTGTTCGCTAAATGTGTGTAGTAGTAGCCCGAATTTCATATTAGTAGTTTTTTATCTTTTTGCAATCACTGTTTATCTTTTGTAGTGTTAGGCTAGGAAATAGACGAAAGGGGAGTAATAGTAGCTCCTTGGGCCCTTGGGAATACGACTCACTCGTGCTTGCGCGAGTGGTTTATTACTTGACGACCCCGTGCACTTGCGGGATCACCATCAAAGCTGCAACAACACCTCCTGCTTACGTACCTCGAGTACCATACCCTTCACGGCCGAAGAAGGACCAAACGGATGAGCAGAACAAGAAATTTCTGCAGTTGTTCAAACAGCTGCACATCAACATCCCTTTTGTCGAGGCATTATCACAAATGCCCAGGTACGCAAAATTTTTGAAAGATCTTTTAACTAACAAAAGAAAAATTGAAGAAAGTGCAGCTGTGATATTGGATGGGAGTTGTTCAGCAATACTCCAAAAGTACCTCCCAAGCAAGAAGAAAGATCCTGGGAGTTTCATCATCCCATGTGTCATCGGGGGCTTAGGCCCAGAGAAAGCTTTAGCTGATTCAGGAGCAAGCATCAACGTGATGCCGTACAAATTTTTCCAGAAATTGGGGCTAGGAGAGCTACGGCCAACTCAAATGACGTTGCAGCTAGCTGATCGCTCAATTCTACATCCTAGAGGTATCATTGAAGATGTTTTGATTAAGATTGACAAATATATTTTTCCTGCAGATTTTGTAGTACTTGATGTCGATGAGGATGTGGAAGTGCCGTTGATTTTGGGGAGGCCATTCCTTCGAACCTCCAAGGCATTGATAGACATGAAGGGAGGCGAATTGACTCTGCGCATTGGAGACGAAAAGATCACTTATCGCCTCACAGATGCTATGAAGCACCCTCACGAATTTGATGACACATGTTATTTTGTTGATGCTAATGATGAGCTTGTCAATGAGTATATGCAGGAGATGTTTTACCCTGACCCCTATGAGGGGTGGCCTGAGTTGGAAAAGGATGAATCAAATCTGCAGGAGGTTCGAGTGATCGAGGATCAACCACAACCGGGAATTCTGAAGAGGATTTTCCGTAGACTGACTAGATCAAAGCGTCACCGCAATAAGCACCAAAAGTGTGTAAAAGATACATGTACACGAGAAGAGGGTGATGTCTTTTCAAGTGGTAACAAGATATCTCATTACTCGCCTCACATGCGACCATATTGTCTGAATTACCAGGTAAAGGCTGCTAAGAACATATCTCACCTGCATGAACCCCCATAAAAGATCAGGTACGTCAAGCTAGTGATGTAAAACAAGCACTTCTTGGGAGGTAACCCAAGTCATTTTATTGCTTTCGTAGTTAGTTTTTCATTCTGCAGTAATAATTAGCTTGAGTATGCGACTTTGCGTTAATTCTGTCGTTGCTGTGTTTTTATTGTTTATTCTTATTGTTTCATGATAATTATACATGTGTGGCTTGATCTAGAATGTTTTAGAGGTTTAAAGTTAAGGAATTGGCCTTGTACTCATTTGTTTCATGTTGAGCTGAAAATCCACAAGGGCAGGCACAAGGGGGTGTGAGTGCCCCTGTGCCTAGCTGAAAATTGAGAAAAACATGAAACAGAAGGGCACAAGGGCACTCACACGCCCATGTGGGTGCCCCTGTGGCCTTCCTGAGGAGCCACACTCCCATGTGGCTCATCCACATGGGCGTGTGAGACCTGAAAATCGATTTTTCAGTTTTCCAGAGAGGCACAAGGGAAGCCACACGAGCGTGTGGCTGCCCCTGTGGATTTTCCAGGTCCACAAGGGCACTCACACGCCCGTGTGAGTGCCCCTGTGGCCTTCTGTCTCGCGTTTTTCGTAGACACCGGCACTCACACGCCCGTGTGAGTGCCCTTGTGGCGTTCTGGCGTCTATTTTTTGAAGGCACAAGGGCGTGTGGCTCATCTACACGCCCGTGTGGCGATCCACAAGGGCGTGTGAGACCCCCACACGCCCATGTGGCTTATAAAGGAGATGAGAAGGCCTTGAAACCTTCATTCAAACCTTCGCGCCTTTTCTCCTTCCGACGCCTTGATAAGTGCTTGCATGTATATATTTTTGGAAATGTTTTCCACGCATGAGCATCACATTTATCAGGCTTTATCGCTAATTTCGTGTGTTTTGGTGTTCTTTCATGCAATTAGGGTTGTGAAGACATGGTACGTGAATAAAGGCAAGATTAGGTCATAATGGTGCCAAGTGGAGCTCTTTTGTGCAAATACGAAGTTCAAGACACAAATCGGGTTCCAACGAGGGGGTATGTGCCAACTTCTAAAGACTTCAAGACATTTCTTGTAGAAGGACACGAAGGCAGTCACGCTCGCTTGTTCCGATTTGTTCGAAGATTTCAAAAGCTCTCCAAGGTTTTCTCATCATCAAGAAATGCCACATGACCTTTCACATGGGCGTGTGTCCATCCGTGTGACCTCAAGAGAAGAAACGGGAGAAATCGGGGACGAATACAAAATTTTCCACAGGGCAGAGACTCTACATGGGCGTGTGGAATTTCCACACGGCCGTGTGGAATTTCCACACGCCCGTGTGGATCCTCGAGATGGCCAATTATAAAGCCGTTCTGAAGCGTTGTTTGGGGGATCATCTTCCAACTTTGAGAGGGGTTGACGGCTAGTGTTCAGGAGGTTCTTGCTACACTTTGAGGGCACTTCTCCACGGATTTCATCATCAATCCCTTCCAAGGAGAGCTATTGGGGGAGCCTTCGACGACTCGATTCGACGAGGTGTGCCTTAGGCTTGGAGGAAGGAGTTCTTTGGAGAAGAGGGAGAAGTTCCCATAGTCTATCAACACAAAGCTTAAGGGGGTTTCCTTTATGGGTTTCTTGCACTTGTCTTCATTTATTTTGATGTACTTGTATTGCTCCATGGAGGGCTAAACCCCTAGTGGGTACTTGGACTTGTAAACCCTAGATTTTCTTTGTTTCATTGACTTTAATGCTTTTATTCAATTTGAGTGTGAATTTGAGTTTCAATTTTGCATGCTTAATTGTTTCTGCCTTAGAGTGACAATAGGGTTGAGGGCTAATCCAATCATCCTTTTGACGAGTGACCATCACCATTAGGATTAGATTAACCAAGATTGAAGAGGGTTGAGAGGGTGAGTTGAGAGGTAGTGACAAGTCCCATTTCCCCTCCGGTGTGGTTTTCCCTACCTTCTTATTCCAAGTATTACCTTTGATCTCAAAGAGAGTTAGGCGTTGAGAGAGGCCTTTCCGCCGGGACTTATTTGTGATTAGGGATCTTTCGCCTGGACCAAAGGGATCGATCTATAGTTGGGAATAGGGTTTACCACTTGGAATCCCTAGAGCATAGCGCAGTCATACGTGGTGTGAGGTGTCGAGAGTCTTCTCTCCGCCGGGACCTCGTAGGGGACTAGTCAAGGTTGACCTTAGATTTGGGACCTTGTATCTTTGGATTCCACGACTCTTGAAATCTCTATTGAATAAGAGTATTTGAAGTCTTGCACTTGAAACAAGGATTCTAGGGGGAGCATCGTCCGAGTACCCCATCTTCTTATTGATCTATTTCCATACCCTAGCTTTTCATTTCATAACTTTATTTCTATTTCTTTCTTATTTTATTTTCTTTCACAACAACAATTGGTTTATCTTTGATTACTTAACAAAGTGTGATTGTTCTTACGTCTACTCCCTGTGGATTCGACTACCCACCCGTTTGGGTACTTTATTACTTCG
The DNA here is from genome assembly GCA_902712375.1 of Dioscorea dumetorum. NCBI lineage: Eukaryota > Viridiplantae > Streptophyta > Magnoliopsida > Dioscoreales > Dioscoreaceae > Dioscorea > Dioscorea dumetorum. Next base: position 4,087,121 of record CACTHL010000561.1, on the reverse strand, counting down.
ACACCCGTGCACTTGCGGAGTACACACGCAAGGGTGTGTCACGCCTCCACGCGAAGAGACGCACCTCTTGGGTTCCTAACGCCTCTCCTTAGCTTATTTAAGGATTCTTGGGTGTTTTTCCGGCGATCCCCATCTTCTTCTTCATCAAAAATCTCCGGTAAGCTCCAAGTTTTCCTAGTTCTTGCCATGAATTTTAAATTTCAGATCTGGTGATTTGTTGATGTTTTATGCATAAATCTTCCATGAGAACTATCATAATATGCATGCTTCTCGATTTAGGGGTATTTTTAGATGTGGAAACCACCCAACCATGGCCTTTTGGCCATGGTCGGGCATCCACACGGGCGTGTGGCCCATCCACACGCCCGTGTGGTTGGTGAAGATGATCCACAAGGGCGTGTGGATCATCCACACGCCCATGTGGATTCCTGCATGGTGAATTCTTGCACTAACTTGCCCTGATTTTCACAGATATGGCCCCTAGGACTAAGAAGGTCGCCCACAAGCGTTCTCGCGCCGCTCGGGAGCCTTCTCCTCCCGAGGAATTGGAGTTCGCCGTCCCTAAGCATCAAAAGCGATATGAGCGCTTACAACGTCTCAAATTCGGGCAGGCGCGCGTAATTGATTGGAAGGCACTCGAGGAGATTGACTTGCCCGATGAGGTGCGCGAGCTTACCACTGTGGGAGGCTGGGACCGGCTCCTTACTATTTGTGATCCCACTTATCGTGAGCTCACACTGGAGGTTCTGTCCTCATTCGACTTCGACCGCGCTCGCCCTGATTTTGAGAAGGAGGACACGATCCGCTTCAGGCTATTCGGTCAGTACCACTCCATGAGCCTCACGCAGTTCTCTGTTTTTTTCGGTTTATATGACAGAGACTATGTTCACATGGGGGAGTACGAGCAACTCATAGTCGATTACCCTATTGGACTCACCCCGAGCCGTGCGTACGCGACCATATGCGGAGGTTTCCAGTACGAGCCGGGATCCTCCAAGGCCACCATGCTCAGCCGTCCGGCCTACAGGTATATACACTCTATCTTTAGCAAGACCGTGACGGGACGAGGCGACAGCACTGGAGTTTTGAGCCGCCTCGACTTGCTTTACCTATACACCATGGTCCAGAACATCCCCATGTATTTAGGCTTTGTTGTGGCGGATTACCTCCGCCATCAAAGCCATTACGTGCGGGTCGGTGTGATCTTTTCAGGAGTATACATTACCCGACTCGTTCGTGCCATGGGGTTGACCGAGGCACTTAGAGGGCTGGAGAAGATTAGCGCACCTGCACCCTTGGGGCTTGCATCCCTCCGAGCCATGCGTATGGTGAAGAAGACGAGTACCGGCCGATATGCACTCGCAGTGGAGGTTGAGGAGGAGGATTCAGAAGAGGAGGCAGCCGACCCAGCAGACGCTCCTGATTCACCGGCACCCACAGCTGTGCCGATGGACACCGAGGCCCCTGCATCTGAGCCCGAGCCAGAGCAGCCTTCCACTCGAGCCCGTGACCGTTTGGCGAGGCTCGAGGTGGCAGTTGGAGCTCTCCAGGGGGACATGGCGACTGTGCTCGCCAACCAGTCCATGATGATGTCGCAATTGTCCATCATTCGACATCTTCTGGAGAGCGACACCGCATCTGAGGCGACGACATCAGCACCACCACCATCACCACCAGCAGCAACAGCAAAGTTTCCTGAGGCATGAGACGTCCTTGAGTCATTTTATTTTATCTTCTGTATTTTTATTTTCTACAGTTTTATTTTCAGCATGCTCGTTGAGACTCTGTCTTTTATTTCTGTCATTTTTATTTTGTTCTTCTAGTTGTTTTTCGTTGTTGTTTTTTCTAATTTTGTTGAGTTTCATTGAACCCCCCTGAGTCTACAGATAGTCTTGAGAGTCTTGGGAAATGGAAATCAAGTTATGTACATGGGCGTGTGGCTAGGTCACACGGCCGTCTCACCTCCAAATGCCCGCTGAGCCAAACACACCCTTGTACAAGATTCCACCAACTTCATCACTTGGAATTCATGGGAGTATTGTTTTAATGTTGCACACCCCCACATGCTTTATTTTCAGAATTCATAATTTTATTGTGCTTGCATCTGTACATTTTGGACAATGTACATCTTAAGTGTGGGGGAGGGGTCACTTTATACACCACTTTATTGTTTGTTTTCATTATATATGCTCATGTGACACACCCTTGCGTGTGTACTCCGCAAGTGCATGGGTATCGAAGTAATAAAATACCCAAACGGGTGGGTAGTCGAATCCCCAGGGAGTAGACGTAAGAACAATCACACCTTGCTAAGTAGCCAAAGATAAATCGATTGATGTTGTGAAAGAAAATAGAACAAGAAAGAAATAGAAATAAAGTTCTGAAAATGAAAGCTAGGGTGTAGAATAAGATCAATATGAAGATGGGGTATTCGGACAATGCTTCCCCTAGAATCCTAGTTTCTAGTGCAAAACTTAAGCTGCTCTTCTTGCAATGAAAATCAATGAGTCGTGGAAATCCAAGGATACAGGGTCCCAAACCTAAGGTCAACCCTGACTAGTCCCTTACGAGGTCCGGGCGGAGAGAAAGACTCTAGACGCCTCACATCACGTATGACTGCGAAGAGCTTGCGGGAATCCAAATGAAAAACCCTATTCCGAAAAATGGACCAACCCCTTTGGTCCAGGCGGAAGATCCCTAATCACAAATAAGTCCCGGCGGAAAGATTTCTCTCTCAACGCCTAACTCTCTTTGAGATTGAAGTTATCTCGTGGAGTGAGGAGGTAGGGTAAATCATGTCGGAAGGGAAAGGGGACGTGTTGCTACCTCTCGACTCACCCTCTCAACCCTCTTCAATCCTGATTGATCTAATCCTAATGGTGATGGTCACTCGTCAAAAGGATGATTAGATGTGATTCTCAACCCTAGTGTCACTCTAAGGAAGAATCCAAGAAGCATACAAGATTGAAACTCAAATTAAAACTCAAATTAAAAAACAGCAATAAAGTCATAGAAACATAGGAATTCAAGAGTTTACATGTCCAAGTACCCACTAGGGTTTTAGCTCTCCATGGAGCAATACAAAATCATGAAAGGAATGGAAATTAAATGCAAACATGATTGCTTACCTGCAAGTGTACGGGATCGCCAAGTAATACCTTGTGCGAAAACACAAGTATCGTATTCCACGGGGCTAAGGATCTCCTATTACTCCTTCTCGAGCTATTATCTAGCCTAAGATCTCAAGTGATGGAATTTACTCTACTAGGTGCGATTAAAATTTAAAACAAGATTAAGAATAAATTGGAGAGAACAAACAATAAGCAAGCAAGAAACTCAATGTAATGCAAAGGCCTATGGATGTGGATCCCCTTGAGGGGTTATCATGAAACATGGATGATGAACAAAAGATGCAAGGGTAAAATGGACCATGAGATTCCAAGATTAGAACAACCCCAATTTCTCGGCGATTGAACCCTAATCCCATACGAACATAGATAGGAATTTCTTCCAAATCCACATTCCTACGATTGAAATAAGTACAAGGAAATCTCACTTAGGAGTAAACCTACTCTTCTTCGGATTAAACCTACATGGAGTTCTACCAAACACCTGATTTCTCGGCGTGATGATACAAGTGTCCCCTTCTAATCCATTCATAATCTAATACATGGGAGCAAGTCACATCTACATGCATCACTCATAAAAGAGCTACGGATTTCTCCTTAGTGTAGCACTTAGCATGAAAACAATGGATTAGATCTCAAAATTACCCAAGCATGAAATTAGCAAACAATCATCCAAAATACATGATAGAACCCCCCAAGGTTCACCAACGCCCGGTGGCCTTGGGGGTCTAGTGTGTCATCATCCTACAAAGAGCAATACAATCAAGTAAAATACACAAGAAAAGCATAATTGACACTCCCTAGATGAAATGGTGGAGGAGGAGGTAGAAAGTATGCCGAATGATGCTTCCACCGCCAAAGGAATGCCGAATGACGCTTCCTCTAGCCGCGGATCTCCTTCCTTCAAATCGTGGTAGATCTCCCCTTGAATGATGATGCCTTCTTGCCTTGAGAGTCTTGGACCTTAGGCTTCAATGATCTCCTAGCTTTCTTGCCCTTCTTCTCCTCCCTAAGGTCGCCCAAGAACTCCCCAAAAACAGTCCAGCCAAAGCCCTCCAAAGAGTCCAGCAAAAAATCTAGCCAAAAAGTCCTCTTTTCTGCCCTAAAAGTTGGTATTTATATCCACCGATTCGCGATTCATACGGGGTACATACGGCCCCGTATGCTGGGTAGTATGGAAATCTGGGCATATAAGTCCAAATCATTACGCTGCTACAGTACATACGGCCCCTATAATGGGTAGTATGGGGGTAGTATGAAATTCCTGTTTTCGTCTCTTTTTGCCTAAATGATATCTTCTTGTTCTCCATGGCTTCCTCATGCCCTACAAAGCAAATAATAGACGATTAAGCGCAAAATAGGCATCAAACCTCACAAAATACATGCAAAGTGAATACGATATATATATATGAAAAGCAACTACATTTAGACACTTATCAAATATCCCCACACTTAAGCGTTGCTTGTCCCAAGCAATCAACTCATGAAAAACAAAGAGACTGAAAAGTGGGTAAATGCAGTACCTCTGGCATCAAGCAAATATAAGATTCCAAAAACAATGGACAATGATACATAGATGTTGAGTCATAGTCAATAAGCATAATAAAAATATCCTGTTTCACCCCTTATATGTCTGTGTCGTGTAAGTGAATCTTATATCTCGTTTGCCTTGATCTGGTCTAGCCTAAGGACTTCAATCAGTACAGCTCTAGATGCTAATCACTCCACTTACAAAGAATACTAAGTCTTAAACTACTAAATGCTACTTCAATGGCCAAGTAAGATCCTTCTAATTCTAAAGCTCGAAACTAGATCCACTTTCATCTCGAAACCTTTGGTAGATACTCAAAAAGATCACTAGGGTTTTATTTTCATTTCATTTCATTTTTTTTTTTCGAGTCCGGCTAACGTAGACTGCACCAACATCATTTTGAAATCTTTTTGGAGGGTGCACATGCTGGTTAGGCACAAGAGCCACCCAACTACTCGATTACAGTCTACATAGACGCATTCATGCTTCAAAAGCAGAGGAATACTGACATAGACTCTCTTTTTTTTCATTTAATTTTTTTCTTCTTTTTCATTTAATTTTTTTTTTTCACATTTACCCTAGATCACATCTTCAGAGTATACTACATGACACAAAACTAGGATTAGCTCAACAAGACTTAGAAGTTCTTAAGAGTATATTGGAGGATAGAACTTAGTATTCTAAGGCCAAGTACTCAAACTAGTGTGTTACGCATACAAGAGAGCTAGAGTAGTCACATTGGCTATTCCTAGATCATCGACAAAAAAATTCAGTGGACATGACAATACTAGGTGTAAAACAGGATTCAATAAAGCATAGAAACAAGTAACTCACATCAATCATTAATCCAAGCTAAAAGAATCTTACAAGATTGAACAAAGCCATCATAGGTAACACTAGCATGTAACAAATGGTCCTAAAACATGAAATACACCCATCCCCACACTTAGTGTTGTGCATTGCCCTCAATGTACACTAATCATGAAAAACATGGCAAATCGTTAATGAAAATTAAAAGAGGAGGGTGAAAATGAACTTCCCTGGTTACTCTTGTGGGTGTGGGGAGGTGAGACTCAACAAAAAGTGTGGTGAGCAACACATGTCTCGTCAGACCTCCATTAAAAATTAGGAAAGCTCACCAAAATCCCTCAATGCCCTGCGAGGCAAAAAGGGGACATCATCATTCCACAAGAATTTAAAAATAAAAACACAAGAGAGAAACTAGGGAGTAGTCAAAAACACAAAGATGAAAGTAACACAAAGTTTCACAACACAAGTCGGTTGGGTAGAACCAAGCCGACTCAACAAAATACAAAAAGATAAGATAAAGCAAACAAAAGTAAACGAAATTGTTCATGTTCCAACAAGATGCTACTCATCACAATTTGGTGCTGGTGGTGGTGGCATGGCGGCAGAAAGAGTGGTCATAATGTGCTAGGATCAACCATAGTGCGAAGTGATGAAACGGTGAAAATCTGCCTCGAGCCGACGCTGTCCTTCAATAATCTGGTGAAGCTGGCCACGAATCTCACGCTGCGCCTGATGCACGGCCTGTACCTCTCCCTCGATCCGCCTCAGTCTCATGTCGAAGCCGGGGGTGGGAACAGGTGCGTCTTCAGGCTCTGACTCTGTGTGCTCTGTCTGTCGCTGACTGGACTCACCAGTGGCCTGGTGACGTGTCGGTCTGCCACTCACACCCTCATTCACTACCAAGCCAATCGCCCGAATGTGGGTCTTCCTGAGGGGTACTGCACCCCCTACCACGGTCATACCTCGCGTCTGCTCAAATAGACCCAGGCCACGGATCAATCTAGTCACATAGGGCCCAGCAAATATAGCCTTCAATTGTGTATACGAGCCCTGGTGAAGGAATGCATCGGCGACAAGGTGGCCTAGGTGAGTAGGGCGCCGCTCGAAAATGCCATACATCGTGTAAAGATCGGACTGAGTGACAATCCTCTTGCTATCAGTGCGGCCCCAAATAGAACGAGCAATCAAAGCATGAATGAACCTGTGTGCCGGGTCAATCATGCGCGAGGCTTTTCGTGTCCGATCGTCACCCGCCAAGGTCGCCCAATAGTCGCTTCTACCCACTTCACTTGGGAAATCAAGCTTAAGACGTTTACCGGGCATGGATTTGATACACTCATCATTATAGATACCCAAGTATTTGGCGAAGTCCAAGTGGTGCATAGTATGCTTCTTGCCAAAAGCTTGAAACCGAATGGTGATAATGTTCCTATCCCGTACAGAGTCTCCATCTTGACGTGCCTCAAATGTACTCAACACCTCCAAAGTTAATTGGCGAAAGGTTGGCTCATTTATGGTAAAAAGCTTGTCCCAACAATTAAGTGATAGCCAATCCTTGACTTGATTTGCGATCCCAAGGTTCTCCACAAGTCCCCAATCAAAGTAGCATAATGTTCCAAATGGTTTTGTCTTCAATCTGTCATATCTCTCTCGATGATTTGCCAACTTGAGGACGGGTTCATCGGGTGTAGATGAAGGTCCAGTGGTTCTTGGGGGCTTGGAGGCAAGTGTTTTAGTGCGAGGCATTCCTACAATTAAAAGAAACCTTGTTCAAGCTTATAGGAATTCAAGATGAAGCAAAATACAATGCAAGAGATAGAGGAAACAAGTGAAAAATCAAATTTTTGAGGTCATACAGCCGTATAGGGGCCGTATGGTCACTGTTCACACGGCAAGAGTTTCCCCTATATTCATAGCATCGAAAATTTTTTTACATAAATTTGAATGAAAATTCATCCATAACATTCACATCATCTAAAGCAAACAAAATGCTAAAGAAATTCCACACAAAATCTCCAAGAATGCCCAAGAAATGAGAAAGAAAAAATTAGGGCATTGAAAAAGCATACCGACGAAATCTTGAGAAAACAAGCTTCAAACTCGGGGAAAATCACTAGATCGAAGTCTCCAATGGATTTGTAGAAGTTTTAGGAGAAAAAATGCGAAGATTTGGCCAAGAAATGAGGTTGAGAGAAGAGAGAAAATCGGTGGAGGGTGAGAGGAATGAGAGAGGAAAGGAGAGTGTAGAAATGATGGTTTAAAAAAGGGGGGGCCCGTGGCATACCGCCCCCATACTACCCCGTATGGAGGGCCGTATGGGCCAAGAGGCCCCTCTCGGCCGAGAACAAAATGCCAAGCAGACGGCCCCGTATGGGGGCCGTTTGCGGGGCCGTCTGAAATGATCCAGAGCCTCTGGTTGGCTCTGTGTTCGTCTCAAACGGCCACCATGCGGCCCAGTGAAGCCGTATACCCTTTAAAACCATTTGAGACTTTCGAAAACCTGCCCCAAATGAAGTAAAAATGATATAGCAAGCTCGAAGACTTCTCCAAAAACGAATGAAATAAATAGAATGACGATCTAGCATGTGAATTAAGATCTAAACATGAGTTTCTCAAGAAGTGACACAAATACACCACAATTAAAATGATGAGAACAATGTGCCAAGTGTGCGAGCATGAACTTATTCAAAAACAAAACAAGGCGACGAAATACGAAAATTAAAGTGAACTAAGACCTAAGATACGAAAAATGCAAGAAAACTCCCCGAATGCTTGGGTTGCCTCCCAAGAAGCGCTTGTTTAACGCCACGAGCCTGACGTACTTCTTTTCTTACCTCATGGTGGCTCAAAGAGTTTGAAGCCACCCCCAGTTTCCCTTAAAATGTTGTTTCTTCCCGGTAAATTCAGTGATAACATTGAAAAGACCTCGAATTGTTCATGAGTAGAGAGGGGTGAAAATTTTACCTTTTTTTCTTGAGATGTGGGGTGATGAAGCTTGGTACCTCTCTTTTTTCTCCCATGAATCTCCCTCCACATTTTCTTCACAAATGATTCTTTTTTTTCCTTTTCCTTAGCATTAGTACAGGACACCCTCTCTTTTGGTTGCTTCGAGTTATGAATTTGAGGATGGTGGTGAGATTCTTCTTGTTCTTCATTCTCCAACTCTCCCAAGTACTCATCCAAAGAGTTTATAGAGAGCACCTCCTGCACACAATCAGAAATCAACCTATCAGTTTCATCAATAAAGTAAAGTGTGTCATCATGATCTAAAGAATGTTTCATAGCAGCTGGCAAAGTGTACACCCCTTCCTCTTCTCCGACTCTTAGCGTTAACTTCCCTCCTTTCAAATCAATTAGGGTACCCGAGGTGCTGAGGAATGGTCGGCCAAGGATCAATGGTATCTCCACATCCTCATCTATGTCCATGATGACAAAGTCCACAGGAAAAACAAATTTGTCCACTCGGACAATCACATCTTCAACAATCCCACGAGGTTTTCTTATTGATCAATCCGCCAATTGTAAGGTCATCCTCGTAGGCTGTAACTCATCCAAGCCAAGTTTCAAATACATGGTGTAGAGCATGACGTTTATGCTAGCCCCCGAATCCGCTAGAGCATTTTCTTGGACTCCACCTTCAAGCATGCACGGGATAATGAAGCTTCCCGGATCTTTCAACTTTTGTGGGAGCTTCTTTTCTAGGATGGCCGAGCAATTCCCCGTAAGTGCAACCGTACCTTCTTCCTCCAACTTTCCCTTGTTTGTGAGGAGTTCTTTTAAAAACTTGGCATATTTCGGCATTTGAGTCAATGCTTCAACTATAGGAATGTTCAAGTGGAGTTGTTTGAAGATGTTTATGAATTTTCTAAAGTGAACATCTTCCTTGTCATGCTTGAATCTGGTTGGATAAGGTATTGGAGGCTTGTACACGGATGATTTTGTTGGTTCTTGTTGTTGCGGCTTATTATTTCTTCCACTAGCTTGGGGTCTTCCCCGGAGGCTACCCCACTTTTCTTGACACTTGGGTCAACTTCGACCCTTGTCTCCACTTGTTTTCCACTTCTAAGAGCAATGGCCTTTAAGTGCTCCCTTGGATTGTCCTCCGTGTTACTTGGAAGACAACCTAGAGGACGCTCAGAATTTGCCTTCGCGAGTTCCCCTACCCGATGCTCAAGTGACTTTACCGAAGCTTGGAGGTTTCTCAACACAGAACCTATCTCACTAAACTGTTCGGCGTGCGGAGTAAGCTGAGCATTCACCTTGCCGAATTGTGCATCCACGCTACTGGTTAAGGTATTGAACCTGTCATTGGTACTGAGCATGAACTTGGCAAGGACATCTTCAGTAGAAAATTTCCTCTCAAAGGCCGGTTGTTGAAATTGAGATCCTTGAGGTCGTGCACCTCTTTGTTGTTGGCCTTGGTTCCATGAAAAATTTGGGTGGTTTTTTCACCCCGGATTGTAAATTGAGCTATAGGGGTTCCCTTGATTTCGTTGCCCCCCAATGTAGTCAACATTCTCAATGGAAGCAACAGAGGAGCTAGCAATTGGACATTGGGCTGCACCATCCCACCACCGCAAGTGCTACAAGTCATCACCAATTCTGACCTCGAACTACTGCCCATAAGAAGATCAAGCTTTCGGGTCAATACATCAACCTTTGCGGCTAAGGCATCATTGCTACTAACTTCATAAAGAACAACAGTCTTTTGTGAAGATCCTCTTGAGGCCCAATGTGATTCATTGCTTGCCATAGACTCAAGCAATTGCTCGGCCTCATCGGGATACTTGTTGCTAAGGGAACCACCGGCTGCGGCATCAATGAGTTGGCGTGTAGCATAATTCAGCCCGTTATAAATTATTTGCACCCGCATCCATGACGCAAAACCATGATGAGGGCATCTTCTAAGGAGATCCTTGAATCTCTTATAGGCTTCAAATAACGTTTCGGAATCCCCTTGTTTAAAGGCTGAAATTTCTTGTCTCAACTTTGCCGCTTTGCTTGGCGGAAAATACCTCCCAAAGAATTTCTCGACCATATCCTTCCATGTTTTTATAGACCCCGGAGACAATGATGTAAGCCAACGGTAAGCTCCGTCTCTCAAACTGAATGGAAATAGTCACAAACGGATAGCATCGTCCGATACCCCATTAATCTTGAATGTCGAGCAAATTTGGAGGAACCGGGAAAGATGATCATGTGCATCTTCATTCGCGAGACCATTGAATTGAACTGAGTTTTGGACCATGCCGATTGTACTAGCTTTAATTTCAAAGTTGTTGGATGCCACAGATGGTGCTTGGACACTAAACTCATCACCCGTGAATTGGGGTATTTCATATTCGGATAAAGTGCGACGCTCTTCGGCCATGTTCGAATACTCTCTATCCTCAATTTCAATGTTCTGAGTACCCGACACTTCACCAACTTCTCTCAATCTCCGATGCAAAATTCTTTCAATTTCACTATCCGGTGTAATCAAGGTAGATGGATTCGAACGTGTCATGCACAGTACCTTGTAAAACCAAGAAGAATGATAGAAAGTTAAGATCAAAGGAAAAGAAAAATAATGATAAGAAACGAGCAAAGAATGCAATGGCTAGAGTAATAATCTAAAAGTTTCCTAGAATTCCTTAAAGTCCCCGGCAACGGCGCCAAAAACTTGATTGCTTCCCCGCAAGTGTACGGGATCGCCAAGTAATACCTTGTGCGAAAACACAAGTATCGTATTCCACGGGGCTAAGGATCTCCTATTACTCATTCTCGAGCTATTATCTAGCCTAAGATCTCAAGTGATGGAATTTACTCTACTAGGTGCGATTAAAATTTAAAACAAGATTAAGAACAAATTGGAGAGAACAAACAATAAGCAAGCAAGAAACTCAATGTAATGCAAAGGCCTATGGATGTGGATCCCCTTGAGGGGTTATCATGAAACATGGATGATGAACCAAAGATGCAAGGGTAAAATGGACCATCAGATTCCAAGATTAGAACAACCCCAATTTCTCGGCGATTGAACCCTAATCCCATACGAACATAGATAGGAATTTCTTCCAAATCCACATTCCTACGATTGAAATAAGTACGAGGAAATCTCACTTAGGAGTAAACCTACTCTTCTTCGGATTAAACCTACATGGAGCGCTACCAAACACCCGATTTCTCGGTGTGATGATACAAGTGTCCCCTTCTAATCCATTCATGATCTAATACATGCGAGCAAGTCACATCTACATGCATCACTCATAAAAGAGCTACGGATTTCTCCTTAGTGTAGCACTTAGCATGAAAACAAAGGATTAGATCTCAAAATTATCCAAGCATGAAATTAGCAAACAATCGTCCAAAATACATGATAGAACCCCCCAAGGTTCACCAACACCCGGTGGCCTTGGGGGTCTAGTGTGTCATCATCCCACAACAAGCAATACAATCAAGTAAAAAACACAAGAAAAGCATAATTGACACTCCCTAGATGAAATGGTGGAGGAGGAGGTAGAAAGTATGCCGAATGATGCTTCCACCGCCAAAGGAATGCCGAATGACGCTTCCTCTAGCCGCGGATCTCCTTCCTTCAAATCGTGGTAGATCTCCCTTGAATGATGATGCCTTCTTGCCTTGAGAGTCTTGGACCTTAGGCTTCAATGATCTCCTAGCTTTCTTGCCCTTCTTCTCTTCCCTAAGGTCGCCCAAGAACTCCCCAAAAACAGTCCAGCCAAAGCCCCCCAAAGAGTCCAGCAAAAAGTCTAGCCAAAAAGTCCTCTTTTCTGCCCTAAAATTTGGTATTTATATCCACCAATTCGCGATTCATACGGGGTACATACGGCCCCGTATGCTGGGTAGTATGGAAATCTGGGCAGATAAGTCCAAATCATTACGCTGCTACGGTACATACGGCCCCCATACTGGGTAGTATGGGGGTAGTATGAAATTCCTGTTTTCGTCTCTTTTTGCCTAAATGATATCTTCTTGTTCTCCATGGCTTCCTTATGCCCTACAAAGCAAATAATAGACGATTAAGCGTAAAATAGGCATCAAACCTCACAAAATACATGCAAAGTGAATACGATATATATATGAAAAGCAACTACATTTAGACACTTATCAAAACAATCCATAAATAAAACCTTCTTTAGCTCCGTGCCGATAGTCTATGAGGGCTTCTCCTTTTTCTCCAAAGAGTTCCTTCCTCCAAGCCTAGGGCACACCTCGTCGAATCGAGTCGTCGAAGGCTCCCCCAATAGCTCTCCTTGGAAGGGGTTGATGTTGAAAACGATGAAGAAGCACCCCCCAAAGTGTAGCAAGAACCTCCTCAACATTAGCCGTCACTCCCTCTCCAGTTTGGAAGAAGAACCTTCAAATAACGCTTCACAACGGCTTTATAATTGGCCATCTCGAGGATCCACACGGGTGTGTGGATGAGCCACACGGCCGTGTGGAAATTCCACATGCCCATGTGGATTTTCTGCCCTGTGGAAAACTTCATATTAGTCCCTGATTTCGCCCGTTTCTTCTCTTGAGGTCACACGGACGGACACACGCCCATGTGAAAGGTCATGTGGCATTTCTTGATGATGATAAAACCTTGGAGAGCTTTTGAAATCTTCGAACAAATCGGAACAAGCGAGCATGACTGTCTTCGTGTCCTTCTACAAAAATTGTCTTGAAGTCTTTAGAAGTTGGCACATACCCCGTCGTTTGAACCCGATTTGTGTCTTGAACTTCGTATTTGCACAAAAGAGCTCCACTTGGCACCATTATGACCTAATCTTACCTTTATTCACGTACCATGTCTTCACAACCCTAATTGCATGAAAGAACACTAAAGCACACGAAATTAGCGATAAAACCTGAGAAATGTGATGCTCATGCGTGGAAAATATTTCCAAAAATATATACATGCAAGCACTTATCATCATGCAACCTATGAAGGTTCACTTTAGGGTTAAGAGTTAGATTGTAGACAGGGTTTTGGAGACATAACGTGCTTGATTATATATATTTTATAATATTAGTTTACATGCATTGAGCATCACTTTTATCAGTTTTTAGCATTAACAAGGTGTGTTTTGTGTTCTTTTGTGCAAACAGGGTTTTGGAGACATAACGTACAGGAAGAAGCAAAGATAGAGTGTGATGACACGTTTCAAGGCCACAATTAGAAGCTGTGTTCATATGCATGGGGGTGTTGCCAACTTTCGGAGGAGTACAAGTCATTACATAAACCGAAAGGGCACAAAGGCAGTAGTACGCCCATGTCCCAACTTCCGTACAAAGCAGAAGAAGGTTCTTGAGGATTTCAAAGCATAGAAAGACACACACCCTACCACACGAGTGTGTGCCCGACCGTGTGGACTCCAAGGAGGATGCCCGCGTAAAGCCCGGAATTCAAATTATAAAAGCCTTGTGATAATTTTCAGGGATCATTTCGGCCACTTTCGAGAGACAAGGCGGCTAGGGCTTTGGAGGAGTTCTTTGCGGCTTTGGGAAGCTTTCCTCACCAACTTGGATCGATTCCTCCTCCGTCATAGCATCAAGGAAGCCATCGGCGATGTAGCTTCGGAGTAGATTCAATCCAGACGTGGAAACTACCCATCAAGACTATCATCACGGATTTAAGGGGGTTATTCTTGATGTCTTTGGAACTTTATTCTCAATTTATTATTTGTTTTGTGACTCACTCCATGGAGAGCTAAACCCCTAGAGGGTATTCGGACATGTAAACCCTAGGATTCTTATTTTCATTAGATTTAAATTGTGTTTCTATTCGAATTTATCAGTTTGAGTTTTACTCTTGAGTTCTTAATGCTTGTTTGTGCTTTGATTTCATTATTGATTGCCTTGCATGTTTTATTCAATCTAGTGAAGAGAGAGATCACCGCTAGGTTTAGAATTACCAAGAGTAAAGAGGGTTGAGAGGGTGAGCCGTGAGATAGCGGAGTGATAAACGTCTAAATGTACGTATTTTATACGTATGTATTGTGTTTTATTGATGTGCTTTGTTAATGAATCGATGCCCTTTGATGGTTTAATCGGGGATTTTTCTTGTTTCAGGCACAAAGAAGCTAGGGGAGCTCGACAACGCGATTTGAGAAGAAATCGGCATGGAAAAAGGCATTTTAGGATCGAGCACTGTAGCAGGTACTGTAGCGGCACTGTAGCAATCACTGTAGAACTTACGGGAAAAATCAGCAACATTTCAATGGTTCTATGCGGGCATGTATACGGCCCGCATACCCGGCCGCATAACCCCCCGACTGGGGCTTTTAAAAAGAGAAACAAGAGTTTTAGAAAAGGGGGGAGACCTAGGGTTTTGGAGAGCTTCTTCTACCAACTTCCGATCCGACCTTAGGGAAGACGAAGGGAGCTATTCTAAGGTGGAAAACGACGGGGAGAGCAAGATTTGGGCAAGATCTACTCCGATTTTCATCGATTGAGGAGGTAGAAGACAAGGGAAGCCACACCTTGAGTGGCGTCTTCGGAAGCCACTTCTTGAGGAATTCCAAACGTCATTCGGCCTCCGGGTTTTGAGGGAGTTTTTCTATGTCTTTGTTGGTTGTTTTCAAGATGAATCTTGTTTGTAGACTTGAGATGAACACTTAAACCCCCAAGGTCACCGGATGTGGGTGAACCTTGGGGGTGAACTTGTGTATTTTTGGATGCTTTGATTTATTTATGCTTTTGGTTGGTTTGTGAATCCTTGCTTGATGAGAATTATTGCCTTGATATGCATGAGAATCTTGTTTATCATTTCCATGTTTCTACTAGGATTGCATGAACATTGCCCTAGTTGTAGACACTTTCAAGCTTGGAAGGGAAGTTGTATAAGTATACCGTGATCATCGGGTACTTGTACCCCTCCGTTTTAGGGTTGGCTTCTTTGTGGAGTTTTAACCCTAATTTGTGAAATCCACTACTCTCTTTGCAATCATGGAAGGATGTGGGGTGGAAGGAGTTCTTCATCCACTACTTCTATTGGATTTGGGGTCAACACCGTGACCATCGGGTTGACCTAGCTTAGGGTTTTCTATCGGTCCAAATTGCCAAAAGCATGATAATCTTAGCCTCCTTTGCACTTTAGTAGCCCCCTTGGTGAGCCACATCCGTGACCATTTCTCTACCTTGATCAAATCCCGTTGTGAGTTTCTTGCTATTTTCTTATTTAGAGTTTTAAATTGCTTTGCATTAAATTACTTGCTTAAACTGAACATGATTAGTTAAACAACAAGCAAAGAGTGAGTAAAGGTAGCTCTTCGGGCCCCCTTGGGAATACGACCCCTGTGTCACGCACAGGGTATTACTTGGCGACCCGTGCACTTGCGGAGTCTGTGTGTTACGCACACGACCAAGTTTTTGGCGCCGTTGCCGGGGACTTCACCGAAGGATACTTGGAAAGCTTGAGCGGGTTGATTTAACGTTTTGTTTTGTTTCGTACTTTCCATTCCTGTTTATATTTCGCCATTCTGTTACTACTGTTTTTCTTTGATTGCTTTCTTCACTTTCTAAGCCTCGACTTGAACATTCTTGCAAGGTACCCGTCTTATGACACGAGCAAGTCAAGCACACCTTGTTGAACCCGATCAAGAGATTGAGCGAACTCTACACCATCGTTTGAGAGAAGTTCGGGTTGAAACTAGTGAGCCTTCGGTTATGGCTGAACAAGGAAGAACCCTATCCGATTATGAAAGGCCACAATTCACTCGGGGAAGAGTTCGAGTGTTCAAGCACCTACGGTTCCGGCGAACAATTTTGAGATCAAGGCTAGCACGATTGGGATGATACGAATTCGGTTCGGTTTGATGGTTTAGCGGATGAAGACCCCCATGCACATTTATCCCGATTTCTTCAAATTTGCTCAACCTTTAAGATCAACTCGGTTTTAGATGATGCCATTAGGTTGAGATTATTTCCATTCAGTTTGAGAGGAGCAACTTACGGATGGCTAACTGGTTTGGCTCTCGGGTCGATCACTACTTGGAAGGAAATGGTTGAAAAATTCCCGGCTCGATATTTCCCTCCAAACAAGGCAAAGACGACCGAGACAAGAGATCTCATCATTCGGGCAAGGTGACAATGAAACACTTTTTGAAGCACATGAACGCTTCAAGGACCTTCTCGCGCAAGTGCCCTCATCATGGTTTTCCTGCATGGATGCGAGTGCAAATGTTGTGTAATGGGCTGAATTATGCCACGAGGCAACTCATTGATGCAGCTGCAGGTGGCTCATTAAGCAACAAACTCCCTGAAGAGGCTGAAGCATTGATTGAGAACATGGCTAGTAATGAATGTCACTGGAGCACGAGACAGAAACCACCCAAGGTGGCGGGGCTTTATGAAGTGAATGAAGTAACTGCTCTTGCTGCAAAGGTTGATGCACTAACTAAGAGTGTCAATGAACACAATGCTCTAGCTTCCAAGGTTGACACTTTGGCCCAAAGACTCGAACAGTTCATGTTGGGATCAAGCTCGGGTGTTAAGGCGGTTATGTCATGTGACACTTGTGGTGCGGGCCACGCAACGTCACAGTGCCCTATTTTTATTGCTCCCTCAACACCTATGGAGACAGTCGACTATGTTGGTGGAGGGCAAAGGGGACCGGGAAACCAATATGGCAATACCTATAACCCGGGGTGGAGAAATTATCCAAACCCCTCATGGAATCAAAGCCAATCGCAGCAGAGGCCGCCACTACCCCAAAGCACTCAATATCAACCTCCACAACAACAACAAGAAAGAAAGTATACAACTGAGGAGATTCTTGCTAAGTTCATGATCAACAACGAGGCACGATTTGGGGCACACGAGAAGAAGTTTGATGAGTTTGGGGCCGTTCTGAGGAATGTACAAGCTTCAATTCAGTCCTTGGAAAATCAAGTGGGACAGCTTGCTAGGGCACAATCAAGAAAGACCTTCAGGGAGCTTGCCTAGCAACACGGAGAGCAATCCAAGAGAGCAATTGAAGGCCGTGACACTGAGGAGTGGGAAACAAGTGGAAGCAATGGCTAAGGAAAGAACAAGTGCTTCTAATGATGGGGTAGCCGTCCGGGAAGACCCCAATGCAACTGAGAATAAAAATGAAGGGAGTAGAAAGAAGCAAACTGAAATTCATAACCCATCTCCAACATCAAAGGTCCCTGAGTTTAGACCATCTGTGCCGTACCCATCTAGGCTTAAGCAGGACAAGGATGAGGCTCAATTCAAGAAATTTCTCAATATCTTTAAACAACTTCATGTGAACATCCCCCTTGTCGAAGCTCTCTCACAAATGCCTAAGTACGCCAAGTTCATGAAGGACCTCCTCACCAACAAGAGAAAGCTCGAAGACTTGGATACGGTGACGCTTACTGGAAATTGTTCAGCTATAATTCAGAGAAAATTGCCAAAAAAACTGACAGATCCGGGTAGCTTCATCATTCCTTGTGTGTTAGGAAATGGAATGGAAGAAAGTGCATTGGCCGACTCAGGAGCCAGCATTAATGTTATGCCATACAACCTGTTCCTGAAATTGGGTTTGGAAGATTTGAGACCTACGCGGATGACCTTACAGCTAGCTGATCGATCAGTGAGAAAACCGCGTGGGGTTGTGGAAGATGTTCTTGTTAGGGTGGACAAGCTTATTATCCCGTGGATTTCGTGATACTGGATGTGGATGACGATGTCGAGGTCCCCCTAATTCTTGGCCGGCCGTTTCTCAATACTTCAGGTGCTTTGATAGATGTGAAGGAGGGCAAAATGACCTTGAGAGTTGGAGACGAGCAAGTGGTCTTCACCCTTCCTCAAGCAATGAAACACTCCCTTGATCATGATGATGCTTTATATTTTGCGGATACAACAGATTTGATTGTTACCGATTGTGTACGGGAAGTCCTCGCCATGAACCCTTTAGATGAATACTTAGAAGATTTTGAGAACGAGGAAATTGAAGAAGAGACCCCCTCTCCACCAACTTATCATGTGACTCAATTGGAGAGCATCTTGCCACCCCATGGCAAAAAGAAGAAAAATGAAAAGAAGGTGTGGAGAAACAAGCATGAGAGATCAAAAGGAAGTACAAAGGTCTCCACATTTCCACCCGAGGAGGTAGATCGTTTGTTTTTTAAGGGCCAAGGTAAATTTGGAATTTTCTCATGCCTTTCATTGAACTTTCCGGGTAACAACTCCTTGTCAAAGAATGGAGGTAAGTCTCCACCATCTGCTCCACCATGAATTCGAGGTAACTAATGTCAAGCTAATGACATAAAACAAGCGCTTCTTGGGAGGCAACCCAAGTTTTTAAATTCATTGCAAGATCGTTTTCGTATTTTCTTTGAGTGTGTGGTTTAGTTTTATTCTTTGTGTGTTGTGTTAGTTGTGTTGTTTTTCGTATTTCTTAGTTTTTTGTGTCTTTTGCTAATGCTTGGTTGTTGTGTTCTTTGTTGTTCTTTTTAGTTTTGGTGCTTTTTGGTTGAAGGTTTTATCAATTCATGTGAGTTTTCGGCCTTGTTTCGAGTGTTTTTATGATTGTTTGGAGGAAAACTTTCATGTGTATAGCTTGATCTCTTGAAAAAACTTGAAAAAAATTGAGTTGGGAGGTTCTCGGGCATCTATACGGGCAAGCATGCGCCCGCATGCTTGCCCACATAGCCAACCCGAGCCCTATGCGGGCTAGCATGCGGGCGCATGCTAGGCCGCGAGGAGCTCGGGCTGCCCATCTCTTAAATACACCTCTTCACCATTTTCCTCATATCTCTCTCATCTCTCATCCGTTTTCCCTCATTCTTTCACCGTTTTTCTTCATTTTTCGTCCTCTACACTCCTCTCCGAACCTTTGCAACGTGGATCCAGTGGTTTATTCAAGGTTTCATCATCTTCTTCACCGATCGTTTTCAATTCAAGCTTTGAAGCCCTAATTTGTGTGTTGAAGCAAACTTGATGTTTCTTCTTGTTTTTCATGCTTATCTTGCTTCAAACTTTGGGAGATGCTATGTGAATGTTTAATCTTCGATTTAATTGCATTTTAAGGCATTATTTGTAAATTTTTGGGCTTCAAAAACAAGGGGATACTCTTGCAAAATTTCTGCTCGTGCTACGAGAACTTTTCAATGAAATTTCCTTGAATTTATTTGTTCACTTATAGATTGAGAAGAGAACTTGCATGGAGTCATACCTTGTTGTTTTTGTTCGACTTAGTTTATTTTTATTTTTGTTTTTGCTCCCTACTTTTGAATTGGTGAGATGAGATTTGCTTCTTGATCTTTGTAGGATTATCATAAAAGGAGCTTCACTCTCACCACCCCTCGATGATTGAACTTACCCCGTATTCGTGCATGTATTGTCCACTCCGAACCGAAAATGGGGAAGTTTTCTTCACTCCATCTTTTAATTCTTGTTATGTTTATTTTTCACCTTGTGCTGCTGATTTATGTACATTGGGGACAATGTACAACTTAGGGTGTGGGGATGGAGACCCTATTTCATTGCATGCTTGATCAACCTATGATAGCTATGATTTCACTGTTAAGAACTTCCTAGCTTGGTAGACTGATAGTTGTGAGTTGTACTTTTACTGTGCTTGAATGTAGTTCTATTTCATCTGTAGTGCACACTTATACATGCTCACTGTGCTTCTACCTTTGACACTCTAACCAACCCATCTTGTTGATTTTAGTGTTAGATTGTTAAACTCTACTTTCAATGGTTGTTTAAGAACTTTTGTGTCTCTTGTTTTTGCTTTAACCCTAAGTGAAGTTTTTTAGCAGGGAGTTTATCAGGCGACATGAGATAGGATGTATATATATTTTTATGAAAAAAAAAAAAAAATAGTAAATGATGAAAAATGAGTTTATGTCAGTATTCCTCTGCTGGTAATAGCATGAATGCGTATATGTAGCCTGTAATCAAGTAAGTTGGGTGGCTCTTGTGCCTGGCCAGCATGTGCATCCATCTGAAAGATTGAAAAGAAAAAAAAAAAAAAAAGTTTTGTGTACGGGCTATGTTAGGCGGACTCGGAAAAAAAAAAAAAAAAAAAAAAAAAAAAAAATGTGTGCTTTAATAACCTATTGATCGCCCGGAACTCCGTCTCGTTTACTTTCACTCAAGGTTAAAGTTTTCTAGTAGAGACCAAAAGATTCTTGCTTGACCATTGAAAGGGTTTTTAGCTGTCTAACACTATTTTTAACTTGTGTGGGGTGAATGGTTGTCCTGGGGTAATCCGGGATATGGAGGTCAAGGTAGGAGCTAGCACACACTCACATGAGCACTTTGGATGAAACAGAGCTATCATTACTTGACTATTCATTGAACAACTCACTTCTTGATTTCTGTCCATCTGTGCTTGTGGAGTTCTTTACTGTTGAGCTTGAGGTCGTGCATTTAGCCGTTTATCTTCTTGCCCTCTGTTTCTCATGTGTGTTTGCTTGGGGACAAGCAAATGCTTAGGTGTGGGGATGTTTGATAAACGTCTAAATGTACGTATTTTATACGTATGTATTGTGTTTTATTGATGTGCTTTGTTAATGAATCGATGCCCTTTGATGGTTTAATCGGGGATTTTTCTTGTTTCGGGCACAAAGAAGCTAGGGGAGCTCGACAACGCGATTTGAGAAGAAATCGGCATGGAAAAAGGCATTTTAGGATCGAGCACCGTAGCGTGTACCGTAGCGGCACCGTAGCAATCACCGTAGAGAACTTACGGGAAAAATCAGCAACATTTCAATGGTTCTATGCGGGCATGTATACGGCCCGCATACCCGGCCGCATAACCCCCCGACCGGGGCTTTTAAAAAGAGAAACAAGAGTTTTAGAAAAGGGGGGAGACCTAGGGTTTTGGAGAGCTTCTTCTACCAACTTCCGATCCGACCTTAGGGAAGACGAAGGGAGCCATTCTAAGGTGGAAAACGACGGGGAGAGCAAGATTTGGGCAAGATCTACTCCGATTTTCATCGATTGAGGAGGTAGAAGACAAGGGAAGCCACACCTTGAGTGGCGTCTTCGGAAGCCACTTCTTGAGGAATTCCAAACGTCATTCGGCCTCCGGGTTTTGAGGGAGTTTTTCTATGTCTTTGTTGGTTGTTTTCAAGATGAATCTTGTTTGTAGACTTGAGATGAACACTTAAACCCCCAAGGTCACCGGATGTGGGTGAACCTTGGGGGTGAACTTGTGTATTTTTGGATGCTTTGATTTATTTATGCTTTTGGTTGGTTTGTGAATCCTTGCTTGATGAGAATTATTGCCTTGATATGCATGAGAATCTTGTTTATCATTTCCATGTTTCTACTAGGATTGCATGAACATTGCCCTAGTTGTAGACACTTTCAAGCTTGGAAGGGAAGTTGTATAAGTATACCGTGATCATCGGGTACTTGTACCCCTCCGTTTTAGGGTTGGCTTCTTTGTGGAGTTTTAACCCTAATTTGTGAAATCCACTACTCTCTTTGCAATCATGGAAGGATGTGGGGTGGAAGGAGTTCTTCATCCACTACTTCTATTGGATTTGGGGTCAACACCGTGACCATCGGGTTGACCTAGCTTAGGGTTTTCTATCGGTCCAAATTGCCAAAAGCATGATAATCTTAGCCTCCTTTGCACTTTAGTAGCCCCCTTGGTGAGCCACATCCGTGACCATTTCTCTACCTTGATCAAATCCCGTTGTGAGTTTCTTGCTATTTTCTTATTTAGAGTTTTAAATTGCTTTGCATTAAATTACTTGCTTAAACTGAACATGATTAGTTAAACAACAAGCAAAGAGTGAGTAAAGGTAGCTCTTCGGGCCCCCTTGGGAATACGACCCCTGTGTCACGCACAGGGTATTACTTGGCGACCCGTGCACTTGCGGAGTCTGTGTGTTACGCACACGACCACGGAGTGTCCCCTTTCCCTTCCGACAGATATTTCCTATCTTCATATTCCCTAAGTGTCAAGCAGTCATATGTGGTGTGAGGCGTCGAGAGAATTCTCCGCCGGGACCTCGTAGGGGACTAGTTATCGGCGACCTGGAGGCAGGGGCCGTTATAAATTTGGATACCCACGACTCATTGTTTTCGTTTAGAAACACTTGTAATCTACATCCAACACCCGAATCCTAGGAGGAGCATTGTCCGGATACCTCACTTTTATTGATTGAGAACTCTTTTCCTTTTATTTCCTGGGCACTTGTGGTGACACTCTTAGTGTTGGCCATTAGATCATCACACACTACACTCATTAGGCTAGATAACAAAAGAGGGGCTATTACTAGTACTTCTGTTCCCTGTGGTTCGACAACCCGACCCTTTGGGTCCACTTTTGTTACTTGACGACCCGTGCACTTGCGGTAACGCAAGGGGTTGACACACATCACCCTGTTATGTTGTTGCGGAGACGCATCAAATTTCCACACGGCCATGTGGAGTACTTAAATGTGAGAAAACCCTTGCTCTTCATATTCCACCAAGCAACCCTTCATCTTCAAGCACCTCCTCTCCAAGGATCGTGACATTTTCTCTTCTCCTTCCATTCTCTCGCTTATTTAGAGGATTTGTGGGCTTTACTCGTCGCTACATTGTGAGATTTGTACTCATCTTCTCCGGTAAGCCCTCTTTCCCTTTTCTTGCCATGAAAATTTCAATTCTTTGATGTGGATGATGGATCTTGTGTTTTGCATGATATTTTCATGGATAATACTTAGGTTATTGTTTAAAACACTTGTGCTCAACTGTGTGAATGTTTGTATGAACCGATGTGGACTTACCATGGCATTTTGGCCATGGTCGAAGATCCACACGGCCGTGTGGAAATTCTACACGGCCGTGTGGATTGTCGGGGTGCCCCCTCTAGATTCCAGAGGAGACACACGGCCGTGTGGAAATTCCACACGGCCGTGTGTATTGGCTGTTTTTGTTCTGAGTAACCCAGAGAAGACACACGGCTGTGTGGAGTTTCCACACGGCCATGTGAAATTCTGGGAACCTATTTTAAGCTCCGAATTGACTCGTTTACCTCTCTTATGCACAGGGATGGCTCCAAGGACAAAGATACTCGCTCATAAGCGTCCTCGTGAGTCCCGTGAGCTCTCGCCCGCACCATTAGAGTTCGCCGTGCCCGAACATCAAGCACGGCTTGATCGGCTCTCAAAGCTTAAATTTGGCCAAACGCGAACTCCTGATTTGCAAGCTCTGGCGGCGATAGAACATGCACGTGCGGACGAGTTGGCGGATGAAGTCCGAGAGTTGATCACCGTGGGTGGGTGGAATCGACTGTTGTGCATTAAAGACCCAGCCACTCGCGATATCGTTCGAGTTTGATCGTTCTCACACTGATTACCACCGGGCAGATACAGTTCGGTTTCGCATCTTTGGGCAGTACCACAGTATGAGCCTAACGGATTTCGCCGTCGCCCTCGGCCTGTACGATCGAGATTTCATCCACACTGACGAGTACGCGCAGCTACCATTTGACTATCCTTTTCGCGTAACTCCGAGCCGAGTTTGCAGGATGCTTTGTGGAGAAATGCAGTCCGAGCCCGGGTCGACCAAGGCCTCTCTGCTCCTCCGCCCTGCCCACAGGTACATTCATACCATTCTGAGCAGGTCTATCAATGGGCGAGGAGACAGCACCGGCGTATTGGGGCGGCTGGACCTTCTCTATTTATACTTTACGGTCCAGAGTCTGCCCCTGCACCTGGGATACGTGGTGGCTGACTACTTGAGGCATCAGGGATAGTACGCGCGGATAGGAGTCCTGATGCGTCTCCGCAACAACACAACAGGGTGATATGTGTCAACCCCTTGCGTTACCGCAAGTGCACGGGTCGTCAAGTAATAAAAGTGGACCCAAAGGGTCGGGTTGTCGAACCACAGGGAACAGAAGTACTAGTAATAGCCCCTCTTTTGTTATCTAGCCTAATGAGTGTAGTGTGTGATGATCTAATGGCCAACACTAAGAGTGTCACCACAAGTGCGCAGGAAATAAAAGGAAAAGAGTTCTCAATCAATAAAAGTGAGGTATCCGGACAATGCTCCTCCTAGGATTCGGCTGTTGGATGTAGATTACAAGTGTTTCTAAACGAAAACAATGAGTCGTGGGTATCCAAAGGTATAACGGCCCCTGCCTCCAGGTCGCCGATAACTAGTCTCCTACGAGGTCCCGGCGGAGAATTCTCTCGACGCCTCACACCACATATGACTGCTTGACACTTAGGGAATATGAAGATAGGAAATATCTGTCGGAAGGGAAAGGGGACACTCCGCTATCTCACGGCTCACCCTCTCAACCCTCTTTACTCTTGGTAATTCTAAACCTAGCGGTGATCTCTCTCTTCACTAGATTGAATAAAACATGTAAGGCAATCAATAATGAAATCAAAGCTCAAACAAGCATTAAGAACTCAAGAGTAAAACTCAAACTGATAAATTCGAATAGAAACACAATATAAATCTAATGAAAATAAGAATCCTAGGTTTTACATGTCCGAATACCCTCTAGGGGTTTAGCTCTCCATGGAGCGAGTCACAAAACAAATAGTAAATTGAGAATAAAGTTCCAAAGACATCAAGAATAACCCCCTTAAATCCGTGATGATAGTCTTGATGGGTAGTTTCCACGTCTGGATTGAATCTACTCCGATACTACATCGCCGATGGCTTCCTTGATGCTATGACGGAGGAGGAATCGATCCAAGTTGGTGAGGAAAGCTTCCCAAAGCCGCAAAGAACTCCTCCAAAGCCTTAGCCGCCTTGTCTCTCGAAAGTGGCCGAAAAGATCCCTGAAAATTATCACAAGGCGGTTTTTATAATTTGAATTCCGGGCTTTACGCGGGCATCCTCCTTGGAGTCCACACGGTCGGGCACACACTCGTGTGGTAGGGTGTGTGGCTTTCTATGCTTTGAAATCCTCAAGAACCTTCTTCTGCTTTGTACGGAAGCTGGGACATGGGCGTACTACTGCCTTTGTGCCCTTTCGGTTTATGTAATGACTTGTACTCCTCCGAAAGTTGGCAACACCCCATGCATATGAACACAGCTTCTGATTGTGGCCTTGAAACGTGTCATCACACCCTATCTTTGCTTCTTCCTGTACGTCATATCTCCAAAGCCCTGTTTGCACAAAAGAACACAAAACACACCTTGTTAATGCTAAAACCTGATAAAAGTGATAATCAATGCATGTAACTGATATTATAAAATATATATAATCAAGCACTTATCAAGTCCTTTTCTCTGGTCAATATATCACTCGACTTGTCAGAGGGATGGGACTGATTGATGCTGTCCGGGAAGCTGATAAGGTCATCGTTCCCTCTCCACTAGGCCTTGAGACCTTGCGGATGATGGGCATGGTGAAGAGGGCCGCTCCCGGCAGGTATGTTCTTGTTGCTCCTTCCCCAGATGAGTCCGAGGAGTCTGAGGATGAAGATGAAGACTCAGAGGAGACCCGGGTAGGGCCGTTATCACAGCACACACCGATAGCGGCAGAGGACACCCCAGCAGCCGAGGAGGTGCCACCGATGTCAACACATGCATCTCCTCCGGCATATGATCACATAGACAGACTTGAGAGTGCTGTAGGGGTCCTCCAGACTGATCTCGCCGCCATGCGGATGACCCAGGCAGCGAACCACACTGAGGTTCTCGCTCGCATGGCCGAGTATCACTCAGAGATGATGGCGCGCATCACTTCACTCCAGCAGATGATGGCGAGAGATAGCGACTCCACTGTGTCGCCCATACCCAGAGCACCCCATGCATCTCCAGCATCCCCAGCAGCACCAGCAGATGACGACGCTTGACGCGTCTTTTATTTCCTTTAATTTCCTTGTACTTTTATTTCTGTTGAGTCATTCTGTACTTATAAAGGTTGTACCTTCTGAGAGTTATCTTACTGTTTTCATTTCTTATGTTTATGTTGAGTTTGAGTTTGGTTTGCTTACTTTTAAACTCTTTTAATCTTTGTTTGTGTCGAGATCCCCTTTTGTGATGTGCAGATGGGCTTGTCAACCTGGTTTTGACAAATGGTCATAGGCACGGCCATGTGGATGTCTCACATGGCAGTGTGAGCTTCACAACCCTACGCAACTTCACTTCCCGCTTTTACACCTCCATTCAAATACTACATTCGGAGATCAGGGGAGTGTTGTTTTAATACCCACGCCCTCATGTTATTATTTGTTTTCTTATGTTGCATGCTTGTATGAGTACATTGAGGGCAATGTACAGCTCAAGTGTGGGGTGGAGTACACACTGCACACGTTCTTTATTCTTGATCATCATTTTCATGCTCATTTAGCCAATGACAGTTCACCTTAAGGAAAAGGGAGTGTATTTTCGAATTTAGGTGAAATTTAAACATCGGTTGTCACCATGCTCTAGTTTACTCGAAAAACTTAGAAATTTTTTGTCTGATTGCATTTCTTGCACATTACTTGCTCTGTTAACCCTGATAACGCTAGTTCAGTTCTGAAAGGACATTAGTTTCATTATTTGAGTTTCAAAAAAAAAAAAAAAATAGAAAATGGTGTTCCTTTGTTCTTGAGGTGGAAAGAGCTACCACCTATTCTGTATGCAGCTACTCTCATAAGTCGAATACTAGCTATGCCCTAATGAGAGAAAGAGCTATCTAATAGGCTGTGTGAAAGCTAACACTCTCGGGTGGAAAGAGCTACCACCTTGAAAGGGTGAAAGCCGCCTAGGAGGCATTTTGGGAAATGGCTACCTTTGAGGTTGTGTGCAGCTACCACCGATTTCTTTGTCCTTAAATAAGTCCTTGTTTTAATAATGTTCAAGCGTAGACTTGGGGCTGGCATGAGTAAGTATACACACACACGCGCTTTCAGATTTTATTTTCTTCGCTAGAGTTTTGGTTTTTATCTATCTATGTTTAAAATTTTCCCTTGTTTGAGAATGCTATCTTTACACACTTTTGGTGAACTTAAGACCAAGCATTTTCATCACTCAACCTTTAATTCTCATGGTATGAACTTTGCTTGAGGACAAACAAAAGCTTAAGTGTGGGGGAGTTTGATAAGTGCTTGCATGTACATATTTTTGGAAATGTTTTCCACGCATGAGCATCACATTTCTCAGGTTGTATCGCTAATTTCGTGTGCTGTTGTGTTCTTTCGTGCAATTAGGGTTGTGAAGACATGGTACGTGAATAAAGGCAAGATTAGGTCATAATGGTGCCAAGTGGAGCTCTTTTGTGCAAATACAAAGTTCAAGACACAAATCGGGTTCAAACGAGGGGGTATGTGCCAACTTCTAAAGGCTTCAAGACAATTCTTGTAGAAGGACACGGAGGCAGTCATGCTCGCTTGTTCGGATTTGTTCGAAGATTTCAAAAGCTCTCCAAGGGTTTTTCATCATCAAGAAATGCCACATGACCTTTCACATGGACGTGTGTGCGTCCGTGTGACCTCAGGAGAAGAAACGGCCGAAATCGGGGACCAATACGCAAGTTTCCACAGGGCTGAAATTCCACATGGGCGTATGGAATTTCCACACGGCCGTGTGGCTCATCCACACGCTGGTGATTGTCCGCAAGCGCACGGGTCGCCAAGTAATACCTCTCACGCACGCGTGAGAAGGTCGTATTCCCTGGGGTCCCAAGAGCTGCTATTACTTCCCCCTAGACGGCACTGTCTAGTCTAACTAAGATAGAGAATTAGAACAAGGTAAGAAAACTAACAAAGATAACTATAAACAGGTTGGACTAAGGCACACCAAATAAGCATATAAAGGAGGCAATTAGCAATGAAAGTACGAGGTCCCGAGCTAGGATCCCCTCGGGATTACTAAAGCTAGTAGGATGCTAGAATTACACAGGCACTGGTGGTTCTTGGCCAGGAGAATCCTAAGGTAGGCCAACCCAATGGTCATGGCAGTTGGCCCCTAATCCAGTACGAGCATTGATACCGGAATTCCTTCCGCCCAAATCCTCTTACGATTGCATTAAAGGCACGAGATTCTCAAATTAGCGTTGAAGCACAAACTAGGCACAACCCTAATACCGGAGGGGTAGAAAATACCAGATGGTCACGGCGTATTTGTACATGTATCCCTTCCAAGCTTGGGAGTCTAAAAGTAGGGCGATGGTCACGCAACCTACTCAAACCTAGAAATCGATACACAGAGTTCTCATGCATACCAATACATCAAAGTACACCAAGCATGAACCACAAAACAAACCAAATACCATGAATGTAAATCTAAGCATCCATACAAAGCAAGTTCATCCCAAGGTTCACCAGATGCCCGGTGACCTTGGGAGTCTAGTTGATCATCAACAAAGGAGAAAGCAAGAAATACAAAGAATACAAGATAAACTCAAAGCAAACTCCCCTAAGATGAAGACTAGAAGGTGGTGATGAGAACTTGTCGGATCTGCGCCGGCAAGCTCCTAGATCTTCTCCTTGATAGCAAAACCTCTTTCTCCCCTTGATTTTCACCTCAGATCTGCGATCTCCACTTGCCTTGAAACCCTAGAAGATGATGGTGGAGAATGGTGGCCAAAAGTCCCCTTTCAAGATGCCCTAATACCCCTTAAAAAGTGAAATTTCGTGTGTCCTTACGGGCGTAAGGTTGCCCGTAAGGCACCCAGAAACTTTCCCAGAAATGTTATCTCGGGGGTGCTACAGTACCCTGCTACAGTAATCCTGCTACGGTAATGAAGCCCAAAAAACGCTGTATTTGGTGTTGCTTTCTTCATAAATACGTTCTTGACCTTATTTTGCTTATTCCGGGCCTATAACACAAGTAAAGCAACTTTAAACAAGAAAATAGATAACAACTTAACAAAAAGAGAACAGAAAATATACACAAGTACGTATAAAATACGTATATTTAGACGTTTATCAAACATCCCCACACCTAAGCGTTTGCTTGTCCCCAAGCAAACAAAAATGAAGAACAGGGGCAAGAAGATAAATGGCTAAATATACGACCTCAAGCTTAAATGTACAGGACTTCACTAGCACGGATTGTTAGAAATCGGGAAGTGAGTTGTTCAAGTATATAGACAAGCAATATCGGCTCTTTTCATCCAAAGTGTTCTTGTGAGTGTGTGCCGACTCCCACATCGACCTCAACACCCCGGATTACCCCGGGATGTCCATTCACCTCATACAAATTAAAGTTAGTGTTAGAGTGCTAAAGACCCTCTCAATAGTCGGTTAAAAATCTTCTGGTCTCCAAAACGGAACTTTAACAACAAGTGAAGATAGAACAGGTTTCGGGCGCCCGAAAGGTCAATTTTTTTTTTTCGAGTCCGTCTAACGTAGACTGCACAAAAATCTTTCAGCAGGATGCACATGCTGGCCAGGCACAAGAGCCACCCAACTTACTTGACTACAGATCTACATATACGCATTCATGCTTTTACAAGCAGAGGAATACTGACATAGACTCATTTTTCACCTTTTTTTTTTCTTTCTTTTTTTTTTTTTTTTTAAGACGGCTGATCAAAAGGCTGCTAAAAACCTCACTTAGGGTTAAAGCAAAAACAAGAGACTCAAAAGTTTTCAAAGGACTATTGAAAGAAGAATTTAACATCCTAACACTAAATCAATAAGATGGGTTAGAGTGTCCGAAGTGGAAGTTATAGTGAGCAGGTATCAATGTACACTAAAGATGAAACAGAACTACATTCAAGCACATGTAAAGTACAACTCACTACTATCATTCTACCATGCTAGGAAATCCTTAACAATAAAATCATAGCTATCATAGGTGAGTCAAGCATGCAATTTAAAACAATTCCAAAGTTCATGAAAATCTACCCCCACTCAAAAATGCACATTGTCCTCAATGTGTCTAATTCAGCAGTGCATAAAAATTATAGGCGATAAAAGCACAATAAGAGGGTTTGATGAACTTCCCCGAGTCTCCAAACATGAGTCTTGAAGTCCAAGAGATCGGGGTAGCCACCAATGATGCGAGTAGATGATCGAGAGAGAAGGCGTGCTTGATGCCCTACTTCCATCCTACAAGATAGAAAGGAGCATCATCTCAAGGCATCTAACACACACAAAAAGAAGAAAGAAAAAAAAACAACACAAACAAAAGCAAACAAAACAAACAACTAGCACAACACAACAATCAAGCAAAACAAAATCCAAGCAAGTTCTTTGTTCATCATTATCATGGTGTCCAAAGCTCTCTAATGCAAGCATGGCTAAGGGTTTACAAATATGATTCAAGATTAAGTTACATACAAGAGAAGCAATGGTTCAACATGATGGGAATGTGAAAGAATTCAAGAATTGCTACAGTAATTCCCAAAAACAATTTGCAAGAGCTTCTCTTGTAAATGGAGCATAAACACTTTTACAAAGCTTTGAAATTGCTCCAAAAATCCACAAAAATGACAAACAACAAAACTCCTATAAATTTCATCCACAAAAACAAGAAAAACTCAAGGTTTTGAGTGTGAGATCAAACTCTTGCCCTAGAGTAAGATGAGTGAATCTAAGGGCTAGATCCGGCCAAAAGCTTGCTCAAACTCCAAATTTTTGTCACCAAGATGGAAAAGAGGAGGAGGAGAGCAAACTAGGGCAAAAAGAATCATGAAAAATGGTGGAGAAATGAGGGAGAACCGGTTAGAAGAATGGGGAAGAAGAGTGAATAGTATAAGCCCCCAAAACATGAGTTTTAAGGCCTCCATCGGGTGGTCTTGCCGACCATCCTTGCGGCCGCAAGGATGGTCCTCAAGATTCTCGGGAAAAATCGCGAGGGGCATCCTTGCGGCCGCAAGGATGGTCCTCGGGATTTTTCTGGTTGCACACTTTGTTCTCCACACTTTGTACACATTAACCATGGATGAAACCTCGAAAAATATGGCCGAAAACATCATTTAAACACTCAAAACATCAACATGCATGTGATGATTATCCCGCAAGCGCACGGGGTCGTCAAGTAATAAACCACTCGCGCAAGCACGAGTGGGTCGTATTCCCAAGGGCCCAAGGAGCTACTATTACTCCCCTTTCGTCTATTTCCTAGCCTAACACTACAAAAGATAAATAGTGATTGCGAAAAGATAAAAAAACTACTAATATGAAATCCGGGCTACTACTACACACATTTAGCGAACAAGGGAGAATCAAACACACGAAGAGGTGATTTGGACAATGAATTCCCCTAGAGTTGTCATTAGGTCCTGAATTTAGGATGAAATGTTGAGATGGTAGCTGGGCCAAGAGACTCCTAAAGTAGGTCAACCCCGATGGTCACGACGATCAACCCCTAATCCGATAGAAGTATTGGATCGGAATCACATCCGCCCAAATCCTCCTATGATTGCATTAAACTTAGGGAAATCTCTAATTAGGGTCAAACACAATATCTATGTTCATCCCTAATGGTTGGAGGGGTACGAAATACCCGATGGTCACGGTGTATTCATACATGAATCCCTTTCAAGCTTGGTGAGTCTAATACTAGGGCAATGGTCATGCAACCTAGCATTTCCTAGAAATGGCACACCGAGTTCTCATGCATACCAAGGCATTAAAATACACCAAACATGAACCACAAAC
Organism: Dioscorea dumetorum; assembly: GCA_902712375.1. Classification (NCBI taxonomy): domain Eukaryota; kingdom Viridiplantae; phylum Streptophyta; class Magnoliopsida; order Dioscoreales; family Dioscoreaceae; genus Dioscorea; species Dioscorea dumetorum. The sequence goes on along the minus strand of CACTHL010000561.1, from coordinate 4,055,163 downwards.
TATAAGATTCCATAAAAGAAATACAACATCCAACAATACATCACAAGGATAATCATCCAAATTACAAACAAACACCCCTAGAGTTCATCATGTCCAAACCACAAATAAGTTAGTTCCTCATGAAAGAGGAACACTTATACAAGTTCAAGGAGCAAATAAACAAGAAAAGAAGGAAGAAACACTCCCTCTAGCTTTGGAAACCCTTGAATGGATGAAGACCTTCAAAATACACCTTGATGTCTTGGATCTTCTCTCCAAACCTTCTCCTTCGATGTGTGCCTAACTCTTGGTGAAGATTGTGTCGTAGATCGCCGGAAATGGCCGGCAAGGAAGGTGGGGCGCCGGCCCTAGAAGAATAGATCAAAAGTCCCCTTTTCCATGCCCTAAAAGTCTTTAAAAAGGGTGAAAGTCGCAACTCCTCACGGGCTGCCTCACGGCCGTGAGGTTGCCCGTGAGGCATCCAGAGAATTTTGCAGAAACTTTTCACCTCGGTGCTACAGTACCCTGCTACAGTAATTATGCTACAGTACTGCTACAGTGAAAAACCCAAAAAACGTCGTATTTGGTGTCGAATTCTTCCTAAATACGTTCTTGAGCTCATTTAGGGTCTGCAACACAAAATAAAGAGATTTAGACTATAAAAAGGGCATTGACTTATCAAAAAGATAATAAAATAATACAAATGAATACGTATAAAATACGTATATTTAGACGTTTATCAGCATGCATCTAGAGCAAGAATTCTTCAAAAACCACACGACAAACAAGTTAACGCAAAGGCGAAAGAATTAAGAAAAACGATAAAAAGTACAACTACACACGAACCACTACTTAAAACATAAGTTAAAAATGACAACACAAACAAGAAAAAGAATGCAATAAATGAAAAGAAGCTTGGGTTGCCTCCCAAGAAGCGCTTGTTTAACGTCATTAGCTCGACGTACCTCTTTCTTACCTAGGGAGGCTTGAAAATGGTGTGTTCCTCCCGGCTAGAGGTGGCATAAGAGCTACCAAAAAATATGAACTTTACCTTCCGGGATGATGCAAGTTTGGAGGTCATGCTTGAGTTACCTTTTGGCCTCCATGGGAAAAGCTTGGGCCGAGCGTTATTCAATCTTGGCAACGGTGGGTCCTCGAAAGGCGTCAACCTCCTACCCACATCTTGCTCCTCGGCCATTGTCAAATTGCCTTGAATTACCCATAAGTGTTGTTTGGGTTTCCAATGGAACAAGTTGGGTTGAGAACTTGTCAAGCTTCGCATAGGTGGATTAATTGGACGCTTTAACACCCTTTTCACATTTCTTTTCTCAACCTTTCTTGAATGATCAAAAGTGGCCCATAAAATTTGCTTGGGCCGCCATGGAAAAAGTTTTGGTTGGGAATTGTTCAAGCCCGGCATAGGTGGGTTCAAGGATGACATTGGTTTCCTCCCCAAATCTTCAAATACAATTCCCAAATTTTTTTCTCTGCACTTGAAGGTTATCGATTGGTTCATTGAATGGTCGATATCGAGGCAAGTAGTTTCTTGAAACGTGGTAGATGGGGCCTCCTCTACTTCCTCACATATGTCTATAGCCATGATGACCTCCTCATTGTCTTGCTTTACCCCATCTTACAATTGTTGCCCACTAAGATTGATATCCGCCCGGTTTTAACTTGGGTTATTTTCAATATTGCTCATTGGGCTACCCAAAGAAGGCTCGGAATTTGCCCTAACAAGTTTCTCAACTTGGTTCTCTAGTGCTTTGATTGAAGCTTGGACATTCCTTAGTATTGTACCAAATTCATCAAGTCGTCTGTCCAATATTGCAAACCTTGCATCTGTACTGATCATAAACCTTGCTAGAACATCTTCAGTAGTGTATTTCCTCTCTTGCCGATGTTGCGGCTGAAATTGGGGAACTTGGGGTTGTTGAGGTCTTGGTTGTTGTGTAATGCCTTGGCTTGCTTTCATGGCAAAGAGACATTCCATCTTCTTCTCAACATCATAGACATTTGTGGAAAGCCGATTATTTTGTTCCTCAAGTGCATGGATTTTAGCGGCCAACAAATTTTCTTGAAAATCCATGGCCCTGTATAAACAATAACACACCCTTGCGTGTGTAATCCGCAAGTGCACGGGTGTCGAAGTAATAAAGTACCCAAACGGGTGGGTTGTCGAATCCACAGGGAGTAGACGTAAGAACAATCACACTTTGTTAAGTAGCCAAAGATAAACCGATTGTTGTTGTGAAAGAAAATAGAATAAGAAAGAAATAGAAATAAAGTGCTGAAACTAAAAGCTAGGGTGTAGAAATAGATCAATAAGAAGATGGGGTACTCGGACAATGCTCCCCCTAGAATCCTTGTTTCAAGTGCAAGACTTCAAATACTCTTATTCAATAGAGATTTCAAGAGTCGTGGAATCCAAATATACAAGGTCCCAAATCTAAGGTCAACCTTGACTAGTCCCCTACGAGGTCCCGGCAGAGAGAAGACTCTCGATACCTCACACCACGTATGACTGCGCTATGCTCTAGGGGTTCCAAGTGGTAAACCCTATTCCTAACTATAGATCAATCCCTTTGGTCCAGGCGAAAGATCCCTAATCACAAATAAGTCCTGGCGGAAAGGCATCTCTCACGGCTAACTCTCTTTGAGATCGAAGGTAATACTTGGAATAAGAAGGTAGGGAAAATGATGCGTCTCCGGAACAACACAACAGGGTGATGTGTGTCAACCCCTTGCGTTACCGCAAGTGCACGGGTCGTCAAGTAATAAAAGTGGACCCAAAGGGTCGGGTTGTCGCACCACAGGGAACAGAAGTACTAGTAATAGCCCCTCTTTTGTTATCTAGCCTAATAACTGTAGTGTGTGATGATCTAATGGCCAACATTGAGAGTGTCACCACAAGCGCGCAGGAAATAAAAGGAAAAGAGTTCTCAATCAATAAAAGTGAGGTATCCGGATAATGCTCCCCCTAGGATTCGGGTGCTGGATGTAGATTACAAGTGTTTTTAAACGAAAACAATGAGTCATGGGTATCCAAAGGTATAACGGCCCCTGCCTCCAGGTCGCCGATAACTAGTCCCCTACGAGGTCCCTGCGGAGAATTCTCTCGACGCCTCACACCACATATGACTGCTTAAAACTCTAGAGATCCCAAAGATATAACCAATTCCTAAAAGTAGATCTAACCCTGCCTCCAGGTGAAAGATCCCTAACCCCCTACGAGGTCCCGGCGGACAATTCTCTCAACGCCTCACACCACATATGGTTGCTTAACACTTAGGGAATATGAAGATAGGAAATATCTGTCGGAAGGGAAAATGGGACACTCCGCTATCTCACGGCTCACCCTCTCAACCCTCTTTACTCTTGGTAATTCTAAACCTAGCGGTGATCTCTCTCTTCACTAGATTGAATAAAACATGCAAGGCAATTAATAATGAAATCAAAAGCACAAACAAGCATTAAAAACTCAAGAGTAAAACTCAAACTGATAAATTCGAATAGAAACACATTGTAAATCTAATGAAAATAAGAATCCTAGGGTTTACATGTCCGAATACCCTCTAGGGGTTTAGCTCTCCATGGAGCGAGTCACAAAACAAATAATAAATTGAGAATAAAGTTCCAAAGACATAAAGAATAAATCTCTTAAATCGGTGATGATAGTCTTGATGGGTAGTTTCCACGTCTGGATTGAATCAACTCCGAAGCTAGGTCGCCGATGGCCTCCTTGATGCTATGACGAAGGAGGAATCGATCCAAGTTGGTGAGGTGATAAACGTCTAAATATAGGTATTTTATACGTATTCATTTGAATTATTTTATTATCTTTTTGATAAGCTGATGCCCTTTTTTATAGTTTAAATCTCTTTATTTTGTGTTGCAGACCCTAAATGAGCTCAAGAACGTATTTAGGAAGAATCCGACACCAAATACGATATTTTTGGGCTTCTTCACTGTAGCAGCACTGTAGCAGAGAATGATGTGGCAAAATTACTGTAGCAGGGTACTGTAGCACCGAGGTGAAATTTCCTGCAAAACTTTCTGGATGCCTCACGGGCAACCTCACGGCCGTGAGGCAGCCCGTGAGGAGTTGCGACTTTCACCCTTTTTGAAGGTTTTTAGGGCATGGAAAAGAGGACTTTTGCCTCTTCTTGGAGCTTGACACCCCCTCTTCCAAATCCGACCAAGAAGGAGAGCTTGGAGGGCATTTCCACGGTGGGATCGGCGAGGAGAGCGCGATCTTGTGCGGGATCTACCTCTAGGGCTTCAAATCTTGAGGTTGAAGGCGACGGGAAGCCACCCCTTCGAGTGCCGTCTTTGGAAGCTTCTTCGACTCTAATCTTTGGAGGGAGGTCTTTTATGTTGGGTTTAGTTATTTTCATGCTTTTATTCATGTATTTGGAGACTATGAGAAACTAAACCCCAAGGTCACCGGATGTGGGTGAACCTTGGGGTGAACTTGTGATGTTTGGATGATTTGGTTTAATTCATGCTTGTTGGTTTGTTTGTGATTCATGTTTGGTGTTTTTGAATGCTTGGGTATGCATGAGAACTCGGTGTATCCATACTTAGCCAATACTAGGTTGCATGACCATTGCCCCAGTATTAGACTCACCAAGCTTGGAAGGGAAATACGTACAAATACGCCGTGACCATCGGGTATTTGTATCCCTCCAATTCTAGGGTTAATTACTCATCTGTGATTCAACCTTAGTTTGAGAAAACCATCTTTCCCTTTGCAATCGTAGGAGGAATTGTACGGGTAGAGCCCGTATTCAATACTCGTACCGGATTAGGGGTCAATTGCCGTGACCATCGGGTTGACCTAATCTAGGGTTTTCTCGGTCCATCAAGCAACTTGCATGTTAATCCAGCATCCTTCGCACTTTAGTAGCCCCGAGGGGAACCTCATCCGTGACCATCTTCTCACCCTGATTTCCTCCCATTTATCGCCCTTTGTATTTAGGAGTTTAATTGCTTTTGTTTTACTTCTTTACATTTTCATTCTAAATCTCAAGTTTGATCGGCTAGACAACATTGTAAAGAGGAAGTAAGAATAGATTCTCGGGCCCTTGGGAATACGACCCACTCGTGCTTGCGCGAGTGGTTTATTACTTGACGACCCCGTGCGCTTGCGGGATAATCATCATGAGGAAAGCTTCCCAAAGCCGCAAAGAACTCCTTCCAAGCCCTAGCCGCCTTGTCCCTTGAAAGTGGCCGAAAAGATCCCTAAAAATTATCACAAGGCGGCTTTTATAATTTGAATTCGGGGCTTTACGTGGGCATCCACACGCCCGTGTGGAAATTGCTACAGTAAACTGCTACAGTACTTCGCTACAGTAAATGCTACAGTGATTTTCCCCCTGAAGTCTTCCTTGGAGTCCACACGGTCGGGCACACGCTCGTGTGGTAGGGTGTGTGGCTTTCTATGCTTTGAAATCCTCAAGAACCTTCTTCTGCTTTGTACGGAAGCTGGGACATGGGCGTACTACTGCCTTTGTGCCCTTTCGGTTTGTGTAATGACTTGTACTCCTCCGAAAGTTGGCAACACCCCCATGCATATGAACACAGCTTCTGATTGTGGCCTTGAAACGTGTCATCACACCCTATCTTTGCTTCTTCCTGTACGTCATGTCTCCAAAGCCCTGTTTGCACAAAAGAACACAAAACACACCTTGTTAATGCTAAAACCTGATAAAAGTGATGCTCAATGCATATAAACTGATATTATAAAATATATATAATCAAGCACTTATCAAAACTCCCCCACACTTAAGCTTTTGCTTGTCGTCAAGCAAACTAAACATTCATTACAAGGAAAGAAAGAATAAGTGCTTGGCCTCAGGTTCACTAGAAAGTATGAGAGTATGATTCTATAACAAAGGGGAAAAACTATTTAACACCAAACAGCTCAGTCAATGCTCTAGAAAACAATCCAGTGACAAGAAAGAAAAAGAAATCCGAAAGCGTGTGTGTGTGGAAAAACTCATCTCAATTCGACTCTATGTCCACTACTTACAGTTTTTATTGCTCAAGGCTCATATAATAGCAAAAAGAATGGTAGTAGCTGCACACAATCTCCAAGGTAGCCCTTTCTCAGGCGGCCTCCCGAGTGGGCTTTCACACTTTAGAGATGGTAGCTCTTTCTACCGAGGGTGCTAGCTTACACATATCCCCTGTGATAGCTCTTTCTCTCGTTAGGGCATAACTAGTATCCGACTTATGAGAGTAGCTGCATACAATCAAAGGTAGTAGCTCTTTTCACCCCCTATATACACGAAATAATTCACAATTGCTGAACTATATATTTTTTTTTTCTTTTCTTTTTCTTTTTTTATCTCTTTTTTTTTTCAAATAAAACAACTACTAACAAGTCTGAAAACATTAAACTAGAGCTTCTATAGGTCTGATGAGTGAGTAGAGTGTATAAATGGCAATCGGACAAAAATTTCTCAAAAAAATTGGATGACAACTAGAGCATGATGAAATCTAGTGTTCGAAGCTCTCCTACAGTCTAGAATCGAACTCTTAACCCTAAAGTGAACCTTCATAGGTTGCATGAGCATATATAATGAAAACGAACAATAAAGTGGTGTATAAAGTGATCCCTCCCCCACACTAAAGATGTACATTGTCCCCAATGTACACATGCAAGCACAATAAAATTATAAATTCTGAAAACAAAGCATGTGAGGGTCTGCAAAAATCAAAATAATACTCCCCTGAATTCCAAGTGAAATAGTTGGTGGAATCTTGTACATGGGTGTGTTTGGCTCAGCGGGCATTTGGAGGTGAGACGGCCGTGTGACCTAGCCACACGGCCATGTACATAACTTGATTTCCATTTCCCAAGACTCTCAAGACTATCTGCGGATTCAGGGGAGTTCAATGAAGCTCAACAAAATTAGAAGAGACAACAGCGAAAAAACAACTAGAACCACAAAATAAAGATGACAGAAATAAAAGACAGAGTCTCAACGAGCATGCTAAAAATAAAACTACAGAAAATAATAATACAGAAGATAAAATAAAAATGACTCAAGGACGCCTCATGCGTCAGGAAACTCTGCTGGTGCTGCTGGTGGTGCTGATGTCGTCGCCTCAGATGCTGTGTCGCTCTCCAGAAGATGTCGAATGATGGACAACTGCGACATCATCATGGACTGGTTGGCGAGCACAGTCGCCATGTCCCCCTGGAGAGCTCCAACTGCTACCTCGAGCCTCGCCAAACGGTCACGGGCTTGAGTGGAAGGATGCTCTGGCTCTGGCTCAGATGCAGGCGCCTCGGTGTCCATCGGCACAGCTGTGGGTGCCGGTGAATCAGGAGCGTCTGCTGGGTCGGCTGCTTCCTCTTCTGACTCCTCCTCAGCCTCCACTGCGAGTACATATCGGCCGGTACTCGTCTTCTTCACCATACGCATGGCTCGGAGGGATGCAAGCCCCAAGGGTGCTGGTATGGTAATCCTCTCCATCCCTCTAAGTGCCTCGGACAACCCCATGCCACGAACGAGTCGGGTAATGAATACTCCTGGAAAGATCACACCGATCCGCACGTAATGGCTTTGATGGCGGAGGTAATCCACCACAACAAAGCCTAAATGCATGGGGATGTTCTGGACCATGGTGTATAGGTAAAGCAAGTCGAGGCGGCTCAAAACTCCAGTGCTGTCGCCTCGTCCCGTCACGGTCCTGCTGAAGATAGAGTGTATATACCTGTAGGCCGGACGGCTGAGCATGGTGGCCTTGGAGGATCCCGGCTCGTACTGGAAACCTCCGCATATGGTCCCGTACGCACGGCTCGGGGTGAGTCCAATAGGGTAATCGACGATGAGTTGCTCGTACTCCCCCGTGTGAACATAGTTTCTGTCATATAAACCGAGAAAAACAGAGAACTGCGTGAGGCTCATGGAGTGGTACTGACCGAATAGCCTGAAGCGGATCGTGTCCTCCTTCTCAAAATCATGGCGAGCGCGGTCGAAGTCGAATGAGGACAGAACCTCCAGTGTGAGCTCACGATAAGTGGGATCACGAATAGTAAGGAGCCGGTCCCAGCCTCCCACAGCGGTAAGCTCGCGCACCTCATCGGCCAAGTCAATCTCCTCGAGTGCCTTCCAATCGATTACGCGCGCCTGTCCGAATTTGAGACGCTGTAAGCGCTCATATCGCTGTTGATGCTCAGGGACGGCGAACTCCAATTCCTCGGGAGGAGAAGGCTCCCGAGCGGCGCGAGAGCGCTTGTGGGCGACCTTCTTGGTCCTAGGGGCCATATCTGTGAAAATCAGGGCAAATTAATACAAAATCTCACTATGGAGAAATCCACATGGGCGTGTGGATGATCCACACGCCCTTGTGGATCATCCTCCTCATCCACACGGGCGTGTGGATGGGCCACACGCCCGTGTGGATGCCCGACTATGGCCAAAAGGCCACGGTCGGGTGGTTTCCACACCTTAAAACAACCCCAAATCGACAAGCATGCACACTATGATAGTTCCCATGAAGAATTCATGCATAAAACATTAACAAATCACCAGATCTGAAATTCAAAATTCATGGCAAGAACTAGGAAAACTTGGAGCTTACCGGAGATTTTTGATGAAGAAGAAGATGGGGATCGACGGAAAAACACCCAAGAATCCTTAAATACGCTAAGGAGAGGCGTTAGGAACCCAAGAGATGCGTCTCTTTGCGTGGAGGCGTCGGAGGGAGAAAAGGCGCTAAGGTTTGAATGAAAATTCAAGGCCTTCTCATCTCCTTTATAAACCACATGGGCGTGTGAGGGTCTCACACGCCCTTGTGGATGGCCACATGGGCGTTTGGATGAGCCACACGCCATTGTGCCTTCAAAAATCGACGCCAGAACGCCACAAGGGCACTCACACGGGCGTGTGAGTGCCGGTGTGGATTAAAAACTGGAGACAGAAGGCCACAGGGGCACTCACACTGGCGTGTGAGTGCCCTTGTGGACCTGGAAAATCCACAGGGGCAGCCACACGGGCGTGTGGCTGCCCTTGTGCCTCTCTGGAAACCTGAAAAATGGTTTTTCAGGTCTCACACGCCCATGTGGATGAGCCACATGGGCGTGTGGCTCCTCAGGAGGGCCACAAGGGCACCCACACGCCCGTGTGGGTGCCCTTGTGCCCTTCTGTTTCATGTTTTTTCTGTTTTTCAGCAAGGCACAGGGGTACTCACACCCCCTTGTGCCTGCCCTTGTGGATTTTCAGCAAAACATGAAACACTTAAGCACAAGGCCAATTCCTTAACTTTAAATCTCTAAATCATCCTAGATCAAGCCACACATGTATAATTATCATGAAACACCAAGAATAAACAATAAAAACACAGCAACGACAGAATTAACGCAAAGTCGCCTACTCAAGCTAATTATTACTGCTGAATTGAAAAACTAACTATGAAAGCAATAAAATTACTTGGGTTACCTCCCAAGAAGTGCTTGTTTTACGTCATTAGCTCAACGTACCTGTTCCTCTATGGGGGCTCATGCGGGTGAGATATGTTCTTGGCGGCCTTTACTTGACAATTCAGACAATATGGTTGCATGGGAGGCGAGTAATGAAATATCTTGTTACCACTTGGAAAGCCATCACCCTCTTCTCGTGTATATGTATCTTTTACACTCTTTTGGTGCTTCTTGCGGTGACGCTTCGGTCTAGTCAGTCTACGAAAAATCCTCTTCAGAATTCCCGGTTGTGGTTGATCCTCGATCACTCGTACCTCCTGCAGAATTGGTTCATCCTTTTCCAACTCAGGACACCCCTCATAGGGGTCAGGGTGAAACATCTCCTGCATGTACTCATTGACAAACTCATCATTAGCATCAACAAAATAACATGTGTCATCAAATTCGTGAGGGTGCTTCATAGCATCTGTGAGGCGATAAGTGATCTTTTCGTCTCCGATGCGCAGAGTCAATTTGCCTTATCTGATTGCCCTATTTCTCTGAGTGGTACAGCCCCTATTGAGCAGGTAGACTTTGTGGGTAATGCAGTAAGAGGACAAGGTAACCCTTACAGTAGCACTTTCAATCCAGGGTGGCGAAACCACCCGAATTTTTCTTTGGATAATCCGGGACAGGAAAGACCTCTTGCACCACAAGGATTTCAGCAACCACAGCTTCCAAACTTGGAGAATCGAGTTTCAGGTCTAGAGAATCGGATGACAGATCTAGAAAAAGCACTGACTAGATTCATCCAGTCATCTGACACACGCTTTCAGGGTGTAGAGACTATACTTCGCAACCATACTGCGTCCTTGCATAATCTAGAGAATCATGTTGGACAAATTGCGAAGTCGTTATCAGAGAGACCTCAAAGAAGCTTTCCTAGCAATACAGAGACAAGTGTAAGAGAGCAGCTAAAAGCAATCACTTTGAGGAGTGGTCGCGACATTGAGAGTAAACTTCCAGCTGAGAAGGTTGCACATGGTTCGCCCCAGGAGAAAGAGGTTGAGGAGAAGAGTAAGGAGAAGGAGGGGGTTCCCACACCTTACAAACCAACGATCCCCTATCCTTCAAGGCTGAAGAATGACCACAATGAGGAGCAATACCAGAAATTTTTGGGCTTATTCAAGCAGCTGCATATCAACATTCCATTCGTGGAGGCAATATCACAAATGCCTCGCTATGCGAAGTTCTTGAAGGACCTCTTGAGCAATAAGAGGAAGCTAGAGGAGAGTGCAGCGGTGATCTTAGATGCATCATATTCAGCAATATTGCAGAAGAACATGCCGAACAAGAAGAAGGATCTTGGGAGTTTCATCATCCCGTGCAATATTGGAAATTTAGGTGAAGAAAAGGCATTGGCAGACTCAGGGGCTAGTATTAATGTGATGCCTTACACTTTCTTCCAAAAGTTGGGTTTGGGAGAACCAAAACCCACTCGGATGACGCTTCAATTAGCTGACCGTTCAGTTAGACATCCGAAGGGCGTTATTGAAGATATACTTGTTAAGGTTGACAAGTATATCTTCCCTGTAGATTTTGTGGTTTTTGATGTGGATGAGGATGTCGACGTACCATTGATACTTGGGAGGCCATTCCTGCGCACTTCCAAGGCTCTTATTGACATGGAGGGCGGAGAGATGACATTGAGGATTGGAGACAAGAAAGTGACCTACCGCCTTGCAGAAGCCATACGACATTCTCTTGATTTTGATGATACGTTATATTTTCTTGACACCACTGATGAGTTAATTGATGATTATGTACAGGAATCACTATGTCCAGACCCATTAGCGGAATTACTAGAGCAAGAGATGGACGTTGCTGAGGTATCACCATTTGATGTAGTGGATATGGAAGAACTTTCCCCAGGCATAGTCAATATGTTTGTCAAAAAGTTGAAGAGAGTGAGACACCGCCACAAGAAACAACCGAATAATTCTACGAATGAACAGTCGAAGGCTAAGAGCGATACCCCTTCAGTTGGTAACAACTCCTATTACTCATCCTCGAACTTGAAGAATTTTTGTTCATCATGCTTGAAGGTTACCGGTAACAGAGAATTTTCGCCTTATGATCCCCCTTGAGTTGAAGAACAGGTACGTCAAGCTAGTGACGTAAAACAAGCGCTTCTTGGGAGGCAACCCAAGTTTTTGAATTCATTGCACTTGTTTTAGTTAGTTTTAATTTCTGCATTGTAGTTTTCGTATAGTTTTAGTTTTCTGTTGTTTCATCTTCAGTGTAGTGCATCATAGTCGTTTCTAGATGCAAAGCCATGAATTTTCTTTCTTGGATTTGGGTGATGATTCTTGTGTTTTAGCATATTATTTTCATGGGAAATACTTTCTTTTATGCTATAAACACCAATGGTGGAAGTATGGCAACTTTGCACGCGTCAAAGTGGATCAACCATGGCCGTATAGCCATGGCCGAAGATCCACACGGCCATGTGGATATTCCACACAGCTGTGTGGATCATAAAAGGGAGTTTTTCTCATCCAGAGGGTCCACACGGCCGTGTGGAAATTCAACACGGCCATGTGGATCCCTGGCACTTAGTTTTTTTACCCCGAAATGACCCGTTTGCCTCTCTTTTGCGCAGAAAAGCCTCCAAGGACAAGAAAATGTGCACATAAGCGTCCTTGTGGGCCTCGTGAGCCCTCGCCTAAGCCGTTGAAGTTCCCCGTAACCAAACTTCAAATCGAACTTGAGCACCTCTCAAGGCTCAAGTTCGGCAAGATACGGACCCTTGACTCGCAAGCGTTGGCCGCGATTGACCATGAACAAGTGGAAGAGTTGCCGGACGAGATGATGGCGAGAGACACCGACTCCACCATGTCTCCCGCACCCCGAGCACCACGTGAATCACCCGCATCACCAGCAGCACCAGCAGATGATGACGCTTGAGGCGTCTTTCTTTTAGTTGTTTCTTTTTCTTGTACTAGTTTATTTTCTTGTCGCTTTATCTCTGTTACTCAGAAAGGGTTTACCTTCTGAGCTCTATCTTACTGTTTTCAGTTGTAGTTTGTTTGTTTCGAGTTTAAGCGTGTCCGTCATGCTTATAAACTCTCGTTGTTTATCTTTTGTGTTGAGCTTTACTGAACCCCTTTTGTGATGTGCAGATGGTCATGTCAGTCCTGTATTGAGGAATTGTCATAGGCACGGCCATGAGGATTTTCCACATGGCCGTGTGAGCTTCACTTCCCCCGTTCGCAGCTCCACTCAAATTCTACATTCGGAGCCAAGGGAAGTGTCGTTTTTAATCCCACACCCTCATGTTTTATTTATATTCTGTTTTTGTATGCTTGCATGAGTACAATGAGGGCATTGTACATCTTAAGTGTGGGGGGGAGTTCACGTTGCACACGTTCTCTATGTATGTATGCTCATCACTCATATGCTCATCTAGCCAATGATAGTTCACCTTAAAAGACAAGGATTGCAGTCTTGAATTTAGGAGAATTTTAAACATCGTTTGTACTCATGCTCTAGTTTACTCGAAAAACATAGAAATTTTTTGTCTGATTGCATTGCTTACACCTTTCTTGCTCTGTTAACCCTGATAACTCTAGTTCAGTGCCAAAAGGACCTTAGTTTTCTTTATTTTGAAAAAAAATAAAAAGGGGAAGAATGCCTTTATTTGTTTACTTGTTTTCGGAGTGGAAAGATCTACCACCTATGTTGTATGCAGCTACTCTCATAAGTCGGATACTAGCTATGCCCTAAGGAGAGAAAGAGCTATCTAATAGGCTGTGTGAAAGCTGACACTCCCAGGTGGAAAGAGCTACTACCTCAAAGCGTGAAAGCCGCCCAGGAGGCATCTTCGGAAATGGCTACCTTCGAGGTTGTGTGCAGCTACTACCTATTTTTTGTCCTTAAATAAGTCCTTTTCAATAAGAACTTTTAAGAGTGAACTTAGGGTTGGCATGAGTAAGCATACACACACACACGCAGTCAGATTCTATTTTCTTTGTGCTTCGTGTTTTTGCTAGAGCATTGGTTTTTATCTTTCTATGTTGCAAATTGTTCCTTTGTTTAAGAATGCTCTCCTTACATACTTTTTGGTGAACTTAAGGCTAAGCATTTCTATCACTCTACTTGTGGATTTTATTGTATAAATTTTGCTTGAGGACAAGCAAAAGCTTAAGTGTGGGGGAGTTTGATAAGTGCTTGCATGTACATATTATTTGAGATGTTTTTCCCTGCATGAGCATCACATTTTTCAGGTTATATTTCTCATTTCGTGTGTTTTTGTGTTCTTTCGTGCAATTAGGGTTGTGAAGAAGGTTTATGCGAAGAAAAGCAAGATTAGGTCATAATGGTGCCAAGTGGAGCTCTTTTGTGCAAATACAAAGTTCAAGACACAAATCGGGTTCAAACGAGGGGGTATGTGCCAACTTCTAAAGGCTTCAAGACAATTCTTGTAGAAGGACACGAAGGCAGTCATGCTCGCTTGTTCAGATTTGTTCAAAGATTTCAAAAGCTTTCCAAGGGTTTTTCATCATCAAGAAATGCCACATGACCTTTCACATAAGCAAGTTTCCACAGGGCTGAAATTCCACATGGGCTGAAATTCCACATGGGCGTGTGGAATTTCCACACGGCCGCGTGGAATTTCCACACGGCCGTGTGGCTCATCCACACGCCCGTGTGGATCCTCGAGATGGCCAATTATAAAGCCGTTCTGAAGCGTTATTTGGGGGGACTTTTTCCTAACTTGGATAGGAGGTTCGGCTAGTGTTTGAGAGGGTTTTTGCTGCGTTTTGGGGGCGTTTCTTCACCGATTTCAACACCGATTCCTTCCAAGGAGAGCTATTGGGGGAGCCTTCGACGACTTCGATTCGGCAAGGTGTGCCCTAGGCTTTTAGGAAGGATCCGTGGAGAAGAAGAAACAGCCCTCATAGGCCATCAACACGAGGCTAAAGGGGGTTTTCTTTATGGATTTCTTGCACTTATCTTCATTTATTTTGATGAACTTGTATTGCTCCATGGAGGGCTAAACCCCTAGTGGGTACTTGGACTTGTGAACCCTAGGTTTTCTATGTTTCATTGACTTTAATGCTTTTATTCAATTTGAGTTTAAATTTGAGTTTCAATCTTGTGTGCTTAATTGTTTCTCCCTTAGCGTGACACTAGGGTTGAGGGCTAATGCAATCATCCTTTTGACGAGTGACCATCACCATTAAGATTAGATTAACCAAGATTGAAGAGGGTCGAGAGGGTGAGTTAAGAGATAGTGACACGTCCCCTTTCCGCTCCGGTGTGGTTTTCCCTACCTTCTTATTCCAAGTATTACCTTCGATCTCAAAGAGAGTTAGGCGTTGAGAGAGGCCTTTCCGCCGGGACTTATTTGTGATTAGGGATCTTTCGCCTGGACCAAAGGGATTGATCTATAGTTGGGAATAGCGTTTACTGCTTGGAATCCCTAGAGCGTAGCGCAGTCATACGTGGTGTGAGGTGTCGAGAGTCTTCTCTCCGCCGGGACCTCGTAGGGGACTAGTTAAGGTTGACCTTAGATTTGGGACCTTGTATTTTTGGATTCCACGACTCTTGAAATCTCTATTGAGTAAAAGTATTTGAAGTCTTGCACTTGAAACAAGGAACCTAGGGGGAGCAGTGTCCGAGTACCCCATTCTTATCTCGATCTTTTCCTACACTCTCGCTTTAACTTTCAGTTCTTAATTTCTGTTTTGAATCACTTTTTAATCTCAACAAAAATCGGTTTTCTTTGGCTACCTAGCGAAGTGTTTTTGTTTCTATCGTCTACTCCCTGTGGATTCGACTACCCACCCGTTGGGTACTTTATTACTTCGACACCCGTGCACTTGCGGAACACACACGCAAGGGTGTGTCAGTATGGTTGCGCAGCGTCGCCTCCACGTTCTGAAACCTGGTGTCAGTAGAGTGAATAAACTTAGAAAGTACCTTTTCAAGTTCAGAAACTCTCTCTGGAATAGAGGGCTGTTGTGGGAAACCCGGAGGAGTTGCTTGCTTCTGCTGGCCCTGATTGCTCCATGAGAAGTTCGGATGGTTCCTCCATCCCTGATTGTAGGTATTTGAATAAGGGTTCCCTTGTCCCCTCACTGGATTTCCAACAAAATCCACTTGCTCCATTGGTGCCGACGCCCCACCGAGATAGGGCAATCTGTAGAGCTATGCCCACCTCCACAACTATCGCAAGTGCTAATGGCAGCTACTCTCGAAGTTGTAATGGTGTCTAGCTTCTTGCTTAATGCTTCAACTTGGGCTGCTAGTGATGTAACGGCATCAACATCATGTATTCCTGCAACCTTCTTCTTCTCCCTCGAGCTCCATTGGCAACTGTTGAGAGCCATGTCCTCAATGAGCTGCCTTGCATCTTCTGGGGTCTTGTTACCCATAGTCCCCCCTGCGGCCGCATCTAGGAGCTGCCTAGTGCTTGGATTCAGTCCATTGTAGAACGTGTGTATAATCATCCAATCAGGGAATCCGTGTTGGGGACATCGCCGCAGAAGGTTCTTGAACCTTTCCCATGTCTCGAATAGAGGCTCCAACTCATTCTGAAAAAAAGAAGAGATCTCATTGCGGAGCTTCGCTGATTTCCCGGGAGGGAAATATCGTGCAAGAAAATCTTCCACCATCTCGTCCCAAGTGGTGATGGACGCTCTTGGCAATGATTGGAGCCATTGTTTGGCTCGTCCCTTCAATGAGAATGGGAAGGACCTCAATCGAATCGCATCATCCGAGACCCCGTTGATCTTGAGCATATCACAAACCTCCAAAAAGCTTTCAACATGGGCATTGGGGTCTTCATCAGGCAGCCCATTAAACTGCGCGGACTGCTGAACCATCTGGATGAATGCCGGCTTCAACTCAAAATTGTTAGCCGCGATGGGCGGTCTAACAATGCTCGACTATGTTCCTCGGGCTGAAGGTCTAGCAAAATCAGCAAGTGTCCTTGGTTCATCTTCGTGGTCTACCATGGTCACAGATCCTTCAACTTCAACTTCAACTTGCTGTTCTTGAACAACTTCAGGCTCCTTGCTTCTCTTGTGAAGTCTTCGCTCAATTTCAGGGTCTCCTTCAACTAATGTTGATGGGTTCCCTCTGGTTATAAGCTGGAACTGCAATCAAATAAACAAAAGAAAATGAGAACAATGAAAGTAGAGAAGATGGAAAAGAAAAAAAAAATAAATGAATGGCTAAAGTAACAAAATACTAGCGTTCCTAATATCCTGTTCCCCGGCAACGGCGCCAAAAACTTAATGCGTCTCCGCAACAACACAACAGGGTGATGTGTGGCAACCCCTTGCGTTACCGCAAGTGCACGGGTCGTCAAGTAATAAAAGTGGACCTAAAGGGTCGGGTTGTCGAACCACAGGGAAAACAAGTACTAGTAATAGCCCCTCTTCTGTTATCTAGCCTAATAACTGTAGTGTGTGATGATCTAATGGCCAACACTGAGAGTGTCACCACAAGTGCGCAGGAAATAAAAGGAAAAGAGTTCTTAATCAATAAAAGTGAGGTATCCGGACAATGCTCCCCCTAGGATTCGGGTGCTGGATGTAGATTACAAGTGTTTCTAAACGAAAACAATAAGTCGTGGGTATCCAAAGGTATAACGGCCCCTGCCTCCAGGTCGCCGATAACTAGTCCACATATGACTGCTTGAAACTCTAGGGATCCCAAAGTTATAACCAATTCCTAAAAGTAAACTGCTACAGTACTTTGCTACATGAAATGCTACAGTGATTTTTTCCCGAAGTCTTCCTTGGAGTCCACACGGTCGGGCACACGCTCGTGTGGTAGGGTGTGTGGCTTTCTATGCTTTGAAATCCTCAAGAACCTTCTTCTACTTTGTACGGAAGCTGGGACATGGGCGTACTACTGCCTTTGTGCCCTTTCGGTTTGTGTAATGACTTGTACTCCTCCGAAAGTTGGCAACACCCCATGCATATGAACACAGCTTCTGATTGTGGCCTTGAAAAGTGTTATCACACCCTATCTTTGCTTCTTCCTGTACGTCATCTCTCCAAAGCCCTGTTTGCACAAAAGAACACAAAACACACCTTGTTAATGCTAAAACCTGATAAAAGTGATGCTCAATGCATGTAACTGATATTATAAAATATATATAATCAAGCACTTATCAACTACCACGAAATCTGCAGGAAATATATACTTATCTACTTTCACGAAGATGTCTTCAATGATGCCTCTCGGGTGACGAATCGACCTGTCAGCTAGCTGTAAAGTTATCCGAGTGGGCCTTGGCTCTCCTAGACCCAATTTCTTGAAGAAAGTGTAGGGCATTACATTGATACTAGCTCCTGAGTCTGCCAATGCTTTTTCCTCCCCTAAATTACCAATATTGCAAGGGATGATAAAGCTTCCCGGATCTCTCATCTTGTTTGGTAAATTTTGCTACAGTACTGCCGAGCATGATGCATCTAAAACCACTGCTGCACTTTCCTCCAATTTCCTCTTGTTGGTCAAGAGATCCTTTAAGAATTTTGCATAATGGGGCATTTGTGACAATGCCTCCACAAATGGGATGTTGATGTGTAATTGCTTGAACAGTCCAAGAAACTTCTTGTATTGCTCATCGTTCTAATCATTCTTCAATCTTGAAGGGTAAGGAATTCTTGGCTTGTATGGTGCGGGTGCTACCTCCTTTTCCTTACCCTTCTCCGGATCTTTCTCCTTAGCAGGAACTTGAACAGCCTCTTCAGCGGGAAGTCTACCCTCAACCTCACGACCACTCCTCAGAATGATTGCCTTCAGCTGCTCTCTTGGGTTTGTCTCTGTATTTCCCGGGAGACTTCCTTGAGGTCGCTCAGATAGAGACTTCGCAATCTGCCCCACCTGATTTTCTAAGTTATGTAACGACGCGGTGTGGTTGCGAAGTGTACTCTCCACGCCTTGGAAGCGCGTGTCCGAGAACTGAATGAACTTGGTCAATGCCTTCTCCAAGTCCGTCATTCGGTTCTCAAGCCCTGAAACTCGGCCCTCCATGTTTGGTTGTTGGGGTTGCTGAAATCCGGGGGGTGCAGAGGGCCTTTGTTGCCCTTGGTTGCTCCATGCAAAGTTCGGGTGATTTCGCCACCCCGGATTGTAGGTGTTGCTATAAAGATTCCCTTGACCTTGTCCGGCATTCCCCACAAAATCCACCTGCTCAACAGGTGCTGTTCCGACCACGGAAATAGGGCAATCAGAAGAAACATGCCCTCCTCCACAACTATCACAACTCATCACTGCAGCCATTCTAGATGGGCCTGCCAAAGTATCTAACTTCTTGCTCAATGCTTCAACTTGAGCTGCTAGAGATGTTACTGCATCAACTTCATGAATACCCGCCACTTTCCTCTTGTCTCGAGCATTCCACTGATAGCTATTCATAGCCATTTCTTCTATCAGTTGGCGGGCAGCTTCGGGGGTCTTGCTTCCTAAGGTACCTCCTGCTGCGGCATCAAGTAGCTGTCTTGTGCTTGGGTTCAGCCCATTGTAGAAGGTGTGGATGACCATCCACTCGGGGAACCCGTGTTGAGGACACTTGCGCAGAAGATCCTTGAACCTTTCCCATGTCTCGAAAAGAGACTCCAATTCCGACTGCATGAAGGAAGAAATTTCATTTCTTAATTTTGCCGATTTCCCAGGAGGGAAATATCGGCCAAGGAAGGCCTCAACCATCTCTTCCCAAGTGGTAATTGATGCTCTAGGTAAAGATTGCAACCACTGTTTTGCTTTCCCTTTCAAGGAAAATGGGAAGGCTCTCAATTTGATGGCGTCATCCGTGACGCCATTTATCTTCAACATGTCGCACACTTCCAAGAAATTCTCTATGTGATTGTTTGGGTCTTCATCTGCTAACCCATTAAACTGTGCGGACTGTTGAACCATCTGAATGAACCCCGGCTTAAGCTCAAAATTGGTGGCCTGACGATGCTTGACTGTGTACCACGGATAGACGGCCTAGCAAAATCAGAAAGTGTCCGCTGTTGCTCATTTTGTTCAGCCATGGTTGCGGACTCTTCAACCTCTATCTCAGCTTGATCAAACTGTTCTTGTTCAGGTTGTCTTCCCCGTCTGTGCAATCTCCTCTCTATTTCCGGATCACCTTCCACTAATGTCGAAGGATGTAGAAATAAGTGCTGAAACTAAAAGCTAGGGTGTAGAAATAGATCAATAAGAAGATGGGTTACTCGGACAATGCTCCCCCTAGAATCCTTGTTTCAAGTGGAAGACTTCAAATACTCTTATTCAATAGAGATTTCAAGAGTCGTGGAATCCAAAGATACAAGGTCCCAAATCTAAGGTCAACCTTGACTAGTCCCCTACGAGGTCCCGGCGGAGAGAAGACTCTCGACACCTCACACCACGTATGACTGCGCTATGCTCTAGGGGTTCCAAGTGGTAAACCCTATTGCCAACTATAGATCAATCCCTTTGGTCCAGGCGAAAGATCCCTAATCACAAATAAGTCCCGGCGGAAAGGCCTCTCTCAACGCCTAACTCTCTTTGAGATCGAAGGTAATACTTGGAATAAGAAGGTAGGGAAAACCACACCGGAGGGGAAAGGGGACGTGTCGCTACCTCTCAACTCACCCTCTCAACCCTCTTCAATCTTGGTTAATCTAATCCTAATGGTGATGGTCACTCATAAAAAGGATGATTGGATTAGCCCTCAACCCTAGTGTCACTCTAAGGGAGAAACAATTAAGCATACAAGATTGAAACTCAAATTTAAACTCAAATTGAATAAAAGCATTAAAGTCAATGAAACATAGGAAACTTAGGGTTTACAAGTCCAAGTACCCACTAGGGGTTTAGCCCTCCATGGAGCAATAGAAGTTCATCAAAATAAATGAAGATAAGTGCAACAAATCCATAAAGAAAACCCCCTTAAGCTTTGTGTAGATAGACTATGAGGGCTTCTCCTTCTTCTCCAAAGAACTCCTTCCTCCAAGCCTAGGGCACACCTCGTCGAATCGAGTCATAGAAGGCTCCCCCAATAGTTCTCCTTGGAAGGAATTGATGTTGAAATCGGTAAAGAAGCACCCCCAAAGTGTAGCATGAACCTTCTGAACCCTAGCCGTCACTCCCTCTCAAGTTTGGAAGAAGATCTCCCAAATAACGCTTCAGAACGGCTTTATAATTGGCCATCTCGAGGATCCACATGGGCGTGTGGATGAGCCACACGGCCGTGTGGAAATTCCACACGGCCGTGTGGAAATTCTGCCCTGTGAAAAACTTCATATTAGTCCCCGATTTCGCCCGTTTCTTCTTTTGAGGTCACACGGACGGACACACACCCATGTGAAAGGTCATATGGCATTTCTTGATGATGATAAAACCTTGGAGAGCTTTAGCAATTTTCGAACAAATCGGAGCAAGCGAGCATGACTGCCTTCGTGTCCTTCTACAAGAATTGTCTTTAAGTCTTTAGAAGGTGGCACATACCCCCTCGTTTGAACCCGATTTGTGTCTTGAACTTCGTATTTGCACAAAAGAGCTCCACTTGGCACCATTATGACCTAATCTTGCCTTTATTCACGTACCATGTCTTCACAACCCTAATTGCATGAAAGAACACCAAAGCACACGAAATTAGCGATAAAACCTGAGAAATGTGATGCTCATGCGTGGAAAACATTTCCAAAAATATATACATGCAAGCACTTATCACACAATAAGACTAAAAAAAAAATAAGCTAAAAAAGGAAACAAGAAAGAAGGAAAATAAACAAATATGAACAAAATGGTAAAATACACAAACAAAAACAAATATTCACAAGAAGAAAGATAAATGACTAGAGCAGTAAGCTAGAGGTTTTCCTAGCATTCTTGGAGTCCCTGGCAACGGCGCCAAAAACTTGGTGATTGTCCGCAAGCGCACGGGTCGCCAAGTAATTGATGCGTCTCCGCAACAACACAACAGGGTGATGTGTGTCAACCCCTTGCGTTACCGCAAGTGCACGGGTCGTCAAGTAATAAAAGTGGACCCAAAGGGTCGGGTTGTCGAACCACAGGGAACAGAAGTACTAGTAATAGCCCCTCTTTTGTTATCTAGCCTAATGAGTGTAGTATGTGATAATCTAATGGCCAACACTAAGAGTGTCACCACAAGTGCGCAGGAAATAAAAAGGAAAAGAGTTCTCAATCAATAAAAGTGAGGTATCCGGACAATGCTCCCCCTAGGATTCGGGCGTTGGATGTAGATTACAAGTGTTTCTAAGCGAAGACAATGAGTCGTGGGTATCCAAAGGTATAACGGCCCCTGCCTCCAGGTCACCGATAACTAGTCCCCTACGAGGTCCCGGCGGAGAATTCTCTCGACGCCTCACACCACATATGACTGCTTAAAACTCTAGGGATCCCAAAGATATGACCAATTCCTAAAAGTAGATCTAACCCTGCCTCCAGGTGGAAGATCCCTAACCCCCTACGAGGTCCCGGCGGAGAATTCTCTCGACGCCTCACACCACATATGGTTGCTTGACACTTAGGGAATATGGAGATAGGAAATATCTGTCGGAAGGGAAAGGGGACACTCCGCTATCTCACGGCTCACCCTCTCAACCCTCTTTACTCTTGGTAATTCTAAACCTAGCGGTGATCTCTCTCTTCACTAGATTGAATAAAACATGCAAGGCAATTAATAATGAAATCAAAAGCACAAACAAGCATTATGAACTCAAGAGTAAAACTCAATCTGATAAATTCGAATAGAAACACAATGTAAATCTAATGAAAATAAGAATCCTAGGGTTTACATGTCCGAATACCCTTTAGGGGTTTAGCTCTCCATGGAGCGAGTCACAAAACAAATAATAAATTCAGAAATAAGTTCCAAAGACATAAAGAATAACCCCCTTAAATCCGTGATGATAGCCTTGATGGGTAGTTTCCACGTTTGGATTGAATCCACTCCGAAGCTAGGTCGCCGATGGCTTCCTTGACGCTATGACGGAGGAGGAATCGATCCAAGTTGGTGAGGAAAGCTTCCCAAAGCCGCAAAGAACTCCTTCCAAGCCCTAGCCGCCTTGTCTCTCCAAAGTGGTCCAAAAGATCCCTAAAAATTATCACAAGGCGGCTTTTATAATTTGAATTCGGGGCTTTACGCGGGCATCCACACGGGCATCCACACGCCCGTGTGGAAATTCCACACGGGCGTGTGAAGTACTCTGCTACAGTACTGCTACAGTACTTTGCTACAGTAAATGCTACAGTGCTTTTCCCCGAAGTCTTCCTTGGAGTCCACACGGTCGGGCACACGCTCGTGTGGTAGGGTGTGTGGCTTTCTATGCTTTGAAATCCTCAAGAACCTTCTTCTGCTTTGTACGGAAGCTGGGACATGGGCGTACTACTGCCTTTGTGCCCTTTCGGTTTGTGTAATGACTTGTACTCCTCCGAAAGTTGGCAACACCCCCAAGCATATGAACACAGCTTCTGATTGTGGTCTTGAAACGTGTCATCACACCCTATCTTTGCTTCTTCCTGTATGTCATGTCTCCAAAGCCCTGTTTGCACAAAAGAACACAAAACACACCTTGTTAATGCTAAAATCTGATAGAAGTGATGCTCAATGCATATAAACTGATATTATAAAATATATATAATCAAGCACTTATCAAACTCCCCCACACTTAAGCTTTTGCTTGTCCTCAAGCAAACTAAACATTCATTACAAGGAAAGAAAGGATAAGTGCTTGGCCTCAGGTTCACTAGAGAGTATGAGAGTATGATTCTATGACAAAAGGAAAAAACTATTTAACACCAAACAGCTCAGTCAATGCTCTAGAAAACAATGCAATGACAAGAAAGAAAAAGAAATCCGAAAGCGTGTGTGTGTGGAAAAACTCATCTCAATTCGACTCTATGTCCACTACTTACAGTTTTTATTGCTCGAGACTGATATAATAGCAAAAAGAATGGTAGTAGCTGCACACAATCTCCAAGGTAGCCCTTTCTCAGGCGGCCTCCCGAGTGGCTTTCACACTTTAGAGATGGTAGCTCTTTCTACCGAGGGTGCTAGCTTTCACATATCCTTTGTGATAGCTCTTTCTCTCATTAGGGCATAACTAGTATCCGACTTATGAGAGTAGCTGCATACAATCAAAGGTAGTAGCTCTTTTCACCCCCTATATACACGAAATAATTCACAATTGCTAAGCTATATAAATATCTATATTTTTTCTTTTCTTTTTCTTCTTTTTTTTTTTTTTTTTTTTTTTTTTTCGAATAAAACAACTACTAACAAGTCTCAAAACATTAAACTAGAGCTTCTATAGGTCTAATGAGTGAGTAGAGTGCATAAATGGCAATCGGACAAAAATTTCTCAAAAAATTGGATGACAACTAGAGCATGATGAGATCTAGTGTTCGAAGCTCCCCTATAGTCTAGAATCTAACTCTTAACCTTAAAGTGAACCTTCATAGGTTGCATGAGCATATATAATGAAAACAGACAATAAAGTGGTGTATACAGTGATCCCTCCCCCACACTTAAGATGTACATTGTCCCCAATGTACACATGCAAGCACAATAAAATTATAAATTCTGAAAACAAAGCATGTGAGGGTGTGCAAAAATCAAAATAATACTCCCCTGAATTCCAAGTGAAATAGTTGGTGGAATCTCGTACAAGGGTGTGTTTGGCTCAACGGGCATTTGGAGGTGAAACGGCCGTGTGACCTAGTCACACGGCCATGTGCATAACTTGATTTCCATTTCCCAAGACTCTCAAGACTATCTGCAGGATTCGGGGGGGTTCAATGAAGCTCAACAAGATTAGAAAATAAAACAACGAGAAAACAACTAGAACCACAAAATAAAAATGACGAAATAAAAGACAGAGTCTCAACTAGCATGCTGAAAATAAAACTACGAGAAAATAAAAATACGAAGATAAAATAAAATGACTCAAGGACGCCTCATGCGTCGGGAAACTCTTTGGTGCTGCCTGGTGGCGCTGGTGGTGCTGATGTCATCGCCTCGGATCTTTGTGTCGCTCTCCGGAAGATGTCGAATGATGGACAAGCTGCGACATCATCATGGACTGGTTGGCGAGCACGGTCGCCATGTCCCCCCGGGAGAGCTCCAACCGCCACCTCGAGCCTCGCCAAACGGTCACGGGCTCGAGTGGAGGGCTGCTCTGCTCTCGGCTCGGATGCGGGGGCCTCGGTGTCCATCGGCACACCAGTGTGGGTGCCGGTGAATCGGGAGCGTCTGGCTTGGATCGGCTGCCTCCTCTTCGACTCCTCCTCCTCGGCCTCCACTTGCGAGTATATAACGGCCGGTGCTCGTCTTCTTCACCATACGCATGGCTCGGAGAGATGCAAGCCCCAAGGGTGCTGGTATGCTGATCCTCTCCATCCCTCGAAGTGCCTCGGACAACCCCATGCCACGAACGAGTCGGGTAATGTATACTCTGAAAAGATCACACCGACCCGCACGTAATGGCTTTGATGGCGGAGGTAATCCGCCACAACAAAGCCTAAATGCATGGGGATGTTCTGGACCATGGTGTATAGGTAAAGCAAGTCGAGGCGGCTCAAAACTCCAGTCTTTGTCGCCTCGTCCCGTCACGGTCCTGCTGAAAGTAGAATGTATATACCTGTAGGCCGAACGGCTGAGCATGGTGGCCTTGGAAGATCCCGGCTCGTACTGGAAACCTCCGCATAAGGTCCCGTACGCACGACTCGGGGTGAGTCCAATAGGGTAATCGACGATGAGTTGCTCGTACTCCCCGTGTGAACATAGTCTCTGTCATATAAACCGAGAAAAACAGAGAACTGCGTGAGGCTCATGGAGTGGTACTTGACCGAATAGCTCGAAGCGGATCGTGTCCTCCTTCTCGAAATCATGGCGAGCGCGGTCGAAGTCGAACGAGGACAAGACCTCCGAGTGTGAGCTCACGATAAGTGGGATCACGAATAGTAAGGAGCCGGTCCCAGCTTCCCCACAAGTGGTAAGCTCGCGCACCTCATCGACCAAACCAATCTCCTCGAGTGCCTTCCAATCGATCATGCGCGCTGTCCGAATTTGAGACGCCGTAAGCGCTCATATCGCTGCGATGCTCGGGGACGGCGAACTCCGGTTCCTCGGGAGGAGAAGGCTCCCGAGCGGCGCGAGAGCGCTTGTGGGCGACCTTCTTGGTCCTAGGGGTCATATCTCAGTGAAAATCAGGGCAAGTTAGTGCAAAATTCCACTGTGCAGAAATCCACATGGGCGTGTGGATGATCCACACGCCCTTGTGGGTCATCATCCTCATCCACACGGGCGTGTGGATGGGCCACACGCCCGTGTGGATGCCCGACCATGGCCAAAAGGTCATGGTTGGGTGGTTTCCACATCAAAAACTACCCCTAAATCGACAAGCATGCATATTATGATAGTTCTCATGGAAGATTTATGCATAAAACATCAACAAATCACCAGATCTGAAATTCAAAATTCATGGCGAGAACTAGAAAAACTTGGAGCTTACCGGAGATTTTTGATGAAGAAGAAGATGGAAATCGCCGGAAAAACACCCAAGAATCCTTAAATAAGCTAAGGAGAAGCGTTAGGAACCCAAGAGGTGCGTCTCTTCGCGTGGAGGCGTCGGAAGGAGAAAAGGCGCGAAGGTTTGAATGAGTGTTCAAGGCCTTCTCATCTCCTTTATAAGCCACATGGGCGTGTGAGGGTCTCACACGCCCTTGTGGATGGCCACATGGGCGTGTGGATGAGCCACACGCCCTTGTGCCTTCAAAAATCGACGCCAGAAAGCCACAAGGGCACTCACACGGGCGTGTGAGTGCCCTTGTGGACCTGGAAAATCCACAGGGGCATCCACACGGGCATCCACACGCCCGTGTGGAAATTCCACACGGGCGTGTGAAGTACTCTGCTACAGTACTGCTACAGTACTTTTGCTACAGTAAATGCTACAGTGCTTTTCCCCGAAGTCTTCCTTGGAGTCCACACGGTCGGGCACACGCTCGTGTGGTAGGGTGTGTGGCTTTCTATGCTTTGAAATCCTCAAGAACCTTCTTCTGCTTTGTACGGAAGCTGGGACATGGGCGTACTACTGCCTTTGTGCCCTTTCGGTTTGTGTAATGACTTGTACTCCTCCGAAAGTTGGCAACACCCCCAAGCATATGAACACAGCTTCTGATTGTGGTCTTGAAACGTGTCATCACACCCTATCTTTGCTTCTTCCTGTATGTCATGTCTCCAAAGCCCTGTTTGCACAAAAGAACACAAAACACACCTTGTTAATGCTAAAATCTGATAGAAGTGATGCTCAATGCATATAAACTGATATTATAAAATATATATAATCAAGCACTTATCAGTAATACCTCTCACGCACGCGTGAGAGGGTCGTATTCCCTGGGGTCCCAAGAGCTGCTATTACTTCCCCCTAGACGGCACTGTCTAGTCTAACTAAGATAGAGAATTAGAACAAGATAAGAAAACTAACAAAGATAACTATAAACAGGTTGGACTTAGGCACACCAAATAAGCATATAAAGGAGGCAATTAGCAATGAAAGTACGAGGTCCCGAGCTAGGATCCCCTCGGGATTACTAAAGCTAGTAGGATGCTAGAATTACACAGGCACTGGTGGTTCTTGGCCAGGAGAATCCTAAGGTAGGCCAACCCGATGGTCACGGCAGTTGGCCCCTGATCCGGTACGAGTATCTAAATACTGTAGCAGGGTACTGTAGCACCCCCGAGACAAAATTTCTGGGAAAGTTTATGGGACTGATTGATGCTGTTCGGGGAGCTGACAAGGTTATTGTTCCCTCCCCACTTGGCCTTGATACCTTGCGTATGATGGGCATGGTGAAGAGGGCCGCTCCCGGCAGGTATGTACTTGCTGTTCCATTCCCAGATGAGTCCGAGGAGTCTGAGGACGAAGACGAAGACTCGGAGGAGACCCGGGCGGGGCCATCATCACAACCCGCACCCATGGAGGCGAGAGGACACCCCGGCGAGACGAGGAGGGGCCACCGGTATCGGCACTCGTATCCCCTCCAAGGCACGGGATCGCATAGGCGGACTTGAGGCTGCTGTGGGGACTCTCCGGGCTGATCTCGCCACCATGCGAGTGACTCGAGCAGCGAACCACACCGAGGTTCTCGCTCGCATGGCCGAGTACCACTCGGAGATGATAACGCGCATCACTTCACTCCACCGGTTGATGGCGAGAGGTAGCGATTCCACTCCGCCGTCCACACCCCGAGCACCCTACGCCTCCCCAAAGATCCCCAGCGGAGACCAAGCGGATGCCGACGCTTGATGCGTCTTTCATTCTTTCTTTTTATTCCCTTGTAC
Organism: Dioscorea dumetorum; assembly: GCA_902712375.1. Classification (NCBI taxonomy): domain Eukaryota; kingdom Viridiplantae; phylum Streptophyta; class Magnoliopsida; order Dioscoreales; family Dioscoreaceae; genus Dioscorea; species Dioscorea dumetorum. Next base: position 4,027,405 of record CACTHL010000561.1, on the reverse strand, counting down.
TTTCTTTTGTGTTGAGTCTTTGTGTACTCGAAAGGTTACACCTTCGAGAGTTATCTTACTTGCTTTCTTTTCATGTTCTTTGTTGAGTTTGTGTTTGGCTTGTTTAATTTTTGTACTCTTTTAATCGTAGCTTTTGTTGAAATCCACTTGAACCCCTTTTGTGATGTGCGAGATAGACTTGTCAACTTGGTTTTGAGAAATGGTCATAGGCACGGCCGTGTGGAATTTCCACACGGCCGTGTGAGCTTCACAACCCTATGCAACTCCACTTCCCACCTTCACACCTCCATTCAACTACCACACTCGGAGATCGGGGAGTGTTGTTTTTAATCCCCACGCCCTCATGTTTTATTTATATTCTGTTTTTGTATGCTTGCATGCGTACAATGAGGGCATTGTACATCTTAAGTGTGGGGGGAGTTCACGTTGCACACGTTCTCTATGTATGTATGCTCATCACTCATATGCTTATTTAGCCAATGATAGTTCACCTTAAAAGACAAGGATTGCAGTCTTGAATTTAGGAGAATTTTAAACATCGTTTGTACTCATGCTCTAGTTTACTCGAAAAACTTAGAAATTTTTTGTCTGATTGCATTACTTACACCTTTCTTGCTCTGTTAACCCCGATAACTCTAGTTCGGTGCCATAAGGACATTAATTTTCTTTATTTTGAAAAAAAAAAAAAAAAAAAAAAAAAAAAAAAAGAAGAAAACAAAGGAAGAATGCCTTATTTGTTTACTTGTTTTCGGAGTGGAAAGAGCTACCACCTATGTTGTATGCAGCTACTCTCATAAGTCGGATACTAGCTATGCCCTAAGGAGAGAAAGAGCTATCTAATAGGCTGTGTGAAAGCTAACACTCCCGGTGGAAAGAGCTACCACCTCAAAGTGTGAAAGCCGCCCAGGGAGGCATCTTGGGAAATGGCTACCTTCGAGGTTGTGTGCGGCTACTACCTACTTTTGTCCTTAAATAAGCCCTTTTCAATAAGAACTTTTAAGAGTAAACTTAGGGTTGGCATGAGTAAGCATACACACACACACGCAAAGATTCTATTTTCTTTGTGCTTCGTGTTTTTGCTAGAGCATTGGTTTTTATCTTTCTATGTTGCAAATTGTTCCTTTGTTTAAGAATGCTCTCCTTACATACTTTTTGGTGAACTTAAGGCTAAGCACTTCTATCACTCTACTTGTGGATTTTATTGTATAAATTTTGCTTGAGGACAAGCAAAAGCTTAAGTGTGGGGGAGTTTGATAAGTGCTTGCATGTACATATAATTTGAGATGTTTTTCCCTGCATGAGCATCACATTTTTCAGGTTATATTTCTCATTTCGTGTGTTTCTGTGTTCTTTCGTGCAATTAGGGTTGTGAAAAAGGTTTATGTGAAGAAAAGCAAGATTAGGTCATAATGGTGCCATGTGGAGCTCTTTTGTGCAAATACGAAGTTCAAGACACAAATCGGGTTCAAACGAGGGGGTATGTGCCAACTTCTAAAGGCTTCAAGACAATTCTTGTAGAAGGACACGAAGGCAGTCATGCTCGCTCGTTCCGATTGGTTCAAAGATTTCAAAAGCTCTCCAAGGTTTCCCATCATCAAGAAATGCCACTTGACCTTTCACATGGGCGTGTGTCCGTCCATGTGACCTCAGGAGAAGAAACGGGCGAAATCGAGGATTAGTATGAAGATTTCACAAGGCAGAAAATCCACATGGGCGTGTGGAATTTCCACACGGCCGTGTGGAATTTCCACACGCCCGTGTGGATCCTCGAGATGGCCAATTATAAAGCCGTTCTGAAGCGTTATCCAAGGGGGCATCTTCTAACTTTGGAAGGAGGTGACGGCAAGGGTTCAGGAGGTTCTTGCTACACTTTGGGGGCGCTTCTTCACCGGTTTCATCATCATTCCCTTCCAAGGAGAGCCATTGGGGGAGCCTTCGACGACTCGATTCGGCGAGGTGTGCCTTAGGCTTGGAGGAAGGGATTCTTTGAAGAAGAAGGAGAAGTTCCCATAGTCTATCAACACGAAGCTTAAGGGGGTTTCCTTTATGGATTTCTTGCACTTATCTTCATTTATTTTGATGAACTTGTATTGCTCCATGGAGAGCTAAACCCCTAGTGGGTACTTGGAATTGTAAACCCTAGATTTCCTATGTTTCATTGACTTTAATGCTTTTATTCAATTTGAGTTTGAATTTGAGTTTCAATCTTGTTTGCTTAATTGTTTCTCCCTTAGAGTGACACTAGGGTTGAGGGCTAATCCAATCATCCTTTTGACGAGTGACCATCACCATTAGGATTAGATTAATCAAGATTGGAGGGGGTTGAGAGGGTGAGTTGAGAGGTAGCGACACGTCCCCTTTCCCCTCCGGTGTGGTTTTCCCTACCTTCTTATTCCAAGTATTACCTTCGATCTCAAAGAGAGTTAGGCGTTGAGAGAGGCCTTTCCGCCGGGACTTATTTGTGATTAGGGATCTTTCGCCTGGACCAAAGGGATTGATCTATAGTTGGGAATAGGGTTTACCACTTGGAATCCCTAGAGCATAGCGCAGTCATACGTGGTGTGAGACGTCGAGAGTCTTCTCTCCGCCGGGACCTCGTAGGGGACTAGTCAAGGTTGACCTTAGATTTGGGACCTTGTATCTCTGGGTTCCACGACTCTTGAAATCTCTATTGAATAAGAGTACTTGAAGTCTTGCACGTGAAACAAGGATTCTAGGGGGAGCATTGTCCGAGTACCCCATCTTCTTATTGATCTATTTCTCCGACCTAGCTTTCATTTTCAGCACTTTGTTTCTACTACTTTCTGATTTTATTTTCTTTCAACAACAATTGGTTTATCTTTGATTACTTAACAAAGTGTGATTGTTCTTACGTCTACTCCCTGTGGATTCGACTACCCACCCGTTTGGGTACTTTATTACTTCGACACCCGTGCACTTGCGGAGTACACACGCAAGGGTGTGTCAGTAGTCGAATCCACAGGGAGTAGACGTAAGAACAATCACACTTTGTTAAGTAATCAAAGATAAACCAATTGTTGTTGAAAGAAAATAAAATAAGTAAGAAGTAAAAATAGAGTGCTGAAAATAAAAGTTAGGGTGTAGAAATAGATCAATAAGAAGATGGGGTACTCGGACAATGCTCCCCCTAGAATCCTTGTTTCAAGTGCAAGACTTCAAGTATTCTTACTAAATGAAGATTTCAAGAGTCGTGGAATCCAAAGATACAAGGTCCCAAATCTAAGGTCAACCTTGACTAGTCCCCTACGAGGTCCCGGCGGAGAGAAGACTCTCGACGCCTCACACCACGTAAGACTGCGCTATGCTCTAGGGATTCCAAGTGGTAAACCCTATTCCCAACTATAGATCAATCCCTTTGGTCCAGGCGAAAGATCCCTAATCACAAATAAGTCCCGGTGGAAAGGCCTCTCTCAACGCCTAACTCTCTTTGAGATCGAAGGTAATACTTGGAATAAGAAGGTAGGGAAAACCACACCGGAGGGGAAAGGGGACGTGTCGCTACCTCTCAACTCACCCTCTCAACCCCCTCCAATCTTGATTAATCTAATCCTAATGGTGATGGTCACTCGTCAAAAGGATGATTGGATTAGCCCTCAACCCTAGTGTCACTCTAAGGGAGAAACAATTAAGCATACAAGATTGAAACTCAAATTCAAACTCAAATTGAATAAAAGCATTAAAGTCAATGAAACATATGAAATCTAGGGTTTACAAGTCCAAGTACCCACTAGGGGTTTAGCTCTCCATGGAGCAATACAAGTTCATCAAAATAAATGAAGATAAGTGCAAGCAATCCATAAAGAAAACCCCCTTAAGCTTCGTGTTGATAGACTATGGGAACTTCTCCTTCTTCTTCAAAGAATCCCTTCCTCCAAGCCTAAGGCACACCTCGTCGAATCGAGTCGTCGAAGGCTCCCCCAATGGCTCTCCTTGGAAGGGAATGATGATGAAACCGGTGAAGAAGCACCCCCAAAGTGTAGCAAGAACCTCCTGAACCCTAGCCGTCACCTCCTCCCAAAGTTAGAAGAAGATCCCTCAAATAACGCTTCAGAACGGCTTTATAATTGGCCATCTCGAGGATCAACACGGGCGTGTGGATAGTCCACACGGCCGTGTGGAAATTCCACACGGCCGTGTGGAAATTCCACACGCCCATGTGGATTTTCTGCCTTGTGAAATCTTCATACTAATCCTCGATTTCGCCCGTTTCTTCTCCTGAGGTCACATGGACGGACACACGCCCATGTGAAAGGTCAAGTGGCATTTCTTGATGATGGGAAACCTTTGAGAGCTTTTGAAATCTTTGAACCAATCGGAACGAGCGAGCATGACTGCCTTCGTGTCCTTCTACAAGAGTTGTCTTGAAGTCTTTAGAAGTTGGCACATACCCCCTCGTTGGAACCCGATTTGTGTCTTGAACTTCGTAATTGCACAAAAGATCTCCACTTGGCACCATTCTGACCTAATCTTGCCTTTATTCACGTACCCTGTCTCCACAACCCTAATTGCGTGAAAGAACACCAAAACACACGAAATTAGCGATAAAGCCTGAAAAATGTGATGCTCATGCGTTGAAAACATTTCCAGAATTATATACATGCAAGCACTTATGATGATTATCCCGCAAGCGCACGGGGTCGTCAAGTAATAAACCACTCGCGCAAGCACGAGTGGGTCGTATTCCCAAGGGCCCAAGGAGCTACTATTACTCCCCTTTCGTCTATTTCCTAGCCTAACACTACAAAAGATAAATAGTGATTGCGAAAAGATAAAAAAAACTACTAATATGAAATCCGGGCTACTACTACACACATTTAGCGAACAAGGGAGAATCAAACACACGAAGAGGTGATTTGGACAATGAATTCCCCTAGAGTTGTCATTAGGTCCTGAATTTAGGATGAAATGTTGAGATGGTAGCTGGGCCAAGAGACTCCTAAAGTAGGTCAACCCCGATGGTCACGACGATCAACCCCTAATCCGATAGAAGTATTGGATCGGAATCACATCCGCCCAAATCCTCCTATGATTGCATTAAACTTAGGGAAATCTCTAATTAGGGTCAAACACAATATCTATGTTCATCCCTAATGGTTGGAGGGGTACGAAATACCCGATGGTCACGGTGTATTCATACATGAATCCCTTTCAAGCTTGGTGAGTCTAATACTAGGGCAATGGTCATGCAACCTAGCATTTCCTAGAAATGGCACACCGAGTTCTCATGCATACCAAGGCATTAAAATACACCAAACATGAACCACAAACTATAAGATTCCATAAAAGAAATACAACATCCAACAATACATCACAAGGATAATCATCCAAATTACAAACAAACACCCCTAGAGTTCATCATGTCCAAACCACAAATAAGTTAGTTCCTCATGAAAGAGGAACACTTATACAAGTTCAAGGAGCAAATAAACAAGAAAAGAAGGAAGAAACACTCCCTCTAGCTTTGGAAACCCTTGAATGGATGAAGACCTTCAAAATACACCTTGATGTCTTGGATCTTCTCTCCAAACCTTCTCCTTCGATGTGTGCCTCCCTCTTGGTGAAGATTGTGTCGTAGATCGCCGGAAATGGCCGGCAAGGAAGGTGGGGCGCCGGCCCTAGAAGAATAGATCCCCCCGATGGTCGCCTTTTCCATGCAGAGAATTTTGCAGAAACTTTTCACCTCGGTGCTACAGTACCCCTGCTACAGTGATTATGCTACAGTATTTCTGCTACAGTACTGCTACAGTGAAAACCCCAAAAACGTCGTATTTGGTGTCGAATTCTTCCTAAATACGTTCTTGAGCTCATTTAGGGTCTGCAACACAAAATAAAGAGATTTAGACTATAAAAAGGGCATTGACTTATCAAAAAGATAATAAAATAATACAAATGAATACGTATAAAATACGTATATTTAGACGTTTATCACACACCCTCAAAACAGCCACCGAACTATATTTCCTACTCAAAGCATCAGCTACCACATTGGACTTTCCTGGGTGATAATCAATTATCAAATCATAATCTTTTATCAATTCCAACCATCGCTCTGCCTCAAATTCAAGTCCTTCTGAGTGAAAAGATACTTCAAACTTTTGTGGTCTGTGAAAATCCGACATCTTTCCCCATAAAGATAATGCCTCCAAATCTTCAAAGCAAACACTACCGCAGCCAACTCCAAATCATGAGTAGGATAATTCAACTCATGTTGTTTCAACTGTCTAGAAGCATAGGCAACTACCTTTCCTTCTTGCATCAATATACAACCTAAACCCTGCCGAGAGGCATCACTGAACACCACAAACTCTTTCTCATTTTTTGGAAAAGTAAGTACATGAGCTGATGTCAATCGATCCTTCAAAGTCTGAAAACTCTTCTCACACTACTCTGTTTATAATGAAAACCAAATCCCAATTTAATTTAAATTCTAATATATTTAGAATTAAAATCTAAATATCCTAATCTTAATCTTAATTGATTATTTGGTTATCTTGGACTAGAATGCAAATACAAAATGCAAATTACAAAAATTGCCCTTGAGAACATGTCTCGAGGCATAAATGCAAAATTACGTAAATTCCCTTTGAGAACATATCTCAAGGCACAAATGCAAAAGTTACAGGATTACCCTTGAGAGAACACATATCTCGAGGCAATATCAAATCTTAGGGTAACCAAACACAAATCCCGAGACAATCTTAAATTTTATATAGCCTGAGAACATATCTTGATGCAACATGAGAAAATGCAAATCCTGACGCATCTAAAAAAACATATCCCAAGGCAATTTTTTTACTTATTAAAATTCAAAATTTAAATAAAAAAAAAATTTTTATTTTTCTCCGCTGCGATTTGGCGGAGAGGTCGGGTAAAAATATATATATATATATATATATATATATATATATATATATATATATATATATATATATATATATAATAAATAATTCAAAAAATTTTTGATTTTTTTTTGAATACTCCGCTGAGATTTGGCGGAGAGGTTGGGTAAAATATATATATATATATATATATATATATATATATATATATATATATATATATATTTTATTTTTTATTTTGAATTTGAAAGTTTTTTTTTGGTTGCTATTTGACGGAGAGAGAGGTGGGGGACGAAAACAAAAAAAAAACGGGATGTTCTTTTAAAAAAGGGGAGAGAAAAAAAAAGAAAAAAGGAAAAAAAAAAAAGGGAAAGAAGACGAAGGAGAAGGTGCATTCTCCTCTCCCCATATTGAAATATATATATAAAAATTTCGCCGCTCGTCGTCGTTGCTTGTTCACCGCAGCGGCATGCTTGAGTGGCTGAGATAATGCCGCCAAGCATGCCGCCGCCGTCGCCTATTGTCGTCGCCGTTGCTCGTTCACATCCTCGGCATGTTTGAGTGGTTGAGATAATGCCGCCAAGCACGCCGCCGTACAACTACTTGTGCTTCACAATTAAAAACTAATGATTTCAGTGCCAAAACTGAAGTTACTCTAGCTAGTCCTTGTCAAATATCTGGGTCATCTCCACATGCAGGGCCTGTTTTTTTGCTGAAGGTAATAAAGAAAGAACTGGGGCAACAGTATCTGCAAGTACTCTAACTGGTGATAAGCAAAAGCTGTCTGACCATAACAATAGGAGCCTTGCGATAGCATTGCTTGATGTTGATTATGCATCTTGTGCCAAGCAGAGTTCGGGCACTAAAGAAGATGACAGTGTCATGGCAGCTCATGGAATGGTGCCAAATATTGATGTTCAGTCATGTGAGAAGCAAAAAAAAAAAAAAAAAAAAAACAAATCAGAAAAGAAGTTGATCCTTCTGTTACAAATGTGACTATTCTTCCTAAGTATGATGCATTGAAGACAAGTCCCATCAATCTTCCTAAGCATAGGAAAGCCTCTGCCTGATTTAGAAGACAAGTGCACAGTTTCTAGTTCTCCATCTTTGCAAACTGGAACGCTGCGAAGTAACATAGCTTCTGAAAAAGTTGAGCACCTGCCTTCCACAGATAAGTCAACACAACTTTCTAAGCCCAAGCTTCTTGATGCACAAAATCAGGAAACATCTTTGGTGAAAAGTGATGAGTGTTCACTTTCCATGAAGAAAGTTATTACAAAGCCAGATGTTTCTGCTCTCCCACGCGTTGCTGGGATTGACATTCATCGCATAGTAAAGAAGACAATTTAGTTGTGCAGGGTTGTGGCGAAGATGACTGTTCTATTCCTCCTAGCTTTGAGACAGTAGATGCTCATGAAATGGCACTTTATCTTGCAAAGGGAGAAGTGGGACCAGGACACCATCTTGTGCAAATAATCTTGGGAGAGGTAATCCAGTTCTCGTGACTTCTGTTGATACACCATACTGACAATGGGTGCAAACCAACGTGTGCCACCAGGTTATCAAATGTTTTGCCTGGAAGAGGCATCTGCAGCTGTTATTTGGCCAAGTGTAGAAGCATCCAAGGAAACTGACTCATGTTCTGCTCCTAATATCTCAAGTTTTTTTTCAATCCAAAACTGAAGATAAAACTGATAAAGTTGACAGCAAAAACAATGAAGAGGAAAATTTTGTTGTGGTTAAAATTGATGCAGATGCATTAGTTCCTTCTCTGCCCAACCACCGACACCCCAGTGACCATCTCCCAATTGGCGGAGATTTTGAAGTTCTCGGTTATTCAAACTCTTCAACATCCAAGCCATCAGAAGGATCTTTTCCTTAAATCAATAAGCTGAAACTTAATAATGGACCGTAGGCATGCGAGTTTCGTAGCGTCTCCTGAGTGCATTGCAGAATTGCTATGAGGATTGAGGAACCCACTTGATAGCTGGTGGTTGTGAAGCAGTGACCATTGACCAAGCATGATCCCAATCTGTTTCAGTTCTGTGAAACTCTGACATCTCATTGAATCTCTCCATCCACCAATGTTTGCATGTGGTTGTGTACCTCTTTCAAATCAAAACAACAGAAACAATAAACCAAGTAATTGTTGCTACAGTAATAAATAAATAAATAAATAAATAGTAAAAGGAGATGAAAGCATGCATAAGAGTCATGCACGTTGCATGGTTTAAAACATATATATATATAAATAAAATAAAAATATAAATAAATAAAAATAATAATAATAATATAAAATAAATAAAAATAATAATAAATAATATATATATATATATATATACATATAATAAAATGAGAAGGAGAGTGGATATCTGTATAAAAATAAATATTCATCTCGACGGCAATAACAAGAATATTTATCTTGAAGCAAAATGATAAATATTCATTCCGAATTTTAAAACGATAATGAGATATATATATCTCGGCGGCAATGAGGCATGCAACGCGGTGACAAGGCACAGGCAACGGCAACGATATATGATAAAAAAATAAATAATAATAAAAAAAGCGGTCGCAAATTCTCTTGTCCCTTTACTTGTACTTTTGCCCTTAATCGGAGGTTTCTAAGATTTCTAATCTGGAGTAATTAATAATAGGGGCTTGCCCCTATTAGGAATGAGAGAACCCAAAAAAAAAAATATATATAATATTTGTGCTTCGATATACTGTCTGGTGTCTTTTTCATGATGTCAGACGCGTATTTTCGATCCCACATACTCATTCCAAAAGAACTTCACTTCCTTACGAGTTAACTTTGACAAAGGTAATGCAATCGCGGAAAACCCTTCCACAAACCTCCTATAATAACCAACAAGACCAAGAAAACTTCAAACTTCAATAACATTCCTCGGCCTTTCCCAATCAACAATGGCTTCCACCTTCTTTGGATCCACCGAGATCCCTTCTCCTGACACCACATGCCCAAGGAATCCCACTTTATAAAGCCAAAACTCACACTTAGCAAACTTAGCAAACAACCGCCTCTCCCGGAGAGTATGCCGTACAATCCTCAAATGTTGGGCATGCTCCTCATTGGAAGGTGAGTACACCAAAATATCATCAATAAACATAATGACAAATTTGTCCAAATAAGGCCTAAACACCCTATTCATCAAATCCATAAAAGCTGCAGGAGCATTAGTCAAACCAAACGACATCACCAAAAACTCATAATGTCCACATCGTGTCCGAAATGTCGTCTTCGGTACATCTTCTGACCTAATCTTCAATTGATGATACCCAGACCTCAAATCAATCTTGGAGAACACCTTTGCCCCTTTTAATTGATCAAACAAATCATCAATCCTCGGCAATGGGTACTTGTTTTTAATTGTCACCTTATTCAGTTGTCGATAATCAATACACAGCCTCAGAGATCCATCCTTCTTCTTCACAAAAAGGACAGGTGATAAACGTCTAAATATACGTATTTTATATGAACTTATGTATATTTTCTGTTCCCTTTTTGTTAAGTTGTTATCTATTTTCTTGTTTAAAGTTGCTTTACTTGTGTTACAGGCCCGGAATAACCTAAATAAGCTCAAGAACGTATTTATGAAGAAATCGACACCAAATACGGCGTTTTTGGGCTTCATCACTGTTGCAGTACTGTATCAGGATTACTGTAGCTAAATACTGTAGCAGGGGCACTGTAGCATCCCCGAGATAAAATTCCTGGGAAAGTTTTTGGGTGTCTTACGGGCAACCTTACGCCCGTAAGGACACACGAAATTTCCCTTTTTAAGGGGGCATTAGGGCATCTTGAAAGGGGACTTTGGCCACCATTCTCCACCATCATCTTCTAGGGTTTCAAGGCAAGTGGAGAGAGCAGATATGAGGTGGAAATCAAGGGGAGAAGAGGTTTTGCTATCAAGGAGAAGATCTAGGAGCTTACCGGCGCGGATCCGACAAGTTCTCATCACCACCTTCTAGTCTTCATCTTGAGGGAGTTTGCTTTAAGTTTTATCTTGTATTCTTTGTATTTCTTGCTTACTCCTTTGTTGATGATGAACTAGACTCCCAAGGTCGCCGGGCATCCGGTGAACCTTGGGATGAACTTGCTTTGTATGGATGCTTAGATTTACATTCATGGTATTTGGTTTGTTTTGTGGTTAATGCTTGGTGTACTTTGATGTATTGGTATGCATGAGAACTCTGTGTATCGATTTCTAGGTTTTAGTAGGTTACGTGACCATCGCCCTACTTTTAGACTCCCAAGCTTGGAAGGGATACATGTACAAATACGCCGTGACCATCGGGTATTTTGTACCCCTCCGGTATTAGGGTTGTGCCTAGTTTGTGCTTCAACCCTAATTTGAGAATCTCGTGCCTTTAATGCAATCGTAAGAGGATTTGGGCAGAAGGAATTCCGTATCAATACTCGTACTGGATTAGGGGCCAACTGCCGTGACCATCGGGTTGGGCAACCTGAGGATTCTTCCGGCCAAGAACCACTAGTGCCTGTGTAATTCTAGCATCCTACTAGCTTTAGTAATCCCGAGGGGATCCTAGCCCGGGACCTCGCGCTTTCATTATTATTTGCTTCCTGGAATATGCTCATGTGGTGTGCCTGAGTCCATGTGTTTATAGTTATCTTTGTTAGTTTTCTTATCTTGTTTTAATTATCCTTCTTTGGTAGACTAGACATTGCCGTCTAGGGGGAAGTAATAGCAGCTTTTGGCACCGCAGGGAATACGACCCTCTCACGCATGCGTGAGAGGTATTACTTGACGACCCGTGCGCTTGCGGATAATCGACCAACAGGTGAGCCCCAGGGTGATATACTTGGCCGTATAAAACCCTTGTCTACCAGATCTTGCAACTGAGTTTTCAACTCCTTTAACTTCGCAGGCGCCATCCTGTAAGGTGGTATAGAAATGGGAGCCGTACCAGGTAACAAATCTATAACAAACTCCATGTCTCTGTCTGGGGTAAACCCGGTAGTTCCTCAGGGAAGACATCCTGAAACTCCCTCACCACGGCCCTCTCCTCCAACTCTGGCTCCTTAACTCTTATGTCCACCACATGAGCCAAAAACACAGAACAACCCTTACTCACCAATCTTCTAGCTTTCAAGGACGAAATCAAACATGAAGGTAAGGTCCTTCTCTTCCCCTTCAACACTACTGCAGGTCCTGAGGACCTAGGAAAAGTTACTTCCTTCTTGAAACAATCAATGGAAGCATGATGCCTATCCAACCAATCCATACCAAGAATGGCATCAAAATCCTTCATCTCTAAAGGAATCAAATCTCCCTCCAACACTTCTCCACAAACTATCACAGGACATGCTCTAAACACCAAACTCCGAACTACCTCCTCACCAACAGGGATTTAAATCACCAACTCACACCCTAAGCAGGAAGGGGGACTATCGGCATGGCATGCAAAAACAGTGCTAACAAAGGAACGTTCTGACTCAGAATCAATCAAAACATAAGCGTCATGCTGAAAGATAGAAAGTATACCGGTGTAGCATCTGCAGGGGGAATAACTCTCCCACGGTGAGCGCGTGATCGTTGTGCTGGAATTTTAACTAAAAGAGGATCACAAGACAACTCATAGGAATAATTCTACATGCTTCAAATGCAATAAGTCAGACTCTATTTGGATCCACTAGATACAAGAATCAAAAGATCATCTTTTCGACTAAATCAGGGGACAGATGCAGAAAACAAAAGTTCACTTTCCTACCCAATCAGAAGACAGCGGTAAATAATAGAAGGTCAACTTCCTGTCCCAATCAGAAGACTGACTTTAAATCAAGATTATATTGACAAAAACTCTAAACTGGTTACTGACCCAAGCCTGAACCCTTATACTAACCCAATCATGAAATCTCATACCGACCCAATCATGAAACCATATACTGACCCAATAATGATAACCTGGGCTCTGATACCACTAAAGTAGTGTCACGCCCCGACCCTCGGGTCCCGGCCCATGGCAGTACCGCCACGACAACCCAGGGGAGGTCAAGCACCTGCCTCAACCCCAGATCGCCGCAAGGCTTACTTGTTACCTGTACAATATTAACATCACAACAGTAATATTCTAAATCTAAGGTATTCAACCACAACCCTGTACAAGATCAATATACTCACACCAGGTATATATCCCTGAGAATCACAAAATCAATGATCATGGACACAATCATAGTCTTTCCCAAACACTGGGTGTAAACCTTATACAACCTAAGGTCCTGACTGAACCAATCAAGATTATACAAGATCAAATGGAAATACGAAAATATATGTCCTACTGGATCCATCTTATGCATGACAACAATGTTTGTGAATTATACACTACTCAAAGGTAAATGCAGGAATAGCTTTGCCAAGCACAATCACGTCTCACGCCCTGCTGCCGTGCTAACACCTGTAATGAAGAGAAGATAAATGGGTGAGTAACTAAGTTACTCAGTGAGGGGCTGGACATGGAGCTATAACTCATACAAGTGTAACGAATGATATGCCGAAAATATATGTATATCTATATCTTTAATAACCAACAACTTACAAAATGATTTCAATACACATTTCAATATAAGAAACTTTCCAACTTTCTCAAAGAAAGGCATCAATAAAACTCTGAAAATCATTTGTAAAGAGATTCAATACTGAAAATTTAAGTTAAGAATACTCGTTAAAAGATCAAAGCCATCGAAATAAGGATTTATAGTGCAACACATGCGGAAAATCCTCTATCGATAGTATCATCAACAGCCTATGAAAACCCTCCATCACTAACCATGGTTGTGGCTAAGTCAAGAGCCACTAAGATGCGCATATCTTGGCGTTGGCCGTTGGGAAGCCCGTGTGGTGACTCCGGGAACCCAACACAGCACCTTCAGGTTCTCTACGCGCCTCCTGTAAGGGTTAGTCAGCCGAGAACCCCACGCCACCCCAACTAGGTCAGTCCGTGGAGACTCGCTTCTGCAGAAGACGGGGATCCCCCCAATGTCACCATCGAAACATTTGGGATATCCATCCCGCCCGTAGGCTCATCATGAACACATCATTATAAAATCATATATCTCATCAAGAGATCACAAATTCCAATAAAATACAACTTTTAATCCAAGAGTAAATCCTTGTGTGAAAGCATCGACAATAATGTCATTTTCATCAAGAATATCAACACAAGAGTATTCTTTGAAAACTCATTTCAAATATGATAACGTCGTGGAGAATCTCAATTTGGTTTACATAGACCCTTATTCGGTCAAAATAACAAGAACATCGAATTCTCAAATTCACAAATCTTGAAAACATGTAGTTCAAACCGTAGGATTTTCCAATCCTCATGAAATATAAATAATCAAGAATTTAACAAGATCATAAACTATCATGGTTTCTAGATCTCAAGGAAATCATCTCATGAGTCCATTAAAATGAAATCAAGAATTAAGAAGATCATATAGCATCATAATTTCAGTTTTCAGGAAACACTTCAAGAATCCATTAAAATCAAGAATTTCTCATTTCAAGGTATGCATTATTGGACATTCAAACAAGCATGATCATAGCTCTTTAATTAAACAATTCCCACACACAAACTTGGCGAGATCGAACACTTGGATTGATATGCCCCTTGCGTATCCGCAAGTGCACGGGTCGTACAAGTTGTAAAGTGTACCCGTAGGGTCGGGTAGTCGAATCCACAAGGACTGGTGTAGCTTCCAATACTAACGTTCTGCTTAATATCGAACCAACAGGAAAAGATGGAGTTGACTCTGGGTTGAATTTAAAGAGATTAAGGAAGGAAAATTCACTAAGGGAAAGTTGAGGATTGACTCGATGGAGGAGATGGGGCCCCGGGGTTGGATTTCTGACGTTCACTAACTTGGTCTTTCTCAATATTTATCAGAGATGTCTTCAGTTCTAAACCTAGTTATGCTATAAGAATGTTGCTTCTAGCGCTGCCGAGCCCTAAGTTGAACTCTCACTGCTTACAACGATCAATAACGATTCACAAGCCAAGAAAAGAGAACCTAACTACCAAGCAATCAAGCACTAAACAACACACAAGATAGCCAATAACTTTGATTTAATAAAAGGAACAAGACACTCATAAAAACTGCAAGTAAAGAAAATGAGTTCAAGCTACAACGTCATCCAAACCACCCCTGGGCTCCCTTAAGAGTTTAGCCCCTCATGATAACAAACAACAAGTACAATGCCAAAGAAATTGAAAGACAAAAAGTTGAAAACTCCCTAATTTCTTGCATCCTTGTGGTTGTCTGAGGATCTACAATATTGAAAAGTCTCCCCCCCGATCGGCCTACCATAAGGTTGACATTCCCTTGATAAAGAGGAGGATGAACCCCCAAAGCTCTCTCCTTCCTTCTCTCTTAGTTTGCACACCAAAAGTCCCCTTTGAAACTAAGTTTCTAGAGTTTTATTGTTTTCCCGATATGAGCACGGGCGTGTTGAAGCCGTGCTTCAAGCCGTGCAGATTACGGCCAAATAAAATTCCAGAAAACTCACATTCCTGTAATCTGCACGGGGTACAACACGGGCGTGCTTAGGCCGTGCTGAGGGTTTGCACGACCGTGCTCAGCGAACTCAGTGCTACAGTACTTGTGCTAAGGTATTTGTGCTACAATGATTCTCACCCCGAAAATTCGCCAGCCTGTAATTTACACGGGGTGGAACACGCCCGTGTTGAGGCACTGTTGGCATTTGCACGACCGTGCTTAGGGCATTTTGACCGTGCTTCCTCGTGCTTTTCAATTCCTGGGAACTACACGGCCAAGAGCACGCCCGTGTTGAGGCCGTGCTTGGCTTGACGAACTTCCTTTTAGGTCATTTTTATGTGAATTCTCCTCTAAATCCCTTCTACTTGGTCCAGGACCTAAATATCTGCACAATAAACTCAAAATACCTTAAATAGCACCGAACTAAACAAGTAATAGTAAAAGGACAAGTAAATATTGGGTGTAATGCATATGAAATATATATATAAAATGCACTCATCATGGATCACTCGCCTAGTTGATCTTTACCGTTGCCTTTGGATCCACCTCCTTGAAGCCATTAACCATCCAAGAAGAATAGAGAATCAATCACATAATCCAAATAATAAACAAGAGTGGAAAGAATGATCCAAATTTAGATCTCAAGGCTTCTAGCGTTCACTAGATATTCTAGATTCAAGAATTAACAATAATAGAATCCTTAAACCCTCAAAATCAAATTAAAATCAAGAATATCCTAATTGGGTTCGGATCTAAAAGAATCAAGGGTTTAGAGATGAAGGATCTCCTTCATTCTTCACCAAAACATGAAATCAAGACTCCTATACCATCCAAACATAAGATCTATAGCTAAATTCCAATTGAATATTAGATCCATACTAAATCCACACTAATTCTTCATGGATCTAAAGAGAATTGAATAAAAGAACAAGGAATTGAAGAAGAGAAGAAAACCACCTCAAACCTTGCTAGAACTAGAGGAGAATCATCACCAATGGAGGAGAGGGGAAGATCAACACCTTTCTTCTTTCTTGGAGCTCAAGAATGAAGATCTAATGGAGGGGAGAATGAGGATTCAAGATGGGGAGAAAAAGAGAGGGAAATGGGGTCTTATAAAGGCCCTTTGAGTTTCAAATCGGTATATATAGGCCCCCAAGCGCGGGAGAGCTCGCGGGCTCCCTTGCGGGCGCAAGGGAGGCCGCGAGGCCTCATCCTGGAAGCCATGTGGCCTCCCATGCGCCCGCATGGGAGCCCTTATGGTCTTCTGGGCTGCGGTCCTTGGAGCCCGCATGGTCTTCTGACCTGCGGTCCTTGCGGGCTCCCATGCGGGCGCATGGGAGGCCGCAAGGCCCCTTTTTTGGCTCCTTGCGGGCACACTAAGTGCCCGCAAGATCCCTTCCTTGCTTACACCTTTTAAAACACTTTTCCCCCATCTATTAAACTCTCAAAAAGACCTTAACTAAAATCGCAACAAAAAAATAAAACTCGACAAAAACTTAAACACACAACTTCTACACAAGAAACAAAGCACAAGAGAAGCGAAAAAGGTCGAACTTCCACAACGGGGTCGTCAAGTAATACCTGTGTGTGACACAGGAGTCGTATTCCTCGGGGCCAAGGATCTACCCTTACTTCCTCTTCACTTATCGTCTAACCAAATAACACAAGGTTGGGTGCTAAGATCTACAAACTGATTTTAAGAAAATATAACTAACAGACGAACTACAGGCGAAATGGGTGGAGAATCACAAAGGGGAAAAACGGTCACGGACGCGGATCCACCTGGGACTACTGAAGCTAGACAGATGCTAGGGTTAAAATTACAATTGTGGTTTGGGCCAAGAGACTCCTAAAGTAGGTTAACCCCGAATCCCTCGTTGATTAACCTCTAATCCCATACAGGTATTGGACAGATTCTCTTCTGACGAAATCCCTCTATGATTGCACTACGACTAGGAAAATCTCTGATTAGGGTTTTTCAGGTTTAATCACTCATAATGTGTATTTTGTGTCTTTTTGTGCAAACATGGCTATGAATGTTTGAAGTGAGGAAAAAAAGCAAAGATAAGGCATGATAGAACTTTTCAAGACCCTTTTGTACAAAGCAAGGATCAAAACATGAGCCGTGTTCACATATGTGGGTGTGTATGCCAACTTCCGAAGATTTTCAAGGCACATGAGCCGAAAGGGCACAAAGACAGTCACATATCCATGTCCCAGCTCATGTGCACAATTCAAGAGGGATCTTGGTAATTTTACTGGACAAAAAGCCACACGTCATACCATATGGGCGTGTGCCAGGGTGTATGGACTTGAAGGAAGATTTCGACATCATGTACTACAGTGATACTGTAGCAATTTACTGTACACTGTCGTGTGAAAATTCCACACGGCAGTGTGACTACTATACATGGCCGTGTGGGAGCCCGTGTGGGTGCCTGTGTGAGCCCTCGATTTTAGTTTATAAAAACTGCCTTGTCATATTTTTTAGAAATCTTTTCGGTAACTCTTGAGTGACAAGGCGACTAGGGCTTGAGAGGAGTTCTTTGCTGCTAAGGGGTCATTTCTTGACCAACTTAGATTGATTCTTCCTCCGTTATAGCATCAAGGAAACCATCTGCGACCTAGCTTCGGAGTGGATTCCATCCAGATGTGGAAACTACTCATCAAGGCCATCATCATGAATATAGGGGGGTTAATTTCGATGGCTTTTACATACGTTTATATTTTGATTATTTGCTTTATATCTTGCTCCATGGAGAGCTAAAACTCTTATGGGTATTCGGACAAGTGAATCATAGGATTCTTATTTTAATTTGATTTACATTGAATTTCTATTTGATTTCAATTTATTGAGTTTCACTCTTGTGTTCTTAATATTTGCATGTTCTTTTAATTTTATTATTAATATATTTGAATGCCTTATTCACCCTAGTAACATGTGAGATCACCGCTAGGTCTAGAATCACCAAGAGTAAAGAGGGTTAAGAGGGTGAGCCGTGAGATAACAGAATGTCCCATTTTTCTTCCGACAGATATTTCCTATCTTCGTATCTCCTAAGCTCTAAGCAACCACAAGTGGCGTGAGGCATCAAGGGAATTCTCCACTGGAATCTCATAGATGGTTGGGGATCCTTCACTTAAAGTTTGGGTTGGATCTACTTTTAGAAATCGGTTATATCTTTGGAATCCGGAGAATGGCAAGTAGTCATATGTGGTGTGAGGCGTCGAGAGAATTCTCCATCGAAACGTTGTAGGGGACTAGTTACCGGTGGCCTGAGGTCAGGGGCAGGTATATCTTATGATACCCATAACTTAATTATTACATCTAGAAGCACTTGTAAATCTAACATCTAATACCTGAATCCTAAGGGGAACAAAAATACCCTACTTTTATCGATTGAGACCTCTCTCTATTTGATTCCTGTTCCCTTGTTAGTGACACTCATTTGTTTGCTATTAGATCATCACTACACTGCATCCATTGGGTTAAATAACAGAGAATGAGCAATTATTAGTAATTCTGTTCTCTGTGATTTGACAATTCGATAAATTAGGTTCATTATATTACTTAACTACCCGTTAACACAAAAATTTAACAAATTATCCTTTGTTTTGTGTGCATCAATTGCAATTATCAATTAATTTTAAATGCAATGACCACTTAGTTTTTTTATTGTGGGCATAATGTAATAAAAAATATAATTAAAATAAAGGGGTCCAATTTTTGAGTGGTTAGTGGCCATTGAGTGTCATTGGCCACCAATCGCTTTTCATAAGGTCAATAACCATTGAGCACTCTAGGAGGACCTTTGATGCTGTCCTTAAAGGTTCCCTAAGATAAATAATATTATTATTATTGTTTTATTTGAATTCGTGATGTATTTAATATGTTATAAAATTCCAATAATTTCTATTAGTAGGTAAATTTTGGATGGAAAAACTTTGACCATTCATCTACATGCGCTTACTCTCACTTTGTTACTTTAGTATATAAATATGTATGATATATATACCGATATATTATAGGATTTTCAGTGGAATTATGTTATTTGAGAAATTTATCATTATCAAATTGTATATCTAACACTTTAAAATAAAATTATTAGAGTGATAAAATAATTTAAATTATTTATCTTGAACACAAATTCCTATGTTCTATTTATATATACAGTGAGTATACAAGGAAATGTGTTATAAATAAAGCCATGTATCTTGTAGTTAAAGCTTGACTAAAATGTTTTTGTTTTAACAAATAGATAAATAGATGATAAAAGGCTTCAGTTTTGGTAATTTACCACCGGAAAGAGTAACCAAAATTACAAAGGACTCCCAGCAAAGGGCAAAAGAGACACTCCACCTAACATATTCTTATTCACATGTCTGCAAGGGAACATCTTTAATGCAGGATAAATTTTTAATAGCATCCACAGACTTAATATATTAATATTCCAAACCCACGAACATCCCGGCCAGCAAGAGCTTTAACCCAAGCGCTGTCCTGAACTTCTCAAATTCTTCTCTTTTTTAACTTTAATCTGTTCTATTAACTTGAAAGATTATGTCCAAAAACTAATGTTTTAAAAACTGAATCGAAAACCGGTTGGGCGACTTGTCCATGATTAGACTGGTTCAACCGGTTGGACGGACCGGTTCAATTGAATTTGATATTTAAAAAAAAAATAAATTTTCAAAAAAATTTGTAAACAACTAGAAAAAAAAACCAGCAGAAAATTAAGAAATTAAATACAACATCAAAAAATTGTTAATAAATATAAAAAAAAGTAATTTTAGAAACAATATTAGCACACATCACAACACTCACAACTCCATACATAAAATTTAATTGGCAAACATTCTTCAATTAAAGATTCAAAATTTCAACTTAATTTGAATCCAACTAAAGGAAATCATAACAAAAATAGTGATTCACATAAATGTATTCAACAATCAACATTATTATCACCAAAATTTAATAAACATTTATCAATCAAAATATCAAAAAATCACATCCAACAAACAACAAGCCAAAGATAATTCACATTCAAACACACAATATCACCATCAAATGTAGGAAGATACGCAACTCTTCATTAAAAGTGGATACCATGAAAATATAACATTTTTTTTAAACATACCACTATTACCTTGGTCTAGTCCAATCAGTTCACCGGTTCTTGGTTCAATCACAGATCAATCACGGTTCATCAAAAAATTGATTTTATGGGAGTGATTGAACTAGATTGGCAGCAGGATGGTTAAACAGATTAATCCGGTCTGATTTTTAAAACATTGCCAAAAACCCAAGAAACATATTTGCAATTTCCGTATGAATTGACAGAAATAAAAATGTTGGTTGATGGCACCGGATCACAAAAAGGGCATCTGAGGACCCACACCACCTTCGGCTGATCACGGGCGTCACATACCTATGACAGTCAATCAGTCCCCACAGAGCTCCCCACAAATGGAGTACAGTTGGTCACCTCCGCATCTCCTCGCACATTTACTCTGTCCTCTATAAAATTTGGACCCAGGTCGCTCCCACTATCCCATATCTCACTCAACAAACTAAGATAATCAATGGCTGTGCCACTAGTGTTACTCCCACTAGCAGTATACCTCGTCTCCCACGCTTTGGCTTCCTCAGCCCTGGTTAACACTGTGCAAGGCGCCGACCTTAGCTTTACACTGCGATCAAATGCCAACTATGCTGCATCTTGGGAGGAAACCATTCTCTACCTGGCATCGCGTGACGAGGCCCGTTTCCTACACCTCGCATCTCTCGCCACAAACAAGAAAACTACCGTTCCCATCGGTTCCGGCCAGCAACTACTCGCCACCTCGTCCACCTACATTGTCCGCGCTGCGTTCGGCACTCCTTCGCAACCCATGCTCGTAGCGATGGATACCAGCAACGATGCTGCATGGATTCCGTGCTCACCATGCGTCGGCTGCCCTTCGACGACAACCTTCATCCCTTCCAAGTCCTCGTCCTACCAAACTATCCCTTGCGGAGCTCCCCAGTGCTCGCAAGTACCAAACCCCTCTTGCTCCCCAGCTCCAAGCTCTTCTTGCGGATTCAACCTCACCTACGGCTCCTCCTCCGTCGACGCCCTTCTCTCCAAGGACACCCTTTCGCTAGCAGTGGACTCCATCCCGAGCTACATCTTCGGTTGTTTACGCAGAGTGACCGGGAGCTCCGTCCCGGCGCAGGGCTTAATCGGGCTGGGTCGAGGTCCACTGTCTTTTCTCTCCCAAACTCGTAGCCTCTATGCCTCCACTTTCTCATACTGCCTTCCCAGCTTCCGCTCCCTCAACTTCTCAGGCTCACTTCGCCTCGGCCCTGTCGGCCAGCCAAACAGAATCAAAACTACTCCTTTGCTGGCCAGTCAACGGAGATCCTCTCTTTACTTTGTTAACATGACTGGCATCCGCGTGGGCCGCACTCCCGTAGCGATCCCTGCTGGCACACTAGTGTTCGACGCAGCCACCGGCGCTGGCACCATTTTCGACTCCGGGACCATGTTCACGAGACTGGTCGCACCGCTGTACGCGGCAGTTCGCGACACTTTCCGTCGTCGTGTGAAGGGCACCGTGTCCTCTCTCGGAGGTTTTGACACTTGCTACGAAGGGGCGGTGTCGTTGCCGACCATAACTCTGGAATTCACGGGGATGAACGTGACTTTGCCGGTGGAGAATGTGATGATCCACAGCGTGGCAAGGAATTTGTCGTGTCTGGCTATGGCGGCAGCACCGGACAATGTGAATGCGGTGCTGAACGTGATAGCCAGCATGCAGCAGCAGAACCACAGGGTGCTGTTCGATGTGCCCGGATCCAGACTTGGGGTAGCCCGTGAACCATGTACGACCGCATAAGTGGAGATTTAACTAGATTTGATTAAAATCGTGGAATCCATTTCATTTGGTATTTTTGCTTTGTACGCATGCATGCTTTTGTCCTTTGTGTTAATGTGTTTGTGTTCTAGCATCTCAAAAATTCACGCAGTTTGTTCTTTCGTTTGTCTGTGAAGTATCAATGTGCCTTGGATTTTAGGGTTAATGACCCATGGATGCTGTATAAATGACCTGTAGGTCTTTCTGATATGTGCTGTGCAAACTTTGTTTACTTCTTTAGTTCTTGAATTGTAAAACTACCTTCACTCTAAGATGGAATATAACATCTTGTTCAGTTGCCATTGTTTTAAGATAGGGTTTGACTGGCGGTAATATTAGTTACCCTAATAAACTTAATCAATAACCTCATTGTTATTATTTGGATTGAGAAAATTATATTTTTAGAATATGATAATTTTCAAAATTTTATTATTTTATTAATAATATTAGTAATTTGTTACTAACTTAAGTAGTATAATATTTTTGGTGGGATGTACATTCTTTCAAATTATACCCACACTCAGAATATCATCTTATGAAAAATTTCAAAAATGAAAAAAAAATAGGGAAAATTAATTATAAGTCCCTGTACGTTTGCAAACATCCCGATCAGTCCCTCTGACATTTGAATATCCCTGTTCATCCTTCCTTTTTAAATTACCTTCCTTTTCAGTCCCTCCGTCCAACTCCGTCAATAGCTTTTTTACATAATACCAACTTTGCCCCTTGGTTTTGGTGGGAAAGGTCCCGCCCTGTCTTGTCATCATTTTTGAAAGTGTTTAGCCAAAAGGGAAAAGCAGGCTTTTCAGCCAGCTTTTCTCTTATAATGTGTGCTTCTGTTAAGGAGGGTTCTATCCTTCGTCTTCTTCCCCGTCGTCTGCCAGAGTTTCTCTCTCTCCCACCAGTGTTCGAGCGGGTGTACTTGTTCATATTGAAGCCTGTGGTGAGAGGATGTTTTTTTCTTTTTCATTTTTGTTAGCGCCGAAGGTATGAATATTTGTGTGTCTGTAATGCATGGCAGTTTGAGGGTTTCGTGCATCGCGACTCAATGGACACCTATTGCGCAATGGCCAGATACAAGGGCGAGGGTCGAGTGCTGCAGTTCACTTTGTTAAGTTCATGGGAGTCGGTGCTGCAGGAGATATGTGAAAGATGGAGCCTCGAAATCGAGAGTGTTCGTGTGAAGTTTGTCACCCCGAATGCACATCGCACGGTCTGCCCCATAGAATGCGAGATTGATTTTCAGCGAATGTGTCGCGTTCACCATATGTTCAATTGTCATGCAGTCGATCTTATAGTCACATCAACCGACGATGACGATGCCATTGAAGATGCCCCGGGCTCCTCCTTACTTTCGTAAACACTGCACCTTTTTTTGTGCATTCAAATGAAGCGATTACGTGCTACTTCCGTGGAGTGTTTGGAGTTTCCATTTAGCCTGTGTAGTTATCGTTTATATTTGTGCTTTGTGTTTACCTTTTGGCGATTCTGTTTACTTTTAGGAGTTCCTGTTTATTGTTTGGAGTTTTTGTTTACTATTATCCGTTTACGTTTACTTTTAGAAGTTTCTGTTTACTAACGGGAGTTCCGGATTATTTTTTGGAGTTCTTGTTTACCATTGTAAGTTTCCGTTTACGTTTGGGCGTTCTCGTTTACTATTACGTTTGCATTTGGGATTCTCCATTAACCCGTCGCCGTTTACGTTATCCTTGTGTGCACCAGGAGCAGGGATTCAATTTCGGAAAGCCTACCGGTTAGCCGGCACATAATGTCGTCCCAACCGAATGCGTCGGGTGCCCTATCTATGGCAGAAGACCAACCTGCCGGTGCACGTCTCGAAGTCGGGCAACGATTTTGCGATGGTGATCATTTCAAAGACACGCTGTGAAGTGTCACCATAAACCGGAACTTTAACTTCATCTTCGTCAAGAACGATAAGCAGAGGGTAACTGTCCAATGTGCATCCGCTGGTTGCCAATGGCGTGTCCACGCATCGAAGCTTGGGAACCAAGAGACGTTTATGATCAAGACAATGTGCTCAGCACATACATGCGGCGGAGGTATCGGCACCACCTCTCACCCGAAAGCTTCGAAAAAATGGATAAGCGCGCAGGTCATGCAGAGGCTGAAGGATCGCCCTCTCTACAGGGCCGTCGATATTCAACGTGATATAATGCGCGAGCATGGCGTTCACTTGTCTTACAAGCAAGCTTGGTTGGGGAAAGAGGTCGCCCGGGGTGTTCTCTACGGTAGTGAAGTCGCGAGCTACGACCTCCTCAGATGGTATGCCGGGAAAGTTTTAGAGACGAATCCTGGGAGCGTGGTTATAGTCCACTATGAGGGCGATCGTTTTACACGGGCCTTTTCTGCATTTAACGCGTGCGTTGTGGGTTTCCAGAGTGGTTGCAGGCCCTTGCTCTTCATCGACGGGACGCACTTGCTAGGGAAATACGGAAGCACCTTGCTTGGTGCAACGGGGAAGGATGCCAACGACGGTTTCTTTCACGTTGCATTCGCCATTGTTGACAACGAGACGGATGCGAACTGGACTTGGTTTCTTTCCAAGCTTGGTGATGTGTTGTATGGGGACGATCACTACACGAAGATCATAACATTTATTTCAGATAGGTCGAAGGGTCTCATTAACGCAGTCGGTAAGGTTTTCTCCTCATCCCCGCACGCGTACTGCCTCAGGCACCTGGAGGCAAATTTTATGAAGGCAAACGTCGGCGTCGGGAAGGCATTAAAAGAGTTATGCTGGTCCATTATTGTTAAGATTGCATTTGCGTGCACGGAGAGGGAGTTCAATGACGCGATGGACGACCTTCTCAACGTATCCCCACATACTCATATGTGGCTAATCCAGAAATCCGACATCACGCATTGGGCGAATTACATGTTCAAGGGCGAAAGATGGGGGGAGATGTATTCAAACGTCGCAGAATCGTTCAATGCATGGATTAAGGAGGCAAGACATCTTCCTGTGACGAATATGGTTGATTCCATCCGGTAATAATTCCTCTAGGTCCCTCTGTTCGGTTTACTTGTTAGCGTTTCCGTTTACTTCCACTGGCTCTCGCTTAGTTCTCCTATTTCCAGTTTACTTCTGTGAGTTTCGGTTTAGTTTGTCGGCTTTCCACGTAGTTGTTGTTGTTTCCGTTTACGTTTACGGGTTTTCGTTTAGATGGCCAATTTCCCATTTACTTATGTGAGACATGGTTTACTTTTTCTAGTTTCCGTTTACATAGCCTTGTTCCCATTTACGTGTGTGGGTTTCCGTTTACTTTTTGACGTTCCCGTTTACGTTTTTGACTTTTAGATTTTTCATTGCTTTTGTTATTATTCTTGTTTACCTTTCGTCCACGACGACCGGTTGACTGACTACCCTCTTACACCAGCTTCAAGCTCATGAACATGCTGTGTAATCGGCATGAACAATCTCGGCGGTGGGAGACCTATCTGTGCCCTGACATACACAGCAAGATCGAAGAAGTGGTGGAACAAAGTCGTACACTACTTGTTGGGAGATCAACAGGCGACTGCTTCGAAGTAGTCGAACGGAATAGCTTCTCCGTCAACCTGTCCGCAAGGACGTGCTCGTGCCGACGGTGGCAGATATACGGGATCCCGTGTAAGCACGCCTGCGCGGCTATAATGCAAACCGATTCAAACGTCCACAGATATGTTGACAGTTACTTCACCGCTGACACGTACCGTACGTCTTACTCGGAAGCAATTTTCCCTGTCCCCGACAATGACAGACCAACAGATGACTCTCGTCCATTGGCCATCCGGCCACCACTCACGAAGAGGCAACCAGGGCGCCCAAAAAGGAAAAGAATCGAATCGCAACACACTTCTGTACGTGAGTTCAAGTACAGCAGGTGTAGCGATGTTGGTCACAATCTGTGGTCGTGCAGCGCACCCATCGTGGATTGAGACCCCCCCTTACATAATCGACACTTTGATGTAATCAGAAAAGACGAGCTGCAAACGGAAACTCATGAATATAAACCGAGACCCTTTGATGTAAACGAAAACACTGAAATGTAAATGGAAACCTTTTGATGTAGACACTAAAATGTAACCCGGAACTCTTCGATTTAAATGGAAACGAGACGGATTGTAAATAGAAACGACATTGTGTAAAGGAGAACACTGGGTCACAAACGGAAAGTACCGTTACCAAACAGAAAGTAAACGGATACACTGAAATGTAAACGGAGACGCTGAAATGTAAACCGAAACTCTACGATGTAAACGGAAACCCTTTATTATAAATAGGAACGGCACTGTGTAAAAGGAAAACACTGGGATGTAATTGAAAATATATTTACATTCGCAAAGGAGTGTATGTAAAGCAAATAAACACACTTGTATGAACGAATATCAATTACATCATCTCTGTTTGCCATCTTCTTTCCCCCTTGCAATGCCGTCCATGACGATACGGGCTGCGTACTGCAGACGCAGAAGTGGCACGTCGGAGTGAGGCAGACTAAGACTCTCCCCGTTGAGGAGTTGTTCGATGAACCGCATTGTGTAAAGGCAGCAGTCCCGGTGGGCAATCGCGGACGTGCACAAGAGGGTAACTCACCGTCCCGGTGTCGCCTACCTCAACATCCAGACAGCGGTCAAATAGTTCCCTCTGTTCGTGGCGCGTAAAAACGTGTGAGTGTCGTCGTCCGACGTTTTTTAAAAAAAAGGAAACAAATACAGACAAGAGAAGGAGACGTAAGACCCTACCATGGCCTTCGCGTCGGCGTCGTATGTGCGGCTCTGCGCAGAGGTGTAGTGCAGATATTGCTTCACCTCTTTGTCGAGTACAATGAGGTGCAAATGTGTGTTGAATATTATGGGGAGCAGAATAATTTCCACCTCGGCACTATGTTCCGTCTGTGACATGAGAAGCGCCAGTGGTCGCGTGACAGCACCTCGTCTTTTGTAGGGGGAGGGCGTTCGCTTGCATGATTCCATGATCATGACACACCAAACATCCAGCACATCATCAGGCACGACGGCCCCCTCCACCAAGGTGTACAAGTGGTCTCTGGTCGTGAATGAGAGGTCGTTCTTCTAGACGATCGTCCTAAACGCGGCATCGCGAGTATTAGAGGGCAACACTAAAAAGTAAACGGGGAGGAGAAAAGGTAAACGGAAACGCACAAAATGTAAACGACACGTCCGTATTCTAAACGGTAAAACTACAACGTAAATGAACACGCCAAAACCTAAACGGAAACATATATAATCTAAACCGGAACCTAGAAACATAAACGGAAACATGTAAACAATACACGGAAACTATCGACGGTAAAGGAAAACATCCGAAAGTAAGCTGGGAACAATATATTATATAAACCACAACGCATAGAAGGAAACAAAAACGCATTGCCCTCACCTGTCAATTATACAATTGAGGTACATTCCCATTGCCGCCTGCTCCACCTGACTCAGGCGATGAAATGCAGTCGCCCGTTTATTTTTGGGGAGAAAGGCAGTCTTGACGGAGTCTGACCCTTGTTTCTTAATGACTACCACTTGTGTCAACGTCGACAATAAGCCGACACGGTTTCTTGTTGGGAGTGTCTTCCTCTCGCGCCGGGGGGGGATGTCGTGGACCATTCTTCCACAATGGTGCCCGCACCGACGTCGGCCGCGCGCCGTCGGGGGCGCGGTGGTGGGGCTGTCTCTTCCGATGGGGCGAGCTGCGGTGAAGAGACCTCTTCCGCCGCAGAGGGCTGCGGTGGAGCCGCCTCTACCGCAAATGGGGGAGATCAGTTGGGGGTTCCTTTGTGGCGGTGGCCGCACCTTCGTCGGGGGTGGTTGACCGCCGTTGAGCCTCCTCTTCCGCCGTGGGGGGTGGGGTTGGAGCTCTGCGCGGCGCGGTGGACGGAGTCGCATTTTCTTCGTGCATGCCGTCCACGAGAGGAGGATGGCCTCTCGGCGTTGTCGGATGCCACCGCCGGTCTCTCAACATCTAAGGCCGGGATAACGATCTTACCTTTCATATCGGTCAAAGACGCTATGATGCTTGTCGACGTCGACCGCATCGGAGCCATCATTGCCGGATGAGGTCACCGGTGGACTTCGTCTCGAAGTCCAGCTTCGGTCCGCCCTTACGGGCCGAGTCTCTTCGTCCTCGGGCCTGTGGGCACCAAAGAGGTCATCTTCTGGCTTGCAACAGTTATGGCGCTCTCCGGGACGCCAACGGGCTGCTGTTCTCCTCGCCGGGAGACACGCCTAGAAACGCGTCGAGTGGCGACCTTCTTTGCCGGGTGTGCGATTACCGGAGATGGCATCGAACTGGACTCCGGTGTGGGATCTCCCGAAGATGGTGCAACGATGCCAAGGCGTCCTTCGATCACATCCACCCGGGAAGCCAGACGCTGGACGTCCCGCGATAATGTCTCGATGGCCCGCTGTAGCCGGGTGGCTACATCGTCTTCAATTGCCACCGAGGGGGACACCCATTCCACGCGACGAACACGAGTGCGACGGGGAGAGCTACTACGTCGATCCGGTGACCGACCACGTTTTGTTGGACGCACCACCGGTGGCTCGGCTGGCACCAAAGCCAACGTTTGTTGTCCGGGATCGTCGACGGTCAGCTCAGAAAACTGTCAACAAGAGAGTAGAAAATTCAGAAAGATAAATGGGAACATAAAAGATAAACAGCAACAATAAAATCATACACGGGAACGTCTGATCGTAAACAACAACGCTTAAAAAGTAAACGGGAACTCCAAAAGCTAAATGGAAACCCACAAAAGGTAAACAATGACTTCGGCTTCTAATCATGAACTTTATCAGGTAAACGGGAACCTAGAATTCTACACGGGAACCTGTGAAAGTAAATAGAAACTCTATAACCTAAACGGAAACATTGAAATATAAAGGAAATCTCGCGATTATAAATGAGAACTTGGAAAACATAAATGGGAACGTCGGAGGCTAAACGAGAACATTTGAAAGTAAACGGAAATAGAGACTTCATACCTCTTTCTCATCGATGGATGAGAGTAACTTTCCCAGCGACGCTTGTTTCCTAAAACTTCCCTCCCCGTAACACAAAATCCGGGGAGTCTTCCCAACCCGGGCCCTCTGCCCTGTTCCAGTGACCTCGTAGAACCAGAGGATGAGGGCGATGGTGCACCCGCGCATGTATCCCGTTTCAATATGCTCCCCCCTAGCTCTTGACTGCACGCGGGCGGCCGTCTTGGGGAGGTCTTCCATGATCCACCTGTGAGTGGCCTCCGTCCACGCGTACCTGTGTAGCGAGGAGAGGTTGGAAGCATAGTCGACCAGCCATGGCGGGACTGACATGGTGGTGTTCGGGAACAACACTGTCCCCATGAGGTAGACCACCAGCAGCTTCACAAAGTTGACATCCTCCCCCTTTGTCCGGACCATTCTCAGAAGAGACGCCTTCATAGCATCTCAGGTCCTTTTGAAGCCCTTGGACATGCATTTCTCTTCGAAATCAGACGGTGTTCTGTTTTTCTTGAACCGCACCAGATCCCCGTCTGCCCGGAGTCCCATGATAATGGCAACATCTTCCGGTCGGAAGCTCACCAGGCTCACCCCTATTCTGAACATTTTCGTCACGTGGTCGTATCGCTGCAATATGGCATCAAGCAACCCCCTCTCTTGCAGCAACGCCTCCACCTCCATGAGATGGCCGAATGGTGTCCTCCTCACCATCTCCAGCTGCCGTCGTGACATGCGCTGCCTCAGTTGGGCCAGAGTATCCACGACGGGCGCAAGGTAGCATCTGCCGTTCACTGGGTTGGACACCATATCTGCGTTACATACAACAGCGCTCAGCCAAAAATGCCTGAAATCTAAAGAGAAACCTTAAACTGTAAACCACCGTTACAAAGCACAAAACCCTCAACTACAACCGACGGGAAGGGAATAAAACCATACTAATCTTGCCAGAGAATAGTGTGTCGGGATTAACTGCAATCGGATATTCGTTGCGCCGCCGGTCTGGGAGCTACAGGGTTCGTTCTATCTGTCGCTTTGGTATGAGAGAAGGTGAAAGGAAGCCAAACAGAACATCACAAACCCTGGAATGTCTCGGAACACGCACCGCCGTACTCGTGCCCATAATCGCGTTAATGTAGGGGTATAACCGTCACTCCATTGAAGCTTTAACGGCGTTATCCTATGCAGGGACCAGGATGGAAATCATCCCGAAAAGGAGGGATGTTTTGTTCATACTGAAAAGTGCAGGGTTGGTCTGTGAATATATGAAATTTAGAGGGACTTTTTGTTCATTATTTTCATATTGTTTATATTTTTTTTAATTTGGTTTTTATCATAAAGAAAGGTTGCAATGAGAGTAAAAATCTGAAATCAAATCTTAATTTCTATGGCCGATTTTTTTTTAAAAATAATAAAAATTAATATAAACTGTTATTTGAAAAACAATCTCCAATATCTTATAGTGATTAAGGATTCTCGGAGAGGAGAGGGAACAAAAAAATTGCAGAGAAAAAAAAAACCAAGAAAAGAAGAACCCAAAAAAAAAGGAGGAACAAGAAGGGAGGGAAAAAAAAGAAAAGAAAAATCATAGAGAAGGGAAGAGAAGGCTTTTTTCTTAAAAAAAAACAAGGAGCAAAAACACACGGAGAAAGAAAGAGAAAGAGAAGAAGAAGAGAAAGGGAAGAGGAGATCAAGAAATAGGGGAGGGCTCTTGGGGGGCATTTGGATAGGGCAATGATTACCCCAGCTTGTGTAATCATTGCTTACACATTCCCATTACTTTGTTTGTGATGTATTTTGTGGAGGTAATGATTTCACTGTGGTGGAATCATTACCTCCCCTGGGGTAATAACTCATTCCCCTCAAATTGGGGGGAATGACCCATTCCCCTCTATATAATTGCATTCTTACCCTCAACAATATATCAAATGCCTACTATATTAATCCAAACCCCAATCATTAGTTATGCAACGAAATTGACATTTAAAAATAAAAAATAATTTAATTTAATTATTAATCAAATTTAAAATATTAACTAATTTAAGTAATTCATAATGTGAATATCATTTTATATATTTTATTATTTATGTAAAGTTATGCAACGAAATTGACATTTAAAAATAAAAAATAATTTAATTGAATTATTAATCAAATTTAAAAATATTAACTAATTTATGTTTTTTATAATTTGAATATCATTTTATAAATTTTATTATTTATGTAAATGTATTTTAATCATTAGTTATGCAACGAAATTGACATTTAAAAATAAAAAATAATTTAATTGAATTATTAATCAAATTTAAATATATTAACTAATTTAAGTAATTCATAATGTGAATATCATTTTATAAATTTTATTATTTATGTAAATGTATTTAATCATTAGTTACGCAACGAAATTGACATTTAAAAATAAAAAATAATTTAATTGAATTATTAATCAAATTTAAAAATATTAATTAATTTAAGTAATTCATAATGTGAATATTAATAATTGAAAACATTAAACAAATATAAATAAATCTTTTTGCTATAAGGGTAAAAGGGTAATTGACACCCATCTCTCTTTTTTTTTACATTCCCAATGACCAATCCTTCCAACCAAACAAAGTTTTCATTACCTTTCCCCTCCTCATTATCCCCATTCTCATTACTCTCTCCATTACCCCCATTCCCATCTCCATTCCTATTCCGCGAACCAAACGCCCCTTGGAGTTAAACAAAAAAAAAAAAAAAAAAGCAGTACGCTATGGATTTCTTCAGTAAAAATAAATTTCATGTTACTTGCTAAGCTTTACATAATTTTCCATCCCTTATGCATGCAGTAAGACTTTTCTTCCCCCAATTCTATGCATAGATGAGAATCTAAGAAAATCCTGAGTATCATTAGTTCTCTATTAGGCCTTTGACCCTGCATAAATTATTTAAAAAAAGGCTGTTAGCAAATTTTATTAGAAAAATGCAAATTTGAAATGTTTAAGCTTTTATTTGCAAATATTCGATAAAAATGCAAACAAATTAAAATTTAGAGGGCCTAGTCTCACATTTTGTAGAAAAATACAAATTTGAAATGTTTAAGCTTTTATTTGCAAATATTCGATAAAAATGCAAACAAATAAAAATTTAGAGGGCCTAGTCGCAAATTTTGAAGAAAAATGAAAATTTGAAATGCTTAAGGTTTTGTTTGCAAATGTTCGATAAAAATGCAAAAAAGTAAAAATTTAGAGCGTGGTCACAAAATTTGTAGAAACTGCAAAAACGAAAAGTTTAAAGTCTTATTTACAAAAATTTGATAAAATTCTAAAAAAATGAACATTTAGAGAGTCTAATATGCAAATAAGATGTAAGAGTGACTAATATACAAAAGAAAAATGAAACTAGGAGCTTTAGTGGAAATTAGGGTTGTTCTCATAAAATTCATCAATCCACCCTTTGAAGATCACGAAACTTTTTGTGAATCCAATGTAGTGGAAGATAATTTTCCTTATGAAAGCCTCCACATTGCCGTTTGAGATTCACGTGAGTGAGTAAAAAATATTGAAGACCACAAAACGTTTTGTGAATCCAATGTAGTGGAATACAGCTTTCCTTGTGAAGGCCACCCATTGTTGCTTGAGATTCACATGAGTGAGTGGAAAATGTTAAAGACCACAAAACCTTTTTGTTACTCCAATGTAGTGGAAGATAGCTTTCTTTGTGAAGGCCTCCCTATTACCGCTTGAGATTCACATGAGTGAGTGGAAGATGTTAAAAATCACAAAACGTTTTTTTGAATCCAATATAGTGGAAGACAGCTTTCCTTGTGAATGCCTCCCTACTACCGCCTGAGATTCACATGAGTGAGTGGAAAAATATTTCTCAAAACCACTAGCTGTTGTTGAGTTCAATGTAGTGGAAAACAGCTTTTCTTGTGAACGCCTCTCCACTGCCGCTTGAAACTCTCTTAAGTGAGTGGAAAAATATTTCTCAAGACCACTAGCTGTTGTTGAGTTTAATGTGGTGGAAGATAGCTTCCCTTGTGAATGCCTCTCTTTTATCGCTTGAAACTCTCTTGAGCGAGTGGAAAAATATTTTTCATACCACTAGCCCTTGTTGAGTTCAATGTGGTGAAAGACAGTTCTTCATGTGAAAGCCTCCCTACTAGCTCTTGAAACTCTCTTGAGTGAGTGGAAGAATATTATGTGAAGTCTATAAAATCTTGTTGACCTCAGTGTGGTTTAAGATAATTTTCATGTGAAGGGTTCCCCACTGCCTTTTGAAAAATCTCTTGAATGAGTGGAATGCTTAATGAGGTGCAAGGATAAAAGAAAACAAGAAAACTTTGTAAATGATAAAGAAAAGACTTTACAAGCGTAAGACCCCGAAGCCTTTAACTAAAAAAAATAAAAATAAAATAAACGAAGCTTGTGTTTCATAACTAAGAAACGCTTGCAACTTGGGGTCTGTAAGAAATTCTAAAACAAAAGTAAACAAGTGAAAGCAATCAAGTTAGAGATCAATCATGTGAGAGATCGAACCGTGACAATGCGTAAGCTAAAGCTCAAAGGCATAAAAAAACGTTAAGACTTGAAAATGTTAAATTTTTGGGCAAATGAGCTCAGAAGGCTCAAGATATCAAAAGTCAGAGAGTTGAAGAGCTTCACAAGCCCAAAATTTGAGAGGCTTCACAAGTACAAAATGCCTAAGTCATCAAATACCCAAATCGAAGGAAATCAAGTTCATGATTACAACTTGAGATCCACGTTGAAACCAAGCAAGTTAAAGCAATCATGTAAAAACATTATTATAACTTGATGATGTGCAAGCCAATACTTAAAGCACAGAATGTCAAGATTAAAAAAAAAAACTTGAATGAAGGACAAGTACACACTGATGTCCCAAGACATCAGAAGTCAATGGATCGAAGAGCCTCATAAGTCAAAAAAAAAAAGAAACTAAAGACTTCACAAGCTTGACATGCCGAAGTCTTCAAGGATCAAAATGAAAGCAAATGAAGTTCTTTGTTCTCAAGTATGTTAAAGCCATAACTTGATATTTTGATGAGGCTCAAGATGTAAGTAAAAGAAATTCGAAGAAGACCGAAGTCAATGAAGTTAAAAGAAATGTCTAAGCATATTTTCGGCGAAAAGTCTGACAAGTTAAATTCAAAGTGTAAACTAAAATTATGCAAAGTTAAATAAAGATTAAATTCAAAGCATATTCTCTTTAGCAGGAATTTGAACAACCTCTTCAGCGGGAAGTCTACCCTCAACCTCACGACCACTCCTCAGAGTGATTGCCTTCAGCTGCTCTCTTGGGTTGGTCTCTGTATTTCCCGGGAGACTTCCTTGAGGTCGCTCAGATAAAAATTTCGCAATCTGCCCCACCTGATTTTCCAAGTTATGTAGTGAAGCGGTGTGATTGCGAAGTGTACTCTCCACGCCTTGGAAGCGCGTGTCTGAGGACTGAATGAACTTGGTCAATGCCTTTTCCAAGTCTGTCATCCGGTTCTCAAGCCCCGAAACTCGGCCCTCCATGTTTGGTTGTTGGGGTTGCTGAAATCCTGGGGGTGCGAGAGGGCCTTTGTTGCCCTTGGTTACTCCATGCAAAGTTCGGGTGGTTTCGCCACCCCGGATTGTAGGTGTTGCTATAGGGATTTCCTTGACCTCGCCCAAAGATTCCCCACAAAATCGACCTGCTCAACAGGTGCTGTTCCGACCATAGAAATAGGGCAATCAGCGAGAAACATGCCCTCCTCCATAACTATCACAATTCATCACTGCAGCCATTCTAGATGGGCCTGCCAAAGTGTCCAACTTCTTGCTCAATGCTTCAACTTGAGCTGCTAGAGATGTCACTTGCATCAACTTCATGAATACCCGCCACTTTCCTCTTGTCTCGAGCATTCCACTTGATAGCTATTCATCGCCATTTCTTCTATCGGTTGGCGGGCAGCTTCGGGGGTTTTGCTTCCTAAGGTACCTCCTGCTGCGGCATCAAGTAGTTGTCTTGTGCTTGGGTTCAATCCATTGTAGAAGGTGTGGATGACCATCCACTCGGGAACCCATGTTGAGGACATTTGCGCGAAGGTCCTTGAACCTTTCCCATGTCTCGAAAAGAGACTCCAATTCCGATCGCATGAAAGAAGAAATTTCATTTCTCGGCTTTGCCGATTTCCCAGAGGGGGAAATATCGGGCAAGGAAGGCCTCAACCATTTCTTCCCAAGTGGTAATTGATGCTCTAGGTAAAGATTGCAACCACTTTTTTTCTTTCCCCTTCAAGGAAAATGGGAAGGCTCTCAATCTGATGGCGTCGTCCGTGACCCCATTGATCTTCAACATGTCGCACACTTCCAAGAAATTTTCTATGTGATTGTTTGGGTCTTCATCTCGCTAACCCATTAAACTGTGCGGGTTTGTTGGACCATCTGAATAAACCCCGGTTTAAGCTCAAAGTTATGAGTTGAAATTGGTGGTCTCGACTATGCTTGACTGTGTACCACGAACGAGACGGCCTAGCAAAATCGAAAGGGTCCGCTGTTGCTCATTACGTTCGGCCATGGTGGCGGACTCTTCAACTTCTATCTCGGCTCGATCAAACTGTTCCAATTCGGGTTGTCTTCCCCGTCTCAGTGCAATCTCCTCTCTATTTCCGGATCACCTTCCACTAATGTCGAAGGATGTCCACGGGTCATAACCTGGAGCTGAAATCAAGAAAAAGAAAGTAAAGTCAGAACGATGGAAGTAAAAGAAGTGTGAAATAGGATGTGCGGAAAATGACTAGCGAAACAAAGTGTAAAAATTCCTAAAACGTCTAACTCCCCGGCAACGGCGCCAAAAACTTGACACACCCTTGCGTGTGTGTTCCGCAAGTGCACGGGTGTCGAAGTAATAAAGTACCCAACGGGTGGGTAGTCGAATCCACAGGGAGTAGACGATAGAAACAAAAACACTTCGCTAAGTAGCCAAAGAAAACCAATTGTTGTTGAGATTAAAAAGTGATTAAAAACAAAAATTAAAAACTGAAAGTTAAAGTTAGAGAGTAGGAAAAGATCGAGATAAGAATGGGGTACTCGGACACTGCTCCCCCTAGAATCCTTGTTTCAAGTGCAAGACTTCAAACACTCTTACTAAATGAAGATTTTAAGAGTCGTGGAATCCAAAGATACAAGGTCCCAAATCTAAGGTCAACCTTGACTAGTCCCCTACGAGGTCCCGGCGGAGAGAAGACTCTCGACGCCTCACACCACGTATGACTGCGCTATGCTCTAGGGATTCCAAGTGGTAAACCCTATTCCCAACTATAGATCAATCCCTTTGGTCCAGGCGAAAGATCCCTAATCACAAATAAGTCCCGGCGGAAAGGCCTCTCTCAACGCCTAACTCTCTTTGAGATCGAAGGTAATACTTGGAATAAGAAGGTAGGGAAAACCACACCGGAGGGGAAAGGGGACGTGTCGCTACCTCTCAACTCACCCTCTCAACCCCCTCCAATCTTGATTAATCTAATCCTAATGGTGATGGTCACTCGTCAAAAGGATGATTGGATTAGCCCTCAACCCTAGTGTCACTCTAAGGGAGAAACAATTAAGCATACAAGATTGAAACTCAAATTCAACTCAAATTGAATAAAAGCATTAAAGTCAATGAAACATAGGAAATCTAGGGTTTACAAGTCCAACTACCCACTAAGGGTTTAGCTCTCCATGGAGCAATACAAGTTCACCAAAATAAATGAAGATAAGTGCAAGAAATCCATAAAGAAAACCCTCTTAAGCTTCGTGTTGATAGACTATGGGAACTTCTCCTTCTTCTTCAAAGAATCCCTTCCTCCAAGCCTAAGGCACACCTCGTCGACTCGAGTCGTCGAAGGCTCCCCCAATAGCTCTCCTTGGAAGGGAATGATGATGAAACCGGTGAAGAAGCGCCCCCAAAGTATAGCAAGAACCTCCTGAACCCTAGCCGTCACCTTCCCCCAAAGTTAGAAAAAGATCCCCTCAATAACGCTTCAGAACGGCTTTATAATTGGCCATCTCGAGGATCCACACGGGCGTGTGGATAAGCCACACGGCCGTGTGGAAATTCCACACGCCCATGTGGATTTTCTGCCTTGTGGAATCTTCATACTAGTCCCCGATTTCGCCGTTTCTTCTCCTGAGGTCACATGGACGGACACACGCCCATGTGAAAGGTCAAGTGGCATTTCTTGATGATGGGAAAACCTTGGAGAGCTTTTGAAATCTATGAACCAATCGGAACGAGCGAGCATGACTGCCTTCGTGTCCTTCTACAAGAGTTGTCTTGAAGTCTTTAGAAGTTGGCACATACCCCCTCGTTGGAACCCGATTTGTGTCTTGAACTTCGTAATTGCACAAAAGATCTCCACTTGGCACCATTCTGACCTAATCTTGCCTTTATTCACGTACCATGTCTCCACAACCCTAATTGCGTGAAAGAACACCAAAACACACGAAATTAGCGATAAAGCCTGAAAAATGTGATGCTCATGCGTGGAAAATATTTCCAAAAATATATACATGCAAGTACTTATCAATATCACATATCTCATCAAAAGATCACAAATTCTCGAAAATACAACTCTTAATTCAAGAGTAAATACCTGAGTGAAACATCGTCAGTGATATTATTTTTATCAAGAGCATCATAAGAGTATTCTTTGAAAATACGATTTAGATGTGGCATCAATACAATGAAATTCATTTTGATTTCACATCAGCCCTTCTTGGGTCTTTATATCAAGAACATTAAACCTTTAACAATTCTTTGAAAATATGTATTTCAAATCATTGGGTTTCCAAACTCACTAGAAATATGAATGATCTTTGAACATAATAAAGAAGTAAATCAAATCATAAAACATCATGATTCTAGGTTTCATGAAAAACAATTCAAGAGTCCTTTGAAATCAAGAAAATCACATTTCAAAAACATGCATTATTGGGTATTCAAACAAGCATGATCATAACTCATTAATTAATCGATTCCCACTCACAAACTTGGCAAGATCAAACCTTCCGGGTCAATCGCCTACTCGCCCTTTACCCTTGCTTGAAGATCCACCTCTTAGATGATATTATACATCCAAGAAAATCGAGAATCAATCACATTAACCCAAAGAAATAACAAGAGGAAAAGAATGATCAAAATGGGATCTCATTGCTTCTAGAGTTTGCTAAACACTCTAACTAGAAGAGTTAACAAGAATGAGATCCTCACAACCCTCAAGACCACAAGAAAATCAAGAAGATTCTAATTGGGTTTGATGCTACAAAGATCATAGGTTTAGAGATGAAGGATCTCCCTTATTCTTCACCAAAACATGAAACCATAGCCCTAATTCCTTCTAAACTTTAGATCTACAATAGATCCATACTTTTCATTCATAGATCAAAGAAGAATTGACACCAAGAACAAGGAATTGAAAAAGAGGAGGAGGAGGAGGAGGAGAAGAGATCGCCATTTCTCTTCTTTTTGGAGCCCAAGGATGATGATCTAAGAGAGGAGGGAATAAGGGTTCAAGAAGAGGGAAAAAGAGAGGGAAAAGAAGTCTAATGAAGCCCTAAGAAGGTTGAACAGGGGTATTTATAAGCCAAGGTTCGCGGGCATCCTCCCGGGCTCCCTTGCGGGCGCAAGGGAGGCCGCAACGCCCCCTGTTTTTGGAGTCTTGTGGGTACCGTGAGCACCGTACGCCTTTGGCCTTGCTTACACTTTGCCAAAGGTTTTTCCTCATCCCTTTTCTCTCTAAAAAGGACCTTAATTAAGGTTCTAACACGAAAGAACACTCGACAAAAAACTTAAACACACAAAGTTTTACTCAAGAAATAAAGCACAAGAGAAATAGAAAAAGTCGAACTTCCATAGATAAAGTTACTCTTACTCTGGAAACCTAAGATTCCATTACTTCACCTAATTTTGTGCAGCCACTCTGTTTAGAAGAGAGTTTAGTTTCAAGGCTTATAGAAATTTTTCACTCCAAAACTCAAATATAAAAGCAAAAAAAATGAAAAAATGAAAAAATCGGATCCCTCAAGGAAAAGAAAAGAATTTTGAAAAGTCGGATCCCTCTTGGGGATGCCCTATCAAATTCTGAAATTTAATAAGTAAGATGGTAGAAAGAGCTATCACCCTAGAAGAAGCGAAAGCGGCATCTGAGTAGTCAGATCTTAGGCATCACAAATGTCATTCTTGATAACCTACTAGGTGAAATGGTTGCTTTTAGGGTGTATGAAGCTACTACTCAGTTTATGAGTCAATTTGAAATCAAGGTGCCTTTTAGCTAGGCCTCTTCAAAAACACTCTTAGTTCGCACACACATACAAGGGAAATACAGAGTAAAAGTGAAACTGTTACATAAGCTTTTAATTGAGATACACACTCGCTACTCAAGGTTCCCTAAATTTTAGAAATTTCTTACCCCGCTGTGAGATCAGAGGTCATGCACTCATCTCTTTGTAGGGACTTAAGTTTTTTCTTGAGGACAAGCAATGATTTAAGGGAATAGTATTTGTATTGTGTTCTCTTGCACAGATTCCATGTAGAAGCCTTGGGAGAAAAGAATGGAGCAGAAAAAAAACATTTTCTGGGGAGTTAAGAGGGGTCCACGCTTGTGGAGTTATCCTCCACGGCCGTGGGAACAACTCAGAGCCATCATCTATCCAAGATAGAAGGATTCGTGGCCGTGGCAGGAGGAACCACGGCCGCGGAGAGAATGGCAGCTACAACCCTAATGAAGGAGAAGGATCTCATCAGTCCAGACGGGGCAGTTCGTTGTCATCAGAAGAAATAGAGAAAAAATCATTCGACATCAGATATTAGCCTGTTGACCTTCGATAAGGGGGTTTCTTGTGTTTACTGATTTCAGCATGTTTTGTAAAACCTTTATTCATAATTTGTCTTGCTTCATGAGGGGATAAACTTCTTTCGTGGGCACTTGAACATGTGAACATTAGGATGCATTAGTTTTATTCGGATACATTTTCTGAATCTCTCTTTCTTGAATGCAGTTGGTTAAGATCATCCCTCGTGAGATTATTATGCTAAATCGTTGTATGTAACAACTTAGGTTCTGCTCTTGAATGTTCTAAGTGGGAGGCCCCACTAGGATAGGTTTAGCAAGGGTTGAGAGGGTGAAGAAGTGACCCTTAGGTAGAGGATTGTCCACTTCCCCTTCGTGATGATCAACACTTACCTTTGAGTCCCGAGTAATTAATGCAATCATGTAAACTCTTGTATGTGACAGGTCCTATTAGGGTTTATTCTTGATTAGTGGTTATTGGTCTTGCAAAAGAGCTAGTCCACTATCGGCTACCCAATTGATCTAAATAGAAATCTCTCGAGCTTTGTACTCTTATAAAATCTCCTATAATGTGACAGGTTACGAATAGGGGGGTTGTTTTGAACAAGACCCTAATTGCCGTGCAAACGGGATTGGGAGAATTTAGGATTCTTTCGACTTAACTTGTACCTTTAAGAGAGGAGCAAGGGAAAATTTAGACTTCCGTAGTGCTTAATTGGTTAATATCCTAAAGGGATCATAGTTTGCGTGCCCACTCTTCTTCCACTAATAGTGCCTTCCTTCTTACACTCTCGATGTGTTGCGCAAGTGCAAGGGTGTCGAAGTAATTAAGTACTGATTGAGATCCGCAAGCGCACGGGTCGTCAAGTAATACCTCTGGTGGTGATCTCCCACAAGCGCACGGGGTCGTCAAGTAATAAACCACTCGCGCAAGCACGAGTGGGTCATATTCCCAAGGGCTCGAGAATCTATTATTACTTCCTTCTTGCAATGTTGTCTAGCCGATCAGACTTGAGATTAAGAATGAAAGAAGTAAAGAAGTAAAACAAAAGCAAATAAATTACTAAATACCAAGGGCAATAAACGGGAGGAAAAACATGGTGAGAAGATGGTCACGGATGAGGATCCCCTCGGGGTTACTAAAGTGTGAAGGATGCTGGATTAACATGAAAGTGGCTTGTTGGACCGAGAAAATCCTTCATTAGGTCAACCCGATGCTCACGGCAATTGACCCCTAATCCGGTACGAGCATTGAATACGGGCTCTGCCCGTTCAAATCCTCCCACGATTGCAAAGGGGAAAGGTGGTTTTCTCAAACTAAGGTTGAATTACGAATGAGTAATTAACCCTAGAATTGGAGGGGTATAAATACCCGATGGTCACGGCGTATTTATATGTATTTCCCTTCCAAGCTTGGTGAGTCTAACACTAGGGCAATGGTCATGCAACCTAGTATTAGCTAAGTATGGATACACAGAGTTCTCATGCATACCCAAGCATTCAAAAGCACCAAACAAGGATCACAAACAAACCAACAAACATTAATTAAACCAAATCATCCAAACATCACAAGTTCACTCCAAGGTTCACCTACATCCGTTGACCTTGGGGTTTTAGTTGCTCATAATCTCAAAATACATAAATAAAAGCATGAAAACAACTAAACCAAACATAAGAACACTCCCTCCAAAGATGAAAGTCAAAGAAGATTCCAAAGACGCCACTCGAAGGGGTGGCTTCCCGTCGTCTTCAACCTCCTAATCGCAAACCCTAGGAGTAGATCTCACTCAAGATCGCGCTCTCCTCGCCGATTCCTCTGTGGAAATGCCCTCCAAGCTCTCCTTCTTGGTCAGATCTGAAGATGGGTGTGTGGAGCTCCAAGAGGAGGCCAAAATTTTTTCAAACGAATGCCTAGAAGTCCTTAAAAAGTGAAAGTTCGAGTGTCCTTACGGGATGCCTCACGAGCGTAAGGTTGCCCGTGAGGCATTGATAAGTGTCTAAATGTAGGTATTTATACGTTTTATTCTTGCACTATTTTGGATGTATTTTGATGAGTTGATGCCCGTTTCGCGTTTAAATTAGTTTTATTTGTGTTACAGGCCTTGAAGAAGCC
Source organism: Dioscorea dumetorum (assembly GCA_902712375.1). Taxonomy (NCBI): domain Eukaryota; kingdom Viridiplantae; phylum Streptophyta; class Magnoliopsida; order Dioscoreales; family Dioscoreaceae; genus Dioscorea; species Dioscorea dumetorum. The sequence continues at coordinate 3,985,208 of CACTHL010000561.1, read as the reverse complement.
AAAATAAGCTCAAGAACGTATTTAGGAAGAAATCCGTATCAAATACGACGTTTTTGAGCTTTCATCACTGTAGTAGTACTGTAGAAGGATTACTGTAGCAAGATTACTGCAGCAGTACTGTATCATGGCATTGTAGCACGAAACGGGGTTTTTCTTGGAGAAGGCTGGGAGCCTTGAGGGCAAGCATGCGCCCGCAAGGCAGCCCGCATGGATGCCCGAAAATTGGTTTTTAAAGGATAAGTTAGGGCATTTGATGAGAGCTTCTGATCTTCTTCTTCTCTTCTTCTTAGGCCGCCGCCCCACCTTCGCCGGCGGCATTTTCCGGCGATCCACCGCGCCATTCCTCACCAATAGGGAGGCAATCATTGGAGGAGGAAATAGAGGGAAGATCCAAGGATTCAAAGAGTCGTTTGAGGCTCGATCTCGGCGACATCGACGATCTTCTTCCATCCAAGGCAATCCAAAGCTAGAGGGAGTGTTCTTTGCTTTTCTTTATGCTTGTTTGTTAATTGGATTTGTATGAGTGTTCCTCTTTCATGAGGAACTAACTTGTATGTGATTTGGGCATGATGAACCCTAGGGTAGTTTTGTTGTAATTATGGATGAGAATCATTTGTGATTTAGTGTTGGATGTTGAATTTCTTGTATAAGAATTTCTATGGTTTGTGATTCTCTCTATGTGTGCTTTACTGTCTTGGACCGCATGAGAACTCTGCTGTTCAATTTCTAGATTGTACTTTGAGCGTGACCATCGCCCTTATACTAGACTCACATAGACTGAAAGGGATTCATGTACCAATACGCCGAGGGATTCGGGTATTAGGTAACACTCTGAATGTTAGGTTTAGACCCAGAAGAGTGTCTACTCTTGATAAGGGATTCCCTGAGTGCATTGCAATCGTAGGAGGAATTGACCGGAAGGGATTCCGGTCAATACTTGTATGGGATTAGGGCTAATCACCGAGGGATTCGTGATTAGCTTAATTTAGAAATCTCTTAGTCCAAACCACCATCACAACACATCATCCTTAATTCGGGCCTTAATGACAACCCCGGGGGGATTCTCTGTCCAAATCACGCCCTCTCCTGATTGTCCGTCCCTTGAATGCTTATTAGGCGTGTAGTGGTAGCTTTATTCTCTTTTATTAATTTTTAGTAGTTGTACTCTTTGCTCGAATTGTTAGGCTAGGAAATAGACGAAGGGGAAGTAATAATAGCTCCTTGGCCCCGTGGAATATGACCTGGTGGTGATCCCGTAAGCGCACGGGGTCGTCAAGTAATAAACCACTCGCGCAAGCACGAGTGGGTCGTATTCCCAAGGGCCCGAGAATCTATTCTTACTTCCTTTTTGCGATGTTGTCTAGCCGATCAAACTTGAGATTTGGAATGTGAAAGTAAAGAAGTAAAACAAAAGCAATTAAACTACTAAATACCAAGGGCGTTAAACGGGAGGAAAATCAGGGTAAGAAGATGGTCACGGATGAGGATCCCCTCGGGGTTACTAAAGTGCGAAGGATGTTGGATTAACATGCAAGTGGCTTGATGGACCAAGAAAACCCTAGATTAGGTCAACCCGATGGTCACGGCAATTGACCCCTAATCCGGTATGAGTATTGAATACGGGCTCTACCCGTACAATTCCTCCTACGATTGCAAAGGGCAAGATGGTTTTCTCAAACTAAGGTTGAATCACACATGAGTAATTAACCCTAGAATTGGAGGGGTACAAATACCCGATGGTCACGGCGTATTTGTATGTATTTCCCTTCCAAGCATGGTGAGTCTAATACTAGGGCAATGGTCATGAAACCTAGTATTGGCTAAGTATGGATACACAGAGTTCTCATGCATACCAAGCAATGGTTCAACATGATGGGAATGTGAAAGAATTCAAGAATTGCTACAGTAATTCCCAAAAACAATTTGCAAGAGCTTCTCTTGTAAATGGAGCATAAACACTTTTACAAAGCTTTAAAATTGCTCCAAAAACCCACAAAAATGACAAACAACAAAACTCCTATAAATTTCATCCACAAAAACAAGAAAAACTCAAGGTTTTGAGTGTGAGATCAAACTCTTGACCTAGAGTAAGATGAGTGAATCTAAGGGCTAGATCCGGCCAAAAGCTTGCTCAAACTCCAAATTTTTGTCACCAAGATGGAAAAGAGGAGGAGGAGAGCAAACTAGGGCAAAAAGAATCATGAAAAATGGTGGAGAAATGAGGGAGAACCGGTTAGAAGAATGGGGAAGAAGAGTGAATAGTATAAGCCCCCAAAACATGAGTTTTAAGGCCTCCATCGGGTGGTCTTGCCGACCATCCTTGCGGCCGCAAGGATGGTCCTCAAGATTCTCGGGAAAAATCGCGAGGGGCATCCTTGCGGCAGCAAGGATGGTCCTCGGGATTTTTCTGGTTGCACACTTTGTTCTCCACACTTTGTACACATTAACCATGGATGAAACCTTGAAAAATATTGCCGGAAACATCATTTAAACACTCAAAACATCAACATGCATGCATCTAGAGTAAGAATTCTTCAAAAACCACATGACAAACAAGTTAACACAAAGGCGAAAGAATTAAGAAAAACGACGAAAAGTACAACTACACACGAACCACTACTAAAAACATAAGTAAAATAAGACAACACAAACAAGAAAATGAATGCAAGAAATGAAAGGAAGCTTGGGTTGCCTCCCAAGAAGCGCTTGTTTAACGTCATTAGCTCGACGTACCTCTTTCCTACCTAGGGAGGCTTGAAAATGGTGTGTTCCTCCCGGCTAGAGGTGGCATAAGAGCTACCAAAAAATATAAACTTTACCTTCCGGGATGATGCAAGTTTGGAGGTCATGCTTGAGTTACCTTTTGGCCTCCATGGGAAAAGCTTGGGCCGAGCGTTATTCAATCTTGGCAACGGTGGGTCCTCGAACGGCGTCAACCTCCTACCCACATCTTGCTCCTCTGCCATTGTCAAATCGCCTTGAATTACCCATAAGTGTTGTTTGGGTTTCCAAGGGAACAAGTTGGGTTGAGAACTTGTCAAGCTTCGCATAGGTGGATTAATTGGATGCTTTAACACCCTTTTCACATTCCTTTTCTCAACCTTTCTTGAATGATCAAAAGTGGCCCATAAAATTTGCTTGGGCCGCCATGGAAAAAGTTTTGGTTGGGAATTGTTCAAGCCCGGCATAGGTGGGTTCAAGGATGACATTGGTTTCCTCCCCAAATCTTCAAATACAATTCCCAAATTTTTTTCTCTGCACTTGAAGGTTATCGATTGGTTCATTGAATGGTCGATATCGAGGCAAGTAGTTTCTTGAAACGTGGTAGATGGGGCCTCCTCTACTTCCTCACATATGTCTATAGCCATGATGACCTCCTCATTGTCTTGCTTTACCCCATCTTCCAATTGTTGCCTGATGAGCGCATTTCATATATATATATTGCATGCTTTACCTTCATCATTATTGAATGTTTTGGCTATAATTCTCCAAGTACGGTGCTATTTGAGGTATTCGTTGTTCGTCATGCAGATATCAAAGTCCTGAAGTAAAAAGAAGCGCTTTTGGAACAATTTTAGAAGCTAAAGGACTTAGAAGAAACCTCATCAAGCTCAGCACGGTTTGAGCACGCCGTGCTGTTCCCCGTACAAAATGCAGAAGAATTCAACTGCGATTCAGCACAGCCTGAGTCCGCTGAGCACGGGTGTGAAAACCTCAGCACGGTCGAAGCACGCCCGTGCTGCTTCCCGTGAAAATTACAGGAGAATGCGGCCATAGATCAGCACAGCCAGAGTTCGCTGAGCACGGTCGTGCAAAGCCTCAGCACGGTCTAAGCACGCCCGTGCTGTTCCCCGTGTAGATTACAGGTTTGTGAGTTTTCTGAAGAGTTATTTGGCCGTAATCTGCACGGCTTGAAGCACGCCCGTGCTCACATCGGGAAAACATTAAAACCCTAAAAACTTAGGTTTTTGGGGGACTTTTTGGGGGCGAACTTTGGGAGAAAGAAAGGGAGAGCTTTGGGGGTTGATCCTCTACTTCATCAAGGGAATGCCAAGCGTATGGTAGGCCGATCGGAGGGAGATTACACGACATCGTCGATCCTTCGACAACCTCAAGGATGCAAGAAATTAGGGAGTTTTCAATTCCTTGTCTTGTAATTTCTTTGGCATTGTGTTTGTTGGTTGTTATCATGAGAGGCTAAACTCTTAAGAGAGCCCCGGGGGTGGTTGTATGACGTTGTAGCTCGAACTCGTAGTCTTTACTTGCAGTTTTTATGATTGTCTTGTTCATTTCAATAAATCAAGGTTATTGGCTATCTTGTATGTTGTTTAGCGCTTGATGCTTGGTAGTTTGGTTCTCCTATCTAGGTTTGTGAATCTTTATTGATTGTTGCAAGCAGAGGGAGTTCAACTTAGGGCTCGGCAGCGCTAGAAACCACATGCTTATAGCATAACTAGGTTTAGAACTGAAGACATCCCTGATAATTACTGAGAAAGACTGAGTTAGTGAACGTCAGAAACCCAACCCCGGGGCCCCATCTCCTCCATGGAGTCAATCCTAATTCTTCCCTTGGTGAAGTTTCCATTCCCTCAACTTCCTCAAAGTCAGTCCAAAGTCAACTCCTTCATTCTCGATTTGGTTAGATATTGAGTAGGACGTTAGTTTTAGAAGCTATACCAGTCCCTGTGGATTCGACTACCCGACCCAAAGGGTACATTATATTACTTGTGCGACCCGTGCACTTGCGGTTACGCAAGGGGCGTACCATTGCCCACTCATAAGATTGATATCCGCCCGGTTTTCACTTGGGTTATTTTCAATATTGCTCATTGGGCTACCCAAAGAAGGCTCGGAATTTGCCCTAACAAGTTTCTCAACTTGGTTCTCAAGTGCTTTGATTGAAGCTTGGACATTCCCTAGTATTATACCAAATTCATCAAGTCGTCTGTCCATTATTGCAAACCTTGCATCTGTACTGATCATAAACCTTGCTAGAACATCTTCAGTAGTGTATTTCCTCTATTGCCGATGTTGCGGCTGAAATTGGGGAACTTGGGGTTGTTGAGATCTTGGTTGTTGTGTAATGCCTTGGCTTGCTTTCATGGCAAAGAGACATTCCATCTTCTTCTCAAGATCATAAACGTTTGTGGAAAACCGATTATTTTGTTCCTCAAGTGCATGGATTTTGGCGGCCAACAAATTTTCTTGAAAATCCATGGCCCTGTATAAACAATAAAACTAAAAAAAATAATAAGCTAACAAAGGAAACAAGAAAGAAGGAAAATAAACAAATATAAACAAAATGGTAAAAGACACAAACAAAAACAAATATTCACAAAAAGAAAGATAAATGACTAGAGCAGTGAGCTAGAGGTTTTCCTAGCATTGTTGGAGTCCCCGGCAACGGCGCCAAAAACTTGATGGTTGTCCGCAAGCGCACGGGTCGTCAAGTAATACCTCTCACGCACGCGTGAGAGGGTCGTATTCCCTGGGGTCCCAAGAGCTGCTATTACTTCCCCCTAGACGGCACTGTCTAGTCTAACTAAGATAGAAAATTAGAACAAGATAAGAAAACTAACAAAGATAACTATAAACAGGTTGGACTAAGGTACACCAAATAAGCATATCAAGGAGGCAATTAGCAATGAAAGTACGAGGTCCCGAGCTTGGATCCCCTCGGGATTACTAAAGCTAGTAGGATGCTAGAATTACACAGGCACTGGTGGTTCTTGGCCAGGAGAATCCTAAAGTAGGCCAACCCGATGGTCACGGCAGTTGGCCCCGAATCCGGTACGAGTATTGATACGGGAATTCCTTCCGCCCAAATCCTCTTACGATTGCATTAAAGGCACGAGATTCTCAAATTAGGGTTGAAGCACAAACTAGGCACAACCCTAATACCGGAGGGGTACAAAATACCCGATGGTCACGGCGTATTTGTACATGTATCCCTTCCAAGCTTGGGAGTCTAAAAGTAGGGCGATGGTCACGCAACCTACTAAAACCTAGAAATCGATACACAGAGTTCTCATGTATACCAATACATCAAAGTACACTAAGCATGAACCACAAAACAAACCAAATACCATGAATGTAAATCTAAGCATCCATATAAAGCAAGTTCATCCCAAGGTTCACCGGATGCCCGGCGACCTTGGGAGTCTAGTTCATCATCAACAAACGAGAAAGCAAGAAATACAAAGAATACAAGATAAAACTCAAAGCAAACTCCCCTAAGATGAAGACTAGAAGGTGGTGATGAGAACTTGTCGGATCCGCGCTGGCAAGCTACTAGATCTTGTCCTTGATAGCAAAACCTCTTCTCCCCTTGATTTCCACCTCCGATCTGCCCTCTCCACTTGCCTTGAAACCCTAGAAGATGATGGTGGAGAATGGTGGCCAAAAGTCCTCTTTCATGATGCCCTAAAACCCTTTAAAAGATGAAATTCCTGCGGCCATACGGGTTGCCTTACGGGCGTATGCTTGCCCGCAAGGCTCCTAGAAACTTTCCCAGAAATTTTATCTCGTGCTACAGTATCCTGCTACAGTAATATGCTACATTACTGCTACAGTGATGAAGCCCAAAAACGCCGTATTTGGTGTCGCTTTCTTCATAAATACGTTCTTGAGCTTATTTTGCTTATTCCGAGCCTGCAACACAAGTAAAGCAACTTTAAACAAGAAAATAGATAACAACTTAACAAAAAGAGAACTAAAAATATACACAAATACGTATAAAATATGTATATTTAGACATTTATCAATGGACGAACAGGAGAAGGCGTGATTTGGACAAATAATCCCCCTAGGGTTATCATTAAGGCCCGAATTAAGGATGATGTGTTGTGATGGTGGTTTGGCCCGAGAGATTCCTAAATTAAGCTAATCCCGAATCCCTCTGTGATTAGCCCTAATCCCATACGAGTATTGACCGTAATCCCTTCCGGTCAATTCCTCCTACGATTGCAGTGCGCTCAGGGAATCCCTTATCAGAAGTAGACACTCTTCTGGGTCTAAGCCTAACGTTCGAAGGGGTACCTAATACCCGAATCCCTCGGCGTATTGGTACATGAATCCCTTTCAATCTATGTGAGTCTAGTACAAGGTCGATGGTCACGCTCCAAGTACAACCTAGAAATTGAACAGCAGAGTTCTCATGCGGTCCAAGACAGTAAAGCACACATAGAGAGAATCACAAACCATAGAAATTCTTATAAAAGAAATTCAACATCCAACACAAAATCACAAATGATTATCATCCTTAATCACAACAAAGCTACCCTAGGGTTCATCATGCCCAAATCACATACAAGTTAGTTCCTCATGAAAGAGGAACACTCATACAAATCCAATGAACAAACAAGCATAAAGAAAAGCAAAGAACACTCCCTCTAGCTTTGGATTGCCTTGGATGGAAGAAGACCGTCGATGTCGCCGAGATCGCGCCTCAAACGACGCCTTTAAGCCTTGGATCTCCCCCCTATCTCCTCCTCCGATGTTAGCCTCCCTCTTGGTGAAGAATGGCGAGGGTGTGGCGGCGGCCCAAGAAGAAGAGAAGAAGATGATGTAGAAAAACCTCCTTTAAAATGCCCTAACTTTGCCTTTAAAAGCCACTTTTCGGGCATCCATACGGGCTGTAGTGCGGGCGCATGCTCACCCGCAAGGCTCCCAGCCTTTCCAGGAAAATCCTGTTTCGGTGCTACAGTGCCATGCTACAGTACTGCTACATTGATGAAACTCGAAAACGTCATATTTGATACGGATTTCTACCCAAATACGTTCTTGAGCTTATTTTGGCTTTTTCAAGGCCTGTAACACAAATAAAACCAATTTAAATGCGAAATGGGTATCAACTCAACAAAATACATGCAAAATACAACAAGAATAAAACGTATAAATACCTACATTTAGACAGTTATCAGTATTGGAACTAGACGTGGCCATTTTGAACCAAAACCGTGGAATCGGAACCGGAACCGGAACCAAACCATCAAAAACCGAACCGGAACCGGAAAAACCGTAACGGTAAAAAAACTGGAACCTGAACTTTCAAACAATGTTTGGTTCCGATTTCATAATTTGATAACGGTGGAACCGGCGGTTCAATCAGTGGTTCCAACCACCGGTTCCAGTTAAATCAATATATATATAATATAAATAATGTTGATTAGGTTTTTATTTTGTTAATATCATTAATAAGTTATTAATCAAGTAATTACATGTTTAAAGATATTTTAAATAAATAATTAAAGATATTAACCAAATTGATTATTGATTAGGTCGAATTCTGAACACTTGATTAGCCGATTAAGTTTGATCCGTGACGTTTGTCTGACTTATATGTATTGTGCCATATCGAACTTTATTACTCATGCAAGAAGATAAGTTATAATTAATTGATTATGCCATAAATTATTAGTAACAAATTAAATATGGATTTATTAAAAAAATTTAATTAATGAGGAGTTTTTAAAAGTTAAAAGAGCTTTAATAGAGATCAATCTCAATTTTTAATGCAAATTGAATTGCTTGTTTGCATTGCCTTTGAAATAGTACGATCACGAGCATTTACAAGAAACTAAACTCTGTGGTCTTGAGTTATAGCATGTTAGACATTTGCAAAGAGACATATGAACTACAACGGCGGCATCTAGTTCCAACTCCTCCGACGATGATGCAAACAATTAGGCATTATGAAAATATGAGAAATATGTATAATAAAAATAAAAGACCTACGTGAGCTTTGATTCCTCTGGAAGATACATAGGCAACTTGATATAATTAGGTTCAAGCCCTTTATTTTTTTTACTTTTTCCCCTATTGTACTTTTACTGCAAAATATTGTTTTGAATTATTAATACTTTTATTTTTTTAATAAAATATTGTATTAAATTAATTCTTGTATTTTTGTGTTCATTTAATTTGAAATATTAAATTATTTAGTTTAACAAAACAAAAACCTGAACCGTTTGAACCGCCAAATCGGAACCGTTGAACCGAATAGCCAGAACCAGAACCGGAACTGAAACGGAACCGAATTGATGAGCGCATTTCATATATATGTATTGCATGCTTTACCCTCATCATTATTGAATGTTTTGGCTGTAATTCTCCAAGTACGGTGCTATTTGAGGTATTCGTTGTTTGTCATGCAGATATCAAAGTCCTGAAGTAAGAAGAAGTGTTTTGGAACAATTTTAGAAGCTAAAGGACTTAGAAGAAACCTCATCAAGCTCAGCACGGCTTAAGCACGCCCGTGCTGTTCCCCGTGCAAATTGCAGGAGAACTCAGCCACAAATCAGCACAGCCTGAGTTCACTGAGCACGGTTGTGAAAACCTCAGCACGGTCTAAGCACGCCCATGCAGTTTCCCGTGCAAATTGCAGGAGAATGCAGCCACAAATCAGCACAGCCAGAGTTCGCTGAGCACGGTCGTGAAAACCTCAGCACGGTCTAAGCACGCCCGTGCTATTCCCCGTGCAGATTACAGGAATGTGAGTTTTCTGGAGATTTATTTGGCCGTAATCTGCACGGCTTGAAGCACGGCTTCAACACGCCCGTGCTCACATCGAGAAGACATTAAAACCCTAGAAACTCTGTTTCTAGGGGGACTTTTGGTGGGCGAACTTTGGGAGAAGAAAGAGAAGAGCTTTGGGAGTTCATCCTCCACTTCATCAAGGGAATGGAAAGCTTATGGTAGGCCGATGGGGAGGAGATCTTACGACATTGTAGATCCTTCGACAACCACAAGGATGCAAGAAATTAGGGAGTTTTCAACTTCTTGTCTCTCAATTTCTTTGGCATTGTATTTGTTGGTTGTTGTCATGAGGGGCTAAACTCTTAAGGGAGCCCCGGGGTTGTTTGGATGACGTTGTAGCTTGGACTCATTTCTTTACTTGCAGTGTTTATGAATGTCTTGTTCCTTTCAATAAATCAAGGTTATTGGCTATCTTGTATGTTGTTTAGTGCTTGATGCTTGGTAGTTAGGTTCTCTTATATAGGCTTGTGAATCGTTATTGATTGTTGCAAGCAGTGGGAGTTCAACTTAGGGCTCGGCAGCGCTAGAAACCACATGCTTATAGCATAACTAGGTTTAGAACCGAAGACATCTCGATAAATACCGAGAAAGACCGAGTTAGTGAACGTCGGAAATCCAACCCCGGGGCCCCATCTCCTCCATCGAGTCAAACCTCAATCTTCCCTTGGTGAACTTCCCATTCCCTTAACCTCCTTGAAGTTAATCCAAAGTCAATTCCGTCATCTTCTGTCTGGTTAGATATTAAGCAGGACGTTAGTATTAGAAGCTATACCAGTCCCTGTGGATTCGACTACCCGACCTAAAGGGTACACTTTACTACTTGTGCGACCCGTGCACTTGCGGTTACGCAAGGGGCGTACCACGAATCGCCAAGAACCTTGCCTAGGCGGTTCGGTTCCGGTTCAAGGTTTTTTTGAACCGGAACCGGTGGTTGAGGAACCGGAGTCGGCGGTTCCTGAACCGTGGCTATGTCTAGTTGGAACTCCTTAAAAACGTCTTTTGTAAACTACCTTGTCCCCTAGTGTGTCTACCTCCACGTGTCCTTCCTTGTGGTAACGAGGTGAGCGGGTGCGATGGATTGGAGTGTGGGCTTTGCTGATGTGTCTCTAGATGGTCATCTGAGGACCGGCTGGTGTGATACACTCCTTGCGTATCCGCAAGTGCACGGATCGTACTAGTAATAAAGTGTACCTTAAGGTCGGTTAGTCGTATCCACTGGGACTGGTGTATCTTCTAATACTCTCGTTCAGCTTAGTATCTAATCAATTGAAGAAGGATTTAATTGACTCTAGGTTGGACTGAAAGAGATTGAAGAGGAGGTACTGCACTAAGGGAAAGGCAAGGATTGGCTCGATAGAGGAGACGGGGCCCCGGGGCTGAATTTCTGATACTCACTAACTTGGACTCTCTCAGTACTTATCAGAGATATCTTCAATTCTAAAATCTAGTTGTGCTAGGTGAATGATGCTCACAGTGCTGTTGAACCCTAAGTTGAAATCTCACTTCTTGCAACTATCAAAAAGATTCACAAGCTAGACAAGATAACCAAACATTCAAGCATTCAACCACTCAACAAACATTCAAGATAGCCAACAACCAAGATTTAATGCAAGGAACAAGATATTCATAAATACTGCAAGTAGAGTATTCAAGTTCAAGCTACAACATCAGAATATTCCCCCCGGGGCTCCCTAAGAGAGTTTAGCCCCTTATGAGGTTAGACATCAAGATAAATGCCAAAAAAATTAATGCACAAGAAGTTAAGAACTCCATAATTTCTTGCATCCTTGCGACTATCCGAGGCTTTATGATGGAATGGATTCTCCTCCCGATCGGCCTACCATTCGCGCAACATTTCCCTTGTGATGATGAGAACGGCTCCCCAAGGCTCCCTTCTTCTTCCTTCTTAGTTCGCAGCCAAAAAGTCCCCCAAAAACCTAAGTTTCTGGGGTTTTAAACTTTTCCCGATGTGAGCACGGCCGTGTTGAAGCCGTGCTCCATGCCGTGCAGATTACGGCCGAATAAAACTCCTGAAACTCAAATTCCTGTAATCTGCACGGGGTCCAACACGCCCGTGTTGCGGCCGTGCTTAGCGACCATAATGCGTGTTGCTCTCGGCTGAATTCTCCTGCAATTTGCACGGCTTGAAGCACGGGCGTGCTGAGACCGTGTTGAGCTTGATGAGGTTTCTCCTAAGTCCTTCAGTTACTCAAATTACTCCAAATCACTTCTTCTTGCTTTAGGACTTTGATATCTGTATGGAAAACTAAGAATACCTCAAATAGCACTGAATTTGGAGAATTAATGCCGATAAATTCAAGAATCATGGGAGTAAGACATAAAATAAATCTATATGAAATGCACTCATCATCGTGGCCAGCACGTGAGGACAAGTTCAATGCGCCGACCAAAGAATTGATTTGCCCGGATAGTTGGCAAGATCCTGCCATGCACCAAGAGTACTCATCAATATTTAAGGGCTATTTAGTTGATGATAAATAAATTACATGTAAATAAAGTAAAAATATTGTATTTCAACTCATATCATTATTATTTGATTTATAATAATTGAAATTTTTTGTATTTATTTTTTATTTATTTGGTTTGATATAAAGTAAAGGATTACTCACCATGTAAATGAAATGGTAAAATTACCCAAGATATATTAATATTAGTTCTAATTTTTTTAATACTTTTCATAATAATTAATTATTTATTTATTTAATTAAAATATTTTAATGATAAAAATATTTTTTGAATATATTAAATATTTTTTAATCAAATATTTTAAATTTAATTAATTAATTAATTAAAATATTTATTATTTTGAAAAATATTTTTATAATGAAATTTAAATAACAAATAGTATTTTTATACTACAAAATTACATTAGAATATATTTTTATCATTTAATTAATATTTTGTTTTGGGGTTTTAGAGGAGTGTAAACAAAAGTTTTTGCCGGATTTCAACTCACAGCAAAAGTGATTAAGTTAAAACCCTGCAAAATGGAATTTAGTTGTAAATTATTTCACATATAAATGTGCTTTTACATCAAAGCAAACACCAAAAAGCAAATTTTACATGTAAAACTATTTATATCAGATGTACTTACATCTACTTACTGCCAACCAAACAACCCTTAATTTTTTTTGAGCACCCTCCACTGATGAACACATCTCAGATTTGGAACAGCAGTCAGCATTCAAAATATCATAAAATGTTACCGTCATTTATTTATTTTCTTATTTTCCTTTTAATTTTGGGATATCAGGATAAATCAAATATTAACGATATATGCATTATGAGCGCTGCATAACAATATACAGAAGGCCTTCGCAACATCTACAAACAAAATGCATCATTATCATATTCCTTTTGGTAATTGTAGCATGAGCTTTAAGGATGAACAGAAGGAGAAGACCTGGTGGTGAGTGAGGGCCTCATCTTCACAATTTGTTCATCATCAACACCCATTCTTTTAGCAGATAATCCTGCTTCAAAGAATCGCTTGACTGCATTCTCCATGTACGCAATTCCTTCACGGACGCTCATTTGCTTTACAACCTTCTCATGAAAGTTGGCCAAAATATGATCCCCATTTAGGACGGATGCAAGTTGCATGAGCTCCTGTTGAAACTCACTAAGATTCGCCTCCTCATTTGCATCACCATCCCTAATTTTGACTGGGTCTGGGAGTTGCACTGCATCAAAGACAAGCAAATGAAAAGAGGTTAACAATACTATTAATGGCTTGACAAATTATTCCTATACTTGCAATGTTTTAAGAGTTTATTAACTTCAGTAGCACATACTGTAAAATAGGGTGTTCATATTTCAGTTAAAACTCATTTGAAAAAATAGTAATCAGGTCCTACAACTGGTTTAACAAAAACTAAACCACTAAACCAACACATTTTATTGATTTTAGAATTTTTTATTAAAAAAATTACAATGCAAGTCGTGAAGTTAAAAAGTCTAATTGGACTGAACTAATCATAGAATGTTTTCAAGCTTCACGGCATACACATATTATGTTGAATTTAAATTCAGTTAGCAAAATCAAAATGAGGTGAAGTGAGATTTGCAGAAAGAAAAGGAGCATAACTCACTTGGGCAGTCTGTTCTGGGTGTAGTTCTCATTTGCACAATGCCTTCAAATGTGCCAGCCCATGCATCCCTCTTTGTCAGGTATGGCGAAGGAAGATCAAACAACCTCTTCACAGTGGCGGTAATAGATGAATGTTCAAACTCAGAAGTTGGAGTTGGCACACCACTGGGACCATGAATAACTGCACCAGTCATTCAACAGATACCTAATTTAAAGACTGGTATTCATATAAAGTCATCCAAAAAGTATTTGCTACTATGCTCACCAGTGCCCTTTTCAATCCACGGAGACACCATGATGGTTGGGACCCTAACTCCCAAACGGTCGAAAGTAAAAAAGAAGGGATCAGGGCCAACAATTCCATCAGGGCTAGGGATGCCTTTAGTCGGGGTTGGGACATGGTCAAAGAACCCACCATGCTCATCATAGGTGACTATAAGAAGAGTTTCATTCCACTGTGGGCTGGAACGAAGAGTCTCATAGACCTCCTTGACAAACATTTGACCTTGGAAGACATCATGAGAGGGGTGATCATCATTGGCAGGGCTTATCTTGGAATCCATGTAGCGTTGTTCAACAACAGCATAGTTGGGTAGAGAACCCTTTTGAGCATGAGACTTGAAATCAAGACCATAAGGATGAAACTTTGTCAAGTATTTAAGCTTTCGGAGATTGCGATAGAAGAGAGTTGCAGGAATATTCTGATAATATATCCCAAACGAGAGTCCAGCATCATCAATGTTCTCAAAGATTGTCCTTTGTGGGTATCCTTTTGCAAGCATGCTGCACAAACAAATTAATATAAGTCCAAAGAACCAAAAGAAACGATTGAAGACAACAGACATTAGCTGTTTGCTAGACCATATATCAAGAAATTGGTAAAAATAATGCACACAAAACAATGTTTGATCAATATTTCTGTTGTATTTTAAATCCAAAAGGTTGTCTACCAAATAAAACGCTCAAGGATATTGACAACCTCAGCAGACTTTTAAACTAATGTGGGATTTAATTTTTCGCTAGTAGATACAGTTAGATAAGCAATCCAACTAAATTGCTAAGCAAGTACAAGGTTAAAAGTGAATCATGTAGATCTTATTTTCCCCAAAAGACAGGTATTGAGAGGATAAGTGTCACGTCACATAGTGCATGATAACTGGTTAGCAATTGGTAATGTCCAGCCCAGAACTTGATCAGACTCTCATATTGTTTTGTGCTGACGTGCATCGTACACATAAGATAGATGAATAAAAATAACAGACCGTTTGGTCATTTGAAGACTTGGAAATTATGATGCTTAACATGTGTACCATTTTAATAAGGCGTGAATATTTACACCATGATTTCACTGGTAAGTATTTTCCGGTTCTAATAGTAAAACATAACACACCTACCTCAGGTAAGCATTTGTAAGTTTAACTGGAGAAATTTACAACAAATTCAAAGTAAATTCTTCAATCCTTGGATAAAACAATATTGTCTTCATGGTAACTTAATGCCTCTTGATGTCATTGTTTGAATCTTCTTGTCTCTAATCACCTACTTCGACCCTGACATAATTACAATTGAAGAATATTTTCAAATCTAAAGCTATATGTCACAGGGATCTTCATGCGTTGTCTATTCACCTATCTAGGCACATATCTCCACAAAAAACATAACATCTTCTCCCCTTATTTTTGTTTTCTCTCCAACAATCAGGCTATAGTCACACCCAACTTTACCACAGCAAAGCTTTGTGGACATAAAATAAGGCCACCTAAACCTCACATAATCAGGCTCTTCTATTTTTATTAATGGTATCCTCTTCGTCAAGCTGCACACTATTAGTTTTGGATTTTGATGTTGCTATTCTCAGAAAATATGGCATAGTAATATACAGCTCTCTCTCTCTCTCTCTCTCTCTCTCCTTTCATCTAAATCCACAACCACTTTTGAAATTTTTGTCACAGACAAGTTTTCGCCCCATTAGCCAGGATTTCTCTGGTGATATATAGACTAGTCACAGCCATCTTACAAGGGAAGCAAGAAACAGAAAAAATCATAGACAATAAAACCCCTTTAATTTAGAAACATGTCAACAGCGAGTTGTGCAGGACTCATGAACAAGACCACTGTAAAAGGATAGCTCCCAAAAAAACAAAAAATAAAAAAAAGCCATAAAAACAAATGAATCCCTTGAATATAATATGATCCCCTAATATATTCATTCCCACGGCTGGCCCTACTCGGAATAAAAAACATTAAACTTCCGTTTCTCTAGGAAACCTAGTTTTGAGTTTCCACAGAACCCAGCCAAATTATCACCATAAAACTAGAAACCCATGTGGACACAAACTCTATGGCCTTGCTCATAGATCCACCAACTACAATGGGCTCATGGATAAAATGACCATTATCTTACTGAAAAATTAGAATCTTCCTCGTCTCTCCTTCATTTCCACAAATTCATCCCGTAACTCTCCCCCAATCCCGCAATCCGACAGTTCAAGTACAAGAAAATCACCACAAATCAAAAATTTGCGCTATAGCACACATTTTTAAAGCTCTCATTTCATCTGAATCCACTATAGCACTGTATCTCAAAAATTTGCTTTTATGTACAACACAAGTTTTGTGCTCAATAGTGAGCATTTCTCTAGTAAATATTGAAAGAAAAGCATATAGCGAAATAAACTTTGATATGCAAATATCTAAAAAAGGAAAATGAACAAGCAATACGAGAAGATTATTAAAGTACAGTGATATGGTACCCTAATATATTCATTTCTATTCGGCCATTAAGTTGTCTATTTCAAAAGTTGAAGCATTTATCCCTACCTTAAATAGAAAACAATTATCGTCCTGGAACTAGAAAGCAGAAATCCCGTGTGGACACAACTTCGTTGCTTTTCAGAGATGCACCAACCGTCTTTCCCAATCCCCCAAATCAAGTTTAAGCAAAACCCTAAATCAATCTTGATTTCTAGAACATTTAAACTTCACGCACCTGGCGATGTTACTGGTAGCGCCGTGAGAGGTTGCGGAGTGGACATAGAGCCGGTTCGGCTGAGTGGACGCCGGCACCGATGCGAACCAACGGTCGAAGACCGCGAACTCCTGGACGAGTGCCTGGTAAACTGCGACCTTCTCGGGCTGGAAGCCATTCATGACGCTATCCGTCATGTTGGGAGACATGGACCTCGCTTGCTGGACGAACCCATTCATCGGTGCCGGCGAGGCGGAGGTGTCATTGGAGCCGAAGATCTGTTCCCTGATTGCCTGGAACGAGTGGCCGGGGTCGGGGTCGACGTAGTGCGCCTCGTTTTTGAAGAAAACACGCGGCGAGCTCGGATCAGTGGTCGAGATGGGGTTGGACTCGGAGCCGGTGACGCCGTTTATCTCCGGATTGAGGTGCTTCATCCAGCCGAGCATGTGATCGAAGGACCGGTTCTCCATGACAAGGACTACCACGGTTTTGATCGGGCCTCCGGCGGAGGCGCTGGAGGACGAGAAGACTATAATGAGAGTATGGAATAAGCTGAGGAAGAGGTGGCGGGTGGTGGGAATTGTCGGCATTTTTGTCGGTGTAGGAGGACTGCAGCACTGCTGCTGCGATTTAAAGCAGAGTTGCTTTGCTCCCACTAAGGAAGGCGTGGACCACGGCCACTTTGTAGATGTTGATTGAATCAGTAATGCTTTATTTGTTTATTTATTTATTTGTTTGTATTATTATTACTACCTATAAATGTAGTGGAGAAATTGTTTTTTTTTTAAAACATTATGCTGAAATTGGATAGTTTCATAACATGCCCTTGACAAAGAATATTAACGATAATAATTAATAAGTCCAAACTTTGAAGGGGAAATTAACAAAGGAGCATGGTTGTGCTCCACCAAAGTCAGCATCAATCATTTTCACAAAATTAAAAATAATTTGTGATAAAAATAAATTATGGATTCAGTTTATATTATTGTTTTACAATTTATGAGTTGCTTCCACGGACTGCCAAAGTATCACAGAACTTGACTTAGTTCATGTTCAGTGTTGATAACGCTGATCAGCATACAACTTCGTACGTTGCACGGGATCTCATTCAAAGTGGCAAAAGACACACAAAGAATGACGAAAAACAAAGGCAATAGCCGAGGGATATTGTCCACTAGTTGTGTTCGTGACGGACACGGTTGGCCATAAAAATAGAACAGAATACAACCTAAACACAAGATGCTGTATTCCAACCTCCAACCGCATCACATTTATAGCGATCGGTATGACAACAAAAAAATCGAGTGGTTCTGACAGCAAAGTATACCAGAATTAGATTATTTGCCATTCTTTTGCCAATTTATCTCTTTTACGTAGGTCAGTTTTTGTTTCTTTTGTCCAAAGTGGCAAGACCCCTCTACAAAATAATTATCAAATAGTAAACAAATATGCACTAGTTATGGTGGTCTAAAGATGTTCCAGAAAAATTTTATATATGGTAACTAATATAAGAGACAATAACGACTTATTATATGCACTAAGATGATATGTTAAGAACCATGATTCATAATGATAAGTTTCCCTTTCTTGCAATCCTGACATGGTTGAGTAAGGCTTCTCTCACAAAAGATCTAGTCAACAATAAGATGATTAGTACACAGTTCTTTATAATATTTATACCCTAATTTTGTATTTTTTTGTAAAAATGGGTTGGTAGATCAAACTCAAGTTGGATCAAAATTTGGCCAGACCAATTTATACTCAATGCAACCCAACCCATTTAATAATGAGATCAAGCAACCTGACCTGTTTATTATACAGGTTAACACAATCCATCCCATCTCACCCATTCAAACTAGACACAAATACAACTTACTCTCCTCAACACACAACCATGTATTTTAAAAAGAATTTAATGGAGATTTCATTGCTATACGCTCTCACTTGTAGGCGTAAGGATTGAGTTACAAGCTTACTCTCACATTGGAGACCATTTTTTTGCAGTCTTTGCATGGGAAAGCTCACATTTTGTGGATAAAGTTTTAATTGCTCACCATCTTCCGGGTGGGATTTGAACATGTAATCTGCCCATAAAAATGAAATGCCTTAACCATTCGACTAGCTTAATATTGGTATCCATTTCTCCTGTAACATCGTAAGAAGTAGTAAAGTGTATCCGAAGGTCGGATAATTAAATCCATAAGGACCCGCGCTCCTAATACTAATTGATTATCGACTATCTAGCTGGACAAGGGAATTGGCATTGCTAGTTGCAATTAAAAAAAATTTATAAATGAGAAGGACCGAGATAGAAATTTTGATGAACTCAGATGAGGCAGTGCCTTAAACTCAATTCACTCATGGCATCCTTGCATTGAACTCCTAAATTAGTTATTCGTAGAGCACTCTTGAATTGTGGAGATTTCTACATTAATTGATCCCTTTGGACCAAGCAATCAATCATAATCTCATACAGTAATAGATTAGTATCCAACGATTGGTTGACACTCTATGAATCCCTCTATTAGGCTTAACCGTAATCCGTAGATTTCAACACCACACACCCTATTGATAAGTGCTTGCATGTACATATTATTTGAGATGTTTTTCCATGCATGAGCATCACATTTTTCAGGTTATATTTCTCATTTCGTGTGTTTTTGTGTTTTTTCATGCAATTAGGGTTGTGAAGAAGATTTATGCGAAGAAAAGCAAAAATAGGTCATGATGGTACCGAGTGGAGTTCTTTTGTGCAAATACAAAGTTCAAGATGCAAATCGGGTCAAACAAGAGAGTATGTGCCAACTTCTAAAGGTTTCGAGACAATTTTTGTAGAAGGACACGAAGGCAGTCATGCTCGCTCGTTCTGATTTGATCGAAGATTTCAAAAGCTCTCCAAGGGTTTTTCGACATCAAGAAATGCCTCATGACCTACCACGCGATCGTGTGTCCGTTCGTGTGGCCTCAGAAGAAAGGCGACATCGGGGACCTATAGATGCAGTTTTATAGAGGCTGAATTTCCACATGGGCATGTGGAATTTCCACACGGCCGTGTGGATTTTCCACATGGCCGTGTGGATCCTTGATCTTTGCCATTTTAAAGGCCGTTCTGAAGCGTTTTAAAGAAAACTTTTTCCTAACTTTGAGAGGAAGTTCGGCTAGGGATTGAGAGGGTTTTCGCTGCGTTTTGGGGGCGTTTTTTCACCGATTTCAACACCGATTCCTTCCGAGGAGAGCTATTGGGGGAGCCTTCGACGACTTCGATTCGGCAAGGTGTGCCCTAGGCTTGGAGGAAGGATCCGTGGAGAAGAAGAAACAGCCCTCATAGGCCATCAACACGAAGCTTAAGGGGGTTTTCTTTATGGATTTCTTGCACTTATCTTCATTTATTTTGATGAACTTGTATTGCTCCATGGAGGGCTAAACCCCTAGTGGGTACTTGGACTTGTAAACCCTAGGTTTTCTATGTTTCATTAACTTTAATGCTTTTATTCAATTTGAGTTTAAATTTGAGTTTCAATCTTGTGTGTTTAATTGTTTCTCCCTTAGAGTGACACTAGGGTTGAGGGCTAATCCAATCATCCTTTTGACGAGTGACCATCACCATTAGGATTAGATTATCCAAGATTGAAGAGGGTCGAGAGGGTGAGTTGAGAGGTAGCGACACGTCCCCTTTCCCCTCCGGTGTGGTTTTCCCTACCTTCTTATTCCAAGTATTACATTCGATCTCAAAGAGAGTTAGGAGTTGAGAGAGGCCTTTCCGCCTGGACTTATTTGTGATTAGGGATCTTTCGCTTGGACCAAAGGGAGTGATCTGTAGTTGGGAATAGGGTTTACCACTTGGAATCCCTAGAGCGTAGCGCAGTCATACGTGGTGTGAGGTGTCGAGAGTCTTCTCTTTGCCGGGACCTCGTAGGGGACTAGTCAAGGTTGACCTTAGATTTGGGACCTTGTATCTTTGGATTCCACGACTCCTGAAATCTCTATTGAGTAAAAGTATTTGAAGTCTTGCACTTGAAACAAGGAACCTAGGGGGAGCAGTGTCCGAGTACCCCATTCTTATCTCGATCTTTTCCTACACTCTAGCTTTAACTTTCAGTTCTTAATTTCTGTTTTGAATCACTTTTTAATCTCAACAAAAATCAGTTTTCTTTGGCTACCTAGAGAAGTGTTTTTGTTTCTATCGTCTACTCCCTGTGGATTAGACTACCCACCCGTTGGGTACTTTATTACTTCGATACCCGTTCACTTGCGGAACACACACGCAAGGGTGTGTCACCTATCTCTAGACATGCACTCAACCTCTATCGTCTATGTGATCTAACATGATTAATTTCTCAATCATAATCATGACAATCAAAGATGCAATGGAGGCCCTAAGAGCAACAATTGCTAGCATGAAAAAACATAGAAGATTCACAAAAATAGTCATAGCCAAAATAATAAAAAAATTCAAATGCAAGTAGTTAAGAGGTTCATGGTCCAAGGCACCAAATGACGGTTTAGCATCTCATGTTCAAACGTAACAAATTACAATCCAAATACAAAGTAAGGACTGAAATCATTATGGAAACTCCCTCAAACTAATATGAACCCCAACTCTCTCAAACTGATACAATTGATACGCCTCTTGCGTATCCGCAAGTGCACGGGTCGTACAAGTAGTAAGTGTACCCTAAGGTCGGGTAGTCGATTCCACAGGGACTGGTATATCTTCTAATACTATCGTCCTACTTAATATCTAGTAAATTAAAAGAGAATGAATTACTTGAACCAAGAAAAGAGTCAGTTGGGAAAAACAGGAAATTTAGCGAGAGGGAGAATTAAGGGTGCTCAAGAGAGAATATGGGGTTCCCCGGGTTATACCCTTGATGTTACCTAATTCAAACTCAATTAGCATTTATCTGGAGTGCCCTTCAGGGACTGGTACGCCCCTTGCGTATCCGCAAGTGCACGGGTCGTACAAGTAGTAAAGTGTACCCGTAGGGTCGGGTAATCGAATCCACAGGGACTGGTATAGCTTTCGATACTCGTTGGATTTCTAATATCTAGCCGGCTCACTTGCTGGTTTGAGATTTAATTATAAACAAAAATAAGAAAGTGAGGATAAACAGAAGAGAGACAGGGTTAAGGTGACAAGAGATCCAAACAAAAGAGTAGCGTCCCGGAGTAGTCACTTGGTGTCAATTATACTCGAATTCTCGCAATATTTATCAGGTGCATCTCATGATCCCTATGTTCTAGAGTCTTGTTGCCCTAATGTGGATATAGTGGGATTGAGAGTAAGAGACTAATTCCACTTCTTGTATCAATCAATGAGATATACAAGCTAAGAGGAAATCAAGAAATTAAGCAATCAATGACACTCAATAACCAACATTCAAGTAAACAACCAAAGATCTAACAGAGAGAATTAGAGACTCCATAAACATTGCAATACAAGCATTCAAATACAACAACTACCAAGTTCTTAAACCGGGGCACCGAAGAACGATTAGCCCCTCATGATTCTACAATAAACACAAGGTAAATAACAAGAGAATGAGATGAAATTCATCAACTCCCTTCTTGCTTCACAATCTTCGTCGGAGAGTGTCCGATGATGATCTTGCCAACGTTCCTCCACTCATACGACGATCTCTTGGTCCGGATCTAGCCCTTGAAGGTGCCTCTCTACTACTCCGCCGCCTCCCCCAAAGGGGAGAAGAAAATCCCCAACAAAAAGCCCCTCAAGAAACCCTAAATTCGGCCTTAAAAAGTCATTCCCGATGAAAGCACGGCCGTGCTTAATTCAGCACAGGCGTGCGTAATTCAGCATGGCCGTGCTTCAGCCTATGCAGATTGCGGGTTTCTGAGTTCTCGGTGCTACAGTACTTTGGCTACAGTACTCTGCTATAATATCTGTGCTACAGTACTTATCTACAGTGATTTCCCCGAAAATTCGCCAGCCTGTAATTTGCACCGGGTAAAGCACGCCCGTGTTGAGGCCGTGTTGGCATTGCGCGACCATGCTTAGGGCATTCTGACCTTGCTTCTTCGTGCTTTCCAATTCCTATGAATTGCACGGCCAATAGCACGCCCGTGTTGAGGCCGTGCTTGGCTTGGCGAACTTCTTTTTAGGTCCTTTCGATGTGAATTCTCCTCTAAATCCCTTCTACTTGCTCCAGGACCTAAATATCTGCACAATAAACACAAAATACCTTAAATAGCACCGAACTAAACAAGTAATAACAAAAGGACAAGTAAATATCGGGTGTAATGCATATGAAATATATATATATATAATGCACTCATCAGGGACCTCTAATTCCAAATCTTGTTGTGCTATATGGTAGATTATGTTATGAAGGTGATACTCTAAGAAGAACCCTAACTTCTTACATCCATAGCGGAAACATGCAAGCTAAGTTATAGTCGAAATAAAAGAGAACCATAAACATTCAATCACCATAAATAAGCCAACAACCAAAGATCTAATAAAGGTACAAAGGCAATCAAAAATGCTTGATAAAAGAGTTTAAATCCAAAGGTGCATAACAAGGTTCTAACCCGGGGCTTCCCCGAAGGGATTAGCCCCTCATGGATTCAAATAACCAAAAAACACAAAAGACACAAATACAAAGAGTTCCATGACTCCCTATTTGCTTACATCCTTGATGTTGCTCAACGTTTTGATATCGATGAATCTTCTCCTCTCCTTTGGTCTACAATTCACGCGTAGTTCCCTCTCCGATGATCTTCAGATCCATCCTGATGTTCCCTCAGCTCCTGCCCTTTTTCCTCAGCCAAAAAGCCCCCTAAACCCTAGTTTTCGGGGGTCTTTAAGCTTCTCCCGATGTAAGCACGGCCGTGCTAAAGAAGTGCTCCAAGCCGTGCGGTTTACGGCCAACTAAAAACTCTGAAAAATCATCTGCCTGTAAACTGCACGGGGTCCAACACGGGTCTGCTCTAGCCGTGTTGAGAGTTGCACGACCGTACTCAGCGACCCCGACCCATGCTTACTCTGGCCGAATTCTCCTGTGAATTGCACGCCTCAGGAGCACGGGCGTGTTGAGGCCGTGCTTAGCTTGATGAGGTTTCCTCTAAGTCCCTTAGCTACTAAAATCGCTCGGAATTGCTTCTTCTTACTTTGGGGCTTCGACATCTCCATAAAAAACTAGAAATATCTCAAATAGCACGGAAATGGGATAATTCAAAACAATGTATTCGTAAATAATGGGTAAAAGATGGGAAATATGTCTATATGAAATACACTCATCAACAATCCTTGTCAACTCATGACAAATCCTGTAACACAACTGAACCAAATTATTTGCTAACTTAGGATGGAACCTCGATGTATTGCTTTTGTTAAGCAAGGATGTCACTATGTGAAGACACCACGATCAACTATAAAAGATTGATAAGTGTATGTTTATACTATAACTTCTATATCATTTAATACATTTATCGGGTTTGTATTTAAGTGATTTTAAGAAACAAATAGTGCTAATTTATGTGCAAATCAATAATCCGTTGGTAGAGGTCCCAAAACTCTATACCAAGAGTAAAAATACCTATTCCGATACTTTTTTTACCGTTGGTAAAAGTCTCGTAGGTATAAATCTATATAATGGATATAACTGATAAGTGCTTGATTATATATATTTTATAATATCAGTTTAAATGCATTGAGCATCACTTTTATCAGTTTTTAGCATTAACAAGGTGTGTTTTGTGTTCTTTTGTGCAAACAGGGCTTTGGAGACATGACGTACAGGAAGAAGCAAAAATAGGGTGTGATGACACGTTTCAAGGTCACAATTAGAAGCTGTGTTCATATGCATGGGGGTGTTGCCAACTTTCGGAGGAGTACAAGTCATTACACAAACCGAAAGGGCACAAAGGCAGTAATACGTCCATGTCCCAGCTTCCGTACAAAGCAGAAGAAGGTTCTTGAGGATTTCAAAGTATAGAAAGCCACACACCCTACCACAGGAGCGTGTGCCCGACCGTGTGGACTCCAAGGAAGACTGCGGGGGGGAGGGGGGAATCACTGCAGCAGTACTGTAGCTAGTCATGTAGCAAAAGTAGTGTAGCAGGTTAATGTAGCAGTACTGTAGCAAAGAACTCTACACGCCCCGTGTGGAATTTCCACACGGGCGTGTGGCTACAATACACGGGCGTGTGGATGCCCGCGTAAAGCCCTGAATTCAAATTATAAAAGCCGCCTTGTGATAATTTTTAGGGATCTTTTTAGCTACTTTCGAGAAAGAAGGCGGCTAGGGCTTGGAAGGAGTTCTTTGCAGCTTTGGGAAGCTTTCCTCACCAACTTGGATCGATTCCTCCTCCGTCATAGCATCAAGGAAGCCATCGGCAACCTAGCTTCGGAGTGGATTCAATCCAGACGTGGAAACTACCCATCAAGACCATCATCACGGATTTAGGGGGGTTATTCTTTATGTCTTTGGAACTTTATTCTCAATTTATTATTTGTTTTGTGACTCGCTCCATGGAGAGCTAAACCCCTAGAGGGTATTCGGACATGTAAACCCTAGGATTCTTATTTTCATTAGATTTACATTGTGTTTCTATTCGAATTTATCAGTTTGAGTTTTACTCTTGAGTTCTTAATGCTTGTTTGTGCTTTTGATTTCATTATTAATTGCCTTGCATGTTTTATTCAATCTAGTGAAGAGAGAGATCACCGCTAGGTTTAGAATCACCAAGAGTAAAGAGGGTTGAGAGGGTGAGCCGTGAAATAGCGGAGTGTCCCCTTTCCCTTCTGACAGATATTTCCTATCTCCATATTCCCTAAGTGTCAAGCAACCATATGTGGTGTGAGGCGTAGAGAGAATTCTCCGCAAGAACCTCGTAGGGGGTTAGGGATCTTTCACCTGGAGGCAGGGTTAGATCTACTTTTAGGAATTGATTATATCTTTGGGATCCCTAGAGTTTTAAGCAGTCATATGTGGTGTAAGGCGTCGAGAGAATTCTCCGCCGGGACCTCTTAGGGAGTTATCGGCGACCTGGAGGCAGTGGCCGTTATACCTTAGGATACCCACGACTCATTGTTTTTGTTTAGAAACACTTGTAATCTACATCCAACACCCGAATCCTAGGGGGAGCATTGTCCGGATACCTCACTTTTATTGATTGAAAACTCTTTTCCCTTTTCATTCCCTGCGCACTTGTAGTGACACTCTTAGTTTTGGCCATTAGATCATCACACACTACACTCATTAGGCTAGATAACAAAAGATGGGCTATTACTAGTACTTCTGTTCCCTGCGGTTCGACAACTCGACCCTTTGGGTCCACTTTTATTACTTGACGACCCGTGTACTTGCGGTAACGCATGGGGTTGACACACATCACCCTGTTGTGTTGTTGCGGAGACGCATCAATAACGTTTATTGGAATACATTTATTAGTTTTATCGACGGAATATGATTGCAACTATTGGTCATACTATTGAATGGTACCGTCAAATTGCTTACCCTGTACCAACAATAAAAACACTTTTTTCAACAAATTTTTTACCATTAGTAGAACTCTCATGCATATACATCTATACCAATGGTTATAGCTTATGTTTGAAAAGATTAATGAGATTTACCAATGAAATATAACAATAATTATTGGTCACACCATTAGTAATGCACCTCAGGTTTATTCAACTTATACCAATGCGAAAATGTATATTCCAACATTTTTAACGTTAGTAAAAATTTCATAAGCATGACCTAAACCAATGGTTATAACATTTGTTAGAATAAATCAATTTGATTTATCAATGACGACAACATCCCTTGCTATATTTTATATTGAAAAAGACATGTTTAGTTTTGGCAACGACTACACCGTCGGTAAAAATCTTTATATTAATAATTAATTCATCAATATAACCATTATACACTTGTAAATATATTATGAATATTTAATATGTTATACACAATTAAATTCATTTACAATAAATTAAAACAATCAACGCCATTAAAAGAAACAAACACATGCCACTAAATAAAAAAAAAGAAAAACTATTACATCACCACAGACATATATTCATGCCCAAAAATAAATTGCCATTCAATCTTGATAACCAACAATTATTGCCTCAATTCCAAATCTAACATAAACATTCCACCAAAAAGTTTCTTTCATTATCTTGGCTCTAGACAGAAGATTGTCGCCCTCTGCCCATGTGCGCATATTCTCCACATGGTTGAGGTGTTTCATTTGGCGAGGTCTTGGCCTTGTCATCCGACGGAAAATTCATTTCAATATTCTTGAAGCTGGTTGCTCTTCAATTACTTGAACCTCCTGTGGGCTCACCTCCTCTTTATCTAGTTTAGACCACCCCTCATACGAATTGGGGTGGAGAAACTCTTGTATATACTCATGAACAATCTTGTTAGTCACATCCAAACAATAGCAATTGGTGGTGATCCCGCAAGCGCACGGGGTCGTCAAGTAACAAACCACTCGCGCAAGCACGAGTGGGTCGTATTCCCAAGGGCCCGAGAATCTATTCTTACTTCCTTTTTGCAATGTTGTCTAGCCGATCAGACTTGAGATTTGGAATGTGAAAGTAATGAAGTAAAACAAAAGCAATTAAACTACTAAATACCAAGGGCGTTAAACGGGAGGAAAATCAGGGTAAGAAGACGGTCACGGATGAGGATCCCCTCGGGGTTACTAAAGTGCGAAGGATGTTGGATTAACATGCGAGTGGCTTGATGGACCGAGAAAACCCTAGATTAGGTCAACCCGATGGTCACGGCAATTGACTCCTAATCCGGTACGAGTATTGAATACGGGCTCTACCCGTACAATTCCTCATACGATTGCAAAGGGCAAGATGGTTTTCTCAAACTAAGGTTGAATCACACATGAGTAATTAACCCTAGAATTGGAGGAGTACAAATACCCGATGGTCACGGCGTATTTGTATGTATTTCCCTTCCAAGCTTGGTGAGTCTAATACTAGGGCAATGGTCATGCAACCTAGTATTGGCTAAGTATGGATACACAGAGTTCTCATGCATACCCAAGCATTCAAAAACCCCAAACATGAATCACAAACAAACCAACAAGCATTAATTAAACCAAATCATCCAAACATCACAAGTTCACCCCAAGGTTCACCCACATCCGGTGACCTTGGGGTTTTAGTTGGTCATAGTCTCCAAATACATGAATGAAAGCATAAAAACAACTAAACTAAACATAAAAGACCTCCCTCCAAAGATAAAAGTCGAAGAAGCTTCCAAAGACGCCACTCGAAGGGGTGGCTTCCCGTCGTCTTCAACCTCAAGATTTGAAGCCCTAGAGGTAGATCCCGCACAAGATCGCGCTCTCCTCGCCGATTCCTCCGTGGAAATGCCCTCCAAGCTCTCCTTCTTGGTCAGATTTGGAAGTGGGGGTGTGGAGCTCCAAGAAGAGGCAAAGGTCCCTCTTTTCCATTCCCTAAAAGCCTTTAAAAAGGGTGAAAGTCGCGACTCCTCACGGGCTGTCTCACGGCCGTGAGGAATCCAGAGAGTTTTGCAGGAAACTTCACATCAGGTTCTACAGTACCCCTGCTACATTGATTATGCTACAGTATTTTTGCTACAGTGCTGCTACAGTGAAGAAGCCCAAAAACGTCGTGCTTGGTGTCGAATTCTTCCTAAATACGTTCTTGAGCTCATTTTGGCTTATTTAGGGTTTGCAACACAAAATAAAGAGATTTATACTATAAAAAGGGCATCAGCTTATCAAAAAGATAATAAAATAATACAAATGAACACGTATAAAATACGTATATTTAGGCGTTTATCAAACATCCCCACACCTAAGCGTTTGCTTGTCCTCAAGCAAACAAACATGAAGAACAGGGGCAAGACGATAAACGGCTAAATATACGACCTCAAGCTCAACTATACAGGACTCCACAAGCACAGATGGACAGAAATCAAGAAGTGAGTTGTTCAATGTATAGTCAAGTAATATTAGCTCTGTTTCATCCAAAGTGTTCCTGTCTGTGTGTGTTGACTGCCACCTTGACCTCCACACCCTGGATTACCTAGGAGTGCCAAAGAAAAATCCTCAATAGTCAGTTAAAAATCTTTTGGTCTCAAAAATAAACTTTAACATCAAGTGAAGATAAGACAGGTTTTAGGCGCCCAAAGGTCAAGAAAATTTTTTTTTTTTTTTTTTTCGAGTCCGCCTAACGTAGACTGCACAAAAATCTTTCAGAAGGATGCACATGCTGGCCAGGCACAAGAGCTACCCGACTTATTTGATTACAGATCTACATATACGCATTCATGCTTTTACAAGCAGAGGAATACTGATATAGACTCATTTTTTCACTTTTTTTTTTGTTTTTTTTTAAATACAACCTAACTCAGGACGCCTGATCAACCACCTGCTAAAAACCTCACTTAAAAACCTTACTTAGGGTTAAAGCAAAAATAGGAGACTCAAAAGTTTTTTTAAAAGACTATTGAAAGAGGAATTTGACATCCTAACACAAAATCAATAAGATGGGTTAGAGTGTCAGAAGTGGAAGTTAGAGTGAGTAGGTATCAATGTGTACTAAAGATGAAATAGAACTACATTCAAGTACATGTAAAGTACAACTCACTACTATCATTCTACCAAGCTAGGAAATCCTTAACAATAAAATCATAGCTATCATAGGTGAGTCAAGCATGCATTAAAATAAAATACTCCATCCCCACACCTAAAGCTGTACATTGTCCCCAATGTACATAAGTCAGCTGCACATGGTGGGAAATAAATACAGAACAAAAATTTAAAGATGGAGTAAGAAACTTCCCCAATCCGTCGATCAAGTGTGAGAAATGTGCATGTGGACTTGGGGTAAACTATGTGGTGAGGGCCTGGAGTGTGGAATAGCTGTATCATCATCCTGAAAACATAACAAAAGCTGATCACAACTCCAGAGACAAAAATAATAAAGAAGAGCACGCACAAAATAGCTCACAAAAACCAAAAATACAGTTTAGCAGAGCAGGAGCCCTGACTAACTTAAAAGTACAACAAACAGCAAAAGAAAATGAAAACAAGCAAGCTCAAAGAAAAGAACAAAAAAAAAAACAAAATGGTGGCAGTGATGTCCTGGGGCCTAGGGGCCAGAAGGGAGTGAAGGTGTCGCGCAGGCTGTGGATGCAGAGGTGGTACCGACTGAAGATGATGAACTACGCAGACCGGATAAGATCTTGGTGGTATTGCTCTTTATACGGCTCAGTGATGCCGCCATGTCTCTGTGTCCCTTCTCGAGCCCCTGTAATCGCTCATAAACTTCCGAACGAAATGCCTCAAATCTTTCCTCAAGTGGTCGCTGCGCTCTGGATCTGCGCTCCTGCTCCGACTCTGAATCAGACTCAGATGCAGACTCTGTCTCCGGAGATTGGTTGTGGTCTGGTACACTAGTACTCTCGCGCTTCACAAGTCTGTAAGTATTGCCCCGCCGCTCAACTAGACCAATACATGCAAGAGTCTGCATGCCAAGTGGTGTGATAGCACTAACAACTGTCATATCCTGGGTCCGGTCTATAAGGCCCATGCCTCTGATTATGCGGGTAATAAACGGTCCGGCAAAGATAGCCCCAAGGCGGACAAACTGTCCCTGATGTGCTAATGCCTCTGCTACAAGACGTCCCATGTGGAGGGGGTGTCGCTCTATAATGCTGTTGATAAGTGCTTGCATGTATATAATTCTGGAAATGTTTTCCACGCATGAGCATCACATTTTTCAGGCTTTATCGCTAATTTCGTGTGTTTTGGTGTTCTTTCACGCAATTAGGGTTGTGAGACATGGTACGTGAATAAAGGCAAGATTAGGTCAGAATGGTGCCAAGTGGAGATCTTTTGTGCAATTACGAAGTTCAAGACACAAATCGGGTTCCAACGAGGGGGTATGTGCCAACTTCTAAAGACTTCAAGACAACTCTTGTAGAAGGACACGAAGGCAGTCATGCTCGTTCGTTCCGATTGGTTCAAAGATTTTAAAAGCTCTCCAAGGTTTCCCATCATCAAGAAATGCCACTTGACCTTTCACATAGGCGTGTGTCCGTCCATGTGACCTCAGGAGAAGAAACGGGCGAAATCGAGGATTAGTATGAAGATTTCACAAGGCAGAAAATCCACATGGGCGTGTGGAATTTCCACACGGCCGTGTGGACTATCCACACGCCCGTGTGGATCCTCGAGATGGCCAATTATAAAGCCGTTCTGAAGCGTTATTGTGGGCATCTTCTTCTAACTGGGAGAGGAGGTGATGGCTAGGGTTCAGGAGGTTCTTGCTACACTTTGGGGGTGCTTCTTCACCGGTTTCATCATCATTCCCTTCCAAGGAGAGCCATTGGGGGAGCTTTCGACGACTCGATTCGACGAGGTGTGCCTTAGGCTTGGAGGAAGGGATTCTTTGAAGAAGAAGGAGAAGTTCCCATAGTCTATCAACACGAAGCTTAAGGGGGTTTTCTTTATGGATTTCTTGCACTTATCTTCATTTATTTTGATGAATTTGTATTGCTCCATGGAGAGCTAAACCCCTAGTGGGTACTTGGACTTGTAAACCCTAGATTTCCTATGTTTCATTGACTTTAATGCTTTTATTCAATTTGAGTTTGAATTTGAGTTTCAATCTTGTATGCTTAATTGTTTCTCCCTTAGAGTGACACTAGGGTTGAGGGCTAATCCAATCATCCTTTTGACGAGTGACCATCACCATTAGGATTAGATTAATCAAGATTGGAGGGGGTTGAGAGGGTGAGTTGAGAGGTAGCGACACGTCCCCTTTCCCCTCCGGTGTGGTTTTCCCTACCTTCTTATTCCAAGTATTACCTTCGATCTCAAAGAGAGTTAGGCGTTGAGAGAGGCCTTTCCGCCGGGACTTATTTGTGATTAGGGATCTTTCGCCTGGACCAAAGGGATTGATCTATAGTTGGGAATAGGGTTTACCACTTGGAATCCCTAGAGCATAGCGCAGTCTTACGTAGTGTGAGGCGTCGAGAGTCTTCTCTCCGCCGGGACCTCGTAAGGGACTAGTCAAGGTTGACCTTAGATTTGGGACCTTGTATCTTTGGATTCCACGACTCTTGAAATCTTCATTTAGTAAGAGTACTTGAAGTCTTGCACTTGAAACAAGGATTCTAGGGGGAGCATTGTCCGAGTACCCCATCCTCTTATTGATCTATTTCTACACCCTAACTTTTATTTTCAGCACTCTATTTTTACTTCTTTCCTATTTTATTTTCTTTCACAACAACAATTGGTTTATCTTTGGCTACTTAACAAAGTGTGATTGTTCTTACGTCTACTCCCTGTGGATTCGACTACCCACCCGTTTGGGTACTTTATTACTTCGACACCCGTGCACTTGCGGAGTACACACGCAAGGGTGTGTCAGCTGTAGAGCATTAGTAGATCCATACGTGATATCACCCCGGTTGAGTCCGGCCGACCCCCTATACCGCGTGTCAAAATGATGAGCAGTACAAGAAGTTTTTGGGCCTTTTCAAGCAGCTGCACATTAATATCCCTTTTGTGGAGGCTTTGTCTCAAATGCCTCGATATGCAAAAATTTTGAAGGACCTCTTAACCAATAAGAGGAAATTGGAAGAGGGTGCAGCAGTGATATTGGATGCATCTTGTTCAGCTGTGTTGCAGAAAAATCTACCTAACAAGATGAAAGACCCTGGAAGCTTCATCATCCCATGTAACATTGGGAATTTGGGTGAAGAGAAGGCATTGGCAGATTCAGGAGCCAGTATCAATGTCATGCCTTACTCCTTCTTCAAGAAGCTGGGACTGGGAGAGCCAAGGCCCACTCGGATGACCTTACAACTAGCTGACCGTTCCATTTGTCACCCGAGAGGCATCATTGAAGATATTTTGGTGAAAGTGGATAAGTATATATTTCCTGCAGATTTCGTGGTACTGGATGTAGATGAGAATGTCGACGTGCCGCTGATACTTGGAAG
Organism: Dioscorea dumetorum; assembly: GCA_902712375.1. Lineage (NCBI taxonomy): Eukaryota > Viridiplantae > Streptophyta > Magnoliopsida > Dioscoreales > Dioscoreaceae > Dioscorea > Dioscorea dumetorum. Next base: position 3,952,621 of record CACTHL010000561.1, on the reverse strand, counting down.
ACCCTTTCTGCGTACTTCCAAGGCTCTTATAGACATGGATGGCGGGGAGATGACATTGAGGATAGGAGATGAGAAGCTGACCTACCGCCTTGCTGAGGCCATGAGACATTCTCTCAACTTTGATGATACTTTGTATTTTCTTGACACTACTGATGCTTTGATTGATGATTATGTGCAGGAAATCTTTTGCCCGGATCCGCTAGCTGATTTGTTGGATCGAGAGATGGATGATGATCACAGTTCATCAGTTGACCTGGAAAACAAGGATACATCTACCACGGGTACGGTCAACAAACTAATGAAAAAGCTAAAGAGGGTAAGACATCGCCGTAAGAAGCAAACGAATGAACCTGCGGACGTTCATTCAAGGTCTAAGGATGATATCCCTCCATCTGGTAACAAATTCGATCACTCATCTTCTAAATTCCAGAACTTATGCTCTTCTTGTTTCACATTTCAAAGCAGCGAGGTGCTTTCGACCCATGACCCCCCTTGAGTTTAGAGAGGCAGGTACGTCAAGCTAGTGACGTAAAACAAGCGCTTATTGGGAGGCAACCCAATTTTTAGAACTCTTTGCTTGTGTTGTAGTTAGTTTTATTTCTGCATTTTTTTTTTGTGTTTTGTTTAGTTTGTAGTGTGTGGATTCATTGCTGGTAATGCATGTTTATGTGTTCATCGTTTATGGCAAGTTAGGTGGTATTCCTGTGAATTTTGCGAGATTTTAAGTTGTAAACGTGTTAGTTTTCAACTTCTGCAGTCGTTCCATGTGTTTTCATTAATTTCTGCAGAGTTTGGACTATGTTTGAGTTGAAGAATGGAAGCACACGGTTATGTGGAAGGACAGTGTTTCGCAACCTCAACTGTGCTTAAGACTTCAAGGGTAAGCTCTTTGTAAGTTGGCTCATCGATAGAGAATAGCTTGTCCCAACCATGGTGAGAGATGAGTTCTAAAACGGTACCGTCCAAGCCCAAGCTCTTAAGCACATCGCAATATATCCTTCTAAAGATGCCGAAGCTCTTGCGCGAAAGAAGCGCGAAACGGGACTTGTGATCCTCATTTTTAAACCTTGGTTGGTCGGGGGATAGGGTACGGTTATTTCGGGCCCTCTTGTGTGCTACTGTCTTTACCGGCATCCTACAAAACCAAAGGATCATCAATTCAACTAATTACAAGAAAAGCAATAGCAAAATAATGAAGATTTGAAGGAAAATACTCATTGCTACAGTAAATCCGAGAAAATTTTGCAAGACTTTTTCTTGAAAAAGTAGCCAAGAATTTTTACAACCATGCCAAATCATACTTAAGATACTCTTGCAGCAAAAGAGAGCAAAATCCAAGCAATAAACACCCCACAAACCCAAAAGAAATCAAGCCCTTGAGTGAAAGAGCCTTTACCTAACCCTAGAATATGTGGAGCAATCCCTTTGCAAAATCCGGCCAAAGGAGTGTTTTTACTTTAAAATTTCTTCACCAAATGAGATGAGGGGAGGAGGAGAGGGATTTAGAGCAAAAACAATGAGGAAAATCGGTGGAGAATGGAGGGGGAAATGAGAGAAAGATTGGAGAAGAAGAATGGACAAAAGAACATGAAGAAGCTTTTAAGAGCCCAACCTGTGAGAAATCCCTGGATGGCTCACGGGTGAGCTCACGCCCGTGAGCTCACCCGTGAGCTTTCCCTGAATTTTTCAGGGGCGAGTTCACGGGCCAATAACGGCCAAATTCTGAATTTTTTTCAACTTAACCTCTTCCAAACCCTCAAAAACGTTTAAAACAATGACAAATAAAGCATGGAAACACTCAAAACATGATTTTCATGGCATCTAGTTTACAAATCACTTGAGGAAACTCATGATCATGCAAAGGGATTTGAACAAAAAATGATGAACAAAACCACCACAACAAGCAAAAACACACAAAAGCTCACACACCAAAAATACAGAAATAGAACACACTAAGCAAACAAACAACAAGAAAGAAGAAATGCAACAAATTTAAGAGCTTGGGTTGCCTCCCAAGAAGCGCTTGTTTAAAGTCGTTAGCTCGACTCTTCTTACCTCGAATCAGGGTGGGACAAAAGGTGGAGAATTACCTCCATTTCTTGACGGAATGTTGTGACCTGGAATGTTCATGGAAAAACAAGAGAAGATGCAAAATTTACCTTGATTATCAAAATATAGGCGGTCAACCTCACTCGGTGGTAATGTGGAGATACTCATGCTTTTCTTCATTTTTGCGTTCACCTTTCGCCATGCCTTCTTCAAAGTTCCCTTTTTCTTATGATACGGAGGTGATGTAACTTCCACCTGTGCTACTTGTGGTGTTGGCGGAGGCGAGGGGTCCTTTACATCCGGTTCTTCATCCTCGAGTCCTTCTAGGTACTCATTTAAGGGGTTCACAGCGAGGATTTCCTGCACACAATCAGAAATTATTACGTCAGTTATATCCGTGAAATATAAAGTATCATCATGGTCCAATGTGTGCTTCATAGCCTCTGGAAGAGTGAAGATAACTTGTTCATCCCCCACTCGCAATGTCATCTTTCCTCACTTAACATCAATTAGGGCTCTTGCAGTGTTGAGGAAAGGGCGGCCAAGGATCAACGGGACCTCTACATCATCATCCACCTCTAGTATCACAAAGTCCACCGGAATGATGAGTTTATCAACCCTCACAAGAACGTCCTCGACAACTCCTCTTGGTCTTCTCACTGAGCGGTCTGCAAGCTGGAGGGTCATTCGCGTGGGTCTCAAATCCTCTAGCCCCAACTTCAGGAATAGATTGTATGGCATCACGTTTATATTGGCTCCTGAGTCGGCCAGAGCATTTTCTTGCATCCCCTCACCTAGTACACAGGGTATGATGAAGCTTCCCGGGTCTGTCAATTTCTTTGGCAATTTCTTTTGAATTACAGCTGAACAGGTTCCCGTAAGTGTCACTATGTCTAGATCCTCCAACTTCCTCTTGTTAGTCCTTCATGAATTTAGCATACTTAGGCATCTGCGATAAAGCTTTGACCAAGGGGATATTAATATGAAGTTGCTTGAACATGTTGAGGAACTTTTTGAATTGGGCTTCATCCTTGTCTTGCTTGAGCCTTGAGGGATATGGCACCACAGGCTTGTATTCAGGGCTCTTATGAGTGGGTGGTTTTGGAACGTCATCCTTCTGTTTCTTCGCAGTATCTACACTTGCATTTTTACTCATATTGGGGTCTTCCCGAATGGTTACCCCATCATTGGAAGCACTTGGGCTCTCCTCGGCCCTTGCCTCCAACTGTTTCCCACTCCTCAGTGTCACAGCTTTTAAGTGTTCCCTCGGGTTGCTTTCGGTGTTACTTGGTAAACTACCTGAGGGACGTTCTGCTTGTGCTCTAGCGAGTTGCCCAACTTGATTTTCCAAAGACTGAATAGACGCTTGAACATTTCTCAGTACAGTACCTATTTCATCAAACCTTTTATCTTGAGCAACAAATCTGGCTTCAGTATTAATCATGAATCTCGCCAGGACGTCTTCAGTTGTGTATTTTCTTTCTTGTTGTTGAGGAGGTTGATAAGGAGGACCTTGAGGTGGGGGTGGCCTTTGTTGTGATTGGCCTTGATTCCAAGAGAAGTTTGCATTGTTTTTCCACCCCGGGTTATATGTATTACCATATTGGTTACCCGGTCCCCTCTGACCTCCAATGACATAGTCTACTGACTTCGTTTGTGCAGGGGGAGTAACAAGAATGGGGCATTGGTTTGTTGCATGCCCATTACCACATGTTTCACATGACATCACGGCCTTTGAGCTTGAACTGGAGCCCAACATGAATTGATCAAGCTTCTGAGTCAAAGCTTCAACCTTAGCATTGTTATCAATAACATTCTTGTTCAGGGCTTCAACTCTTGCCGCCAAGGCAGTAGTCTCATCCACCTCATACAGTCCGGCTGCTTTGACTGGCTTCTGCCTAGTGCTCCAGTGACATTCATTACTTGCCATGTTTTCAAATAATGCTTCGGCTTCTTCAGGAAGTTTGTTACTTAAGGAGCCACCAGCTGCTGCGTCGATGAGCTGTCTTGTAGCATAATTCAGCCCATTACAAAATGTCTGCACCCTCATCCATGCAGGGAACCCGTGATGAGGACATCTTCTTAGAAGGTCCTTAAATCTTTCATGAGATTCGAATAGGGTCTCAGAATCTCCTTGTCGGAATGCGGAAATTTCTTGCCTTAGCCTCGCTGCCTTACTTGGTGGAAAATATCGGGTAAGAAACTTCTCTACCATTTCTTTCCATGAAGTAATCGATCCCGGAGCCAAAGAAGTAAGCCATCTATATGCTGCTCCCCTTAAACTGAAAGGAAATAATCTCAACCTTATTGCATCATCAGAAACTGAATTGATCTTGAAGGTTGAGCATATCTGAAGGAACTTGGACAAGTGGGCATGCGGGTCTTCATCAGCCAGACCATCAAACTGTACTGAGTTTTGCACCATCCCAATTGTGCTTGCTTTTATTTCAAAATTATTCGCAGGCACGGTGGGAACCAACACACTAAATTCATCCCCGGTGAATTGTGGCCTTTCATAATCGGATAAAGTTCTTCTTGGCTCGGCCATAACTGAGGGTTCACTCAATTCGACCCGAACTTCTCGTTGATTTGAACCCTCAATACCTTCTCGCAAACGTCGGTGCAATGTTCTTTCTATCTCGTCGTCGGGTTCAACTAAATTTGCTTGACTTGCTCAGGTCATAAGATGGGTACCTTGCAAGAAAATTCAAGACAAGCGTTAAAACTTGCAGACGAACAAGTAGGAAAATGCAAAGAAACTGAAATGACGGAATATATACAAGAATGGCAAAAATGGCAAAACAAAAGCCAAATCAACACGCTCAAAGTTTTCCGAATATTTCTCGCGGTTCCCCGGCAACGGCACCAAAAACTTGGTGGTGATCCCGCAAGCGCACAGGGTCGTCAAGTAATAAACCACTCGCCAAGCACGAGTGGGTCGTATTCCCAAAGGCCCGAGAATCTATTCTTACTTCTTTTTTGCAATGTTGTCTAGCCGATCAGACTTGAGATTTAGAATGTGAAAGTAATGAAGTAAAACAAAAGCAATTAAACTACTAAATACCAAGGGCGTTAAACTGGAGGAAAATCAGGGTAAGAAGATGGTCACGGATGAGGATCCCCTTGGGGTTACTAAAGTGCGAAGGATGTTGGATTAACATGCAAGTGGCTTGATGGACCGCGAAAACCCTAGATTAGGTCAACCCGATGGTCACGGCAATTGACCCCTAATCCGGTACGAGTATTGAATACGGGCTCTACCCGTACAATTCCTCCTACGATTGCAAAGGGCAAGATGGTTTTCTCAAACTAAGGTTGAATCACACATGAGTAATTAACCCTAGAATTGGAGGGGTACAAATACCCGATGGTCACGGCATATTTGTACGTATTTCCCTTCCAAGCTTGGTGAGTCTAATACTAGGGCAATGGTCATGCAACCTAGTATTGGCTAAGTATGGATACACAGAGTTCTCATGCATACCCAAGCATTCAAAAACACCAAACATGAATCACAAACAAACCAACAAGCATTAATTAAACCAAATCATCCAAACATCACAAGTTCACCCCAAGGTTCACCCACATCCGGTGACCTTGGGGTTTTAGTTGCTCATAGTCTCCAAATACATGAATGAAAGCATAAAAACAACTAAACTAAACATAAAAGACCTCCCTCCAAAGATAAAAGTCGAAGAAGCTTCCAAAGACGCCACTCGAAGGGGTGGCTTCCCGTCGTCTTCAACCTCAAGATTTGAAGCCCTAGAGGTAGATCCCGCACAAGATCGCGCTCTCCTCGCCGATTCCTCCGTGGAAATGCCCTCCAAGCTCTCCTTCTTGGTCAGATTTGGAAGTGGGGGTGTGGAGCTCCAAGAAGAGGCAAAGGTCCCTCTTTTCCATTCCCTAAAAGCCTTTAAAAAGGGTGAAAGTCGCGACTCCTCACGGGCTGTCTCACGGCCGTGAGGTTGCCCGTGAGGAATCCAGAGAGTTTTGCAGGAAACTTCACATCGGGTTCTACAGCACCCTGCTACAGTACCTGCTACATTGATTATGCTACAGTATTTTTGCTACAGTACTGCTACAGTGAAGAAGCCCAAAAAACGTCGTATTTGGTGGCGAATTCTTCCTAAATACGTTCTTGTGCTCATTTTGGCTTATTTAGGGTCTGCAACACAAAATAAAGAGATTTAGACTATAAAAAGGGCATCAACTTATCAAAAAGATAATAAAATAATACAAATGAACACGTATAAAATATGTATATTTAGGCGTTTATCAGCAAGTATCATCAAACTCACGAGAGTGTTTGATAAGTGTCTAAATGTAAGTATTTTTATATATGTATTCTATATAACTAGCATGTAGTTTGGTAGGAATTTATACCCTTTTTGTATTTAATCGTATGCTTTTTGCTTTGTAGGGTACAAGGAAGCCATGGAGACAACGAGTATACAATGTTGGGCGAAAAGAAGAAGAAAGCGGTCCATGTGCACTGTAGCAGTAAACCCATTTCATGTTGCTATTCAGAGAACTGTGCAGGCAGTATGCAGGGCGTATGGATCGCGAAGTTGTGGACTTGGTGCCCTAAATGACACCTATACGGCCCATATACGGGGCTGTATGGTTCCTCAGTATAAAAGGATGTTTTTAGGGCTTTCCAAGGGGACTTTTCCTTGGCCTTTGAGGCCACCGCCACCACACCATCTTGAGGCCTTTCGGCCATCTTTTGGCGCCGATCTTTGTGGAGAACAAGCACACGTCATCACCAAGAGGGAGAGGAGCAAAGGGGAAGGAGAAGAGGTGAAGTCTTGAGCCATCATTGACAAACTTGTGGAGTTTTACCCATTCAAGGGGATCAAGACCTAGAGGGGGTTTTCATTACTTCTTTTATGTGTTTGTGGTACGCTCCTTGCGTACCCGCAAGTGCACGGGTCGTATAAGTAATAATATGTACCCTTAGGGTTGGGTAGTGGTATCCACTAGGACTGGTATAGCTTCTAATACTAACGTTCTGCTTAATATCTAACCAAACAAAGAAGGATGGATTTGACTCTGGGTTGAATTCGAGGAGATTGAGGAAAGGGATTCCACTAAGGGAAATGTGAGAATTGACTCGATGGAGGAGATGGGGCCCCGTGGTTGGATTTCTGACGTTCACTAACTCAGTCCTTCTCAGTATTTATCACAGATGGCTTCAGTTCTAAATCTAGTTATGCTATAAGAATGATGCTTACCGTGCTGATGAACCCTAAGTTGAAATCTTACTGCTTGAAACTATCAATAACGATTCACAAGCCCAGATAAGAAAACTAAACTTCCAAGCATTCGAGCACTAAACAACACACAAGATAGCCAATAACCCAGATTTAATGCAAAGAACAAGACATTCATAAATGCTGCAAGTAAAGACAACGAGTTCAAGCTACAACGTCATACAAACCACCCCGGGGCTCCTTTAAGAGTTTAGCCCCTCATGATATTAAACAACAAGGAAATTGCCAAAGAAATTAAAATACAAGAAGTTGAAAACTCCCTAATTTCTTGCATCATTGTTTTTGCTAGAGGTTCTACGATGTCGTGGAATCTCCTCTCGATCGGCCTACCATATGCGCGACATTCCCTTGGTGAAGATGAGGATGGCGCATCAAAGTTCTCCCCTTCTTCCTCCTTTAGTTCGCCCACCAAAAGTCCACCCAAAAACCTAAGTTTCTAGAGTTTTAATGTTTTCCCGATGTAACCACGGGCATGTTGAAGCCGTGCTCCAAGCCGTGCTCCAAATAAAACTCCTGAAACTCACATTCCAGTAATCTGCACGGGGTTCAACACGGGCGTGCTTAGGCCGTGCTGATGGTTGTACGACCGTGCTCAGCGAACTCAGACTGTGCCGAGTCTGGCTGAATTCTCATGCAATTTGCACGGGGTTCAACACGGGCGTGCTTAGGCCGTGTTGAGCTTGATGAGATTTCGTCTAAGTCCTTTAGCTTCTCAATTCATTCCAAAACACTTCTTCTTGCTTTAGGACTTTGATATATGCATGAAAAACTAAGAATACCTCAAATAGCACCGCACGTGGAGAATTAGAGCCAATAAATTCAGCAATTATAAGAGTAAGATATAAAAAATATATATATGAAATACACTCATCAGTTTTTCTTCATTGTTTGTTGTATAAGTGTTCCTTATCATGAGGAACTAACTTATTGTTGTGTTTGGATTTGGATGAACCCTAGGGTAATTCTTGTTGTAAGAACTTTGGATGTTGTTATGTATTTCATTTGATGGTTGTTTAAGATTTAATCTTTTGTACTTTGATGCTTAGAATTACATTTATGGAGAGATCCGTAATTCTATTATGAGTTGTATGCGTAGATGTGACCTACTCGCTTGTACTAGATCTACAAGAGATTGAAAGGGGATACTTGTGCCGACACGCCGAGAAATTGGGTGCCGGTAGCCCTCCATTGCTAGGTTTAAGCCGAAGGATAGTAGGTTTACTCCGATTTGGGATTTCCTAGAACTTAATGCAATCATAGGTGTGTTGTTCTAGAAGAGATTCTGATTGACACTTGTATGGGATTAGGGACTAGTTGCTGAGAGATTGGGGCTAATCTACTTAAGAGATCTCTAGGTCTTAACTGTCATCATTGCATCTTTAAACCATCCTAGTTTGGGCCTTAATGACAACAATAGGTGGATTCCTTGTCCAAACACACATTTCTCATGCTTGATATTCCCTTGCTTGTTTAATTCGTGTGCTAGTGACACACCCTTGCGTGTGTGTTCCGCAAGTGCACGGGTGTCGAAGTAATAAAGTACCCAACGGGTGGGTAGTCGAATCCACAGGGAGTAGACGATAGAAACAAAAACACTTCGCTAGGTAGCCAAAGAAAACCAATTTTTGATGAGATTAAAAAGTAATTTAAAACAGAAATTAAGAACTGAAAGTAAAAGCTAGAGTGTAGGAAAAGATCGAGATAAGAATGGGGTACTCGGACACTGCTCCCCCTAGGTTCCTTGTTTCAAGTGCAAGACTTCAAATACTTTTACTCAATAGAGATTTCAAGAGTCGTGGAAACCAAGGATACAAGATCCCAAATCTAAGGTCAACCTTGACTAGTCCCCTACGAGGTCCCGGCGGAGAGAAGACTCTCGACACCTCACACCACGTATGACTGCGCTACGCTATAGGGATTCCAAGCGGTGAACCCTATTCCCAACTATAGATCAATCCCTTTGGTCCAGGCGAAAGATCCCTAATCACAAATAAGTCCCGGCGGAAAGGCCTCTCTCAACGCCTAACTCTCTTTGAGATCGAAGGTAATACTTGGAATAAGAAGGTAGGGAAAACCACACCGGAGGGGAAAGGGGACGTGTCGCTACCTCTCAACTCACCCTCTCGACCCTCTTCAATCTTGGTTAATCTAATCCTAATGGTGATGGTCACTCGTCAAAAGGATGATTGGATTAGCCCTCAACCCTAGTGTCACTCTAAGGGAGAAACAATTAAGCACACAAGATTGAAACTCAAATTTAAACTCAAATTGAATAAAAGCATTAAAGTCAATGAAACATAGAAAACCTAGGGTTTACAAGTCCAAGTACCCACTAGGGGTTTAGCCCTCCATGGAGCAATACAAGTTCATCAAAATAAATGAAGATAAGTGCAAGAAATCCATAAAGAAAACCCCCTTAAGCTTCGTGTTGATGGCCTATGAGGGCTGTTTCTTCTTCTCCACGGATCCTTCCTCCAAGCCTAGGGCACACCTTGCCGAATCGAAGTCGTCGAAGGCTCCCCCAATAGCTCTCCTTGGAAGGAATCGGTGTTGAAATCGGTGAAGAAACGCCCCCAAAACGCAGCAAAAACCCTCTCAAACCCTAGCCGAACGTCCTCCCAAAGTTAGGAAAAAGTCCCCCTTTATAACGCTTCAGAACGGCTTTATAATTGGCCATCTCGAGGATCCACACGGGCGTGTGGATGAGCCACACGGCCGTGTGGAAATTCCACACGGCCGTGTGGAAATTCCACACGCCCATGTGGAATTTCAGCCTTGTGGAAACTTGCTTATTGGTCCCCGATTTCGCCCGTTTCTTCTCCTGAGGTCACACGGACGGACACACGCCCATGTGAAAGGTCATATGGCATTTCTTGATGATGAAAAACCCTTGGAGAGCTTTTGAAATCTTTGAACAAATCCGAACGAGCGAGCATGACTGCCTTCGTGTCCTTCTACAAGAATTGTCTTGAAGCCTTTAGAAGTTGGCACATACCCCCTCGTTTGAACCCGATTTGTGTCTTGAACTTTGTATTTGCACAAAAGAGCTCCACATGGCACCATTATGACCTAATCTTGCTTTTCTTCGCATAAACCTTCTTCACAACCCTAATTGCACGAAAGAACACAAAAACACACGAAATGAGAAATATAACCTGAAAAATGTGATGCTCATGCATGGAAAAACATCTCAAATAATATGTACATGCAGGCACTTATCAGCTAGTGATCTGGCCATAGGGTTAGTATTATATTAGTTAGTTTGATTTATTTGTTCCTTCCACTAAGATTTGTAGGCTAGATAATAGATGAAGAGTGAGTAATAATACTTTCTTGGCCCCAGTGGAATACGACCCATGTGTCACGCACAGGGTATTACTTAACGATCCCGTACACTTGCGGGAGATCCATCAAGTTTTTGGCGCCGTTGCCGGGGACCTTTTCAAGGAATATTACGAAAGCTTGTAATCTATTGCTCTAGCCATTTTTCTTGTCATTGTGCATATTACTTTATGTACATATTTTTCTTGTTTTATTTGACTTTGTTCTTTATATTCTCTTTTGTGCGAGGTACAATTTTTCTTGCAAATGCAAGGGACTTACAATTGGTCAAGTTCTTGGGATGAGAAACTACAAGGAAAAAAATTTAGTCCTGAGGATGTTTTTGCCGCATTCACGGCAAGACCTGAGGTCAATTTTTCGATGGAGGACATCAAGCTCGGAACTTGTCCCAAGGTCATGAACACTTGCGTGGACAATGTGAACACCCCGCCTCAGCCTGAAGGACAGTTTAATGAATTGAGCACTATCTTAAGAGATGTCCAAGAATCCTTCCGTAGGCTAGAGAGACGGGTTTGAAGAACTTGTTGAAGTAATGACCAAGAAACAACCAATTCATGAGCCAAAAATAGAAAGTCCGAGTGCAAGTAATAATGAAAATGAAGTGGAAGAAAGCTTTGGTGTATTGGAGGTTGAAAAGGTAGAAAACGTGGCCTCAATATCACTTAAGCAGGCCTTGGCATATGGTGGCTACCCCGCAAGTGTACAAGATCGCCAAGTAATACCTCGTGCGAAGACACAAGGATCGTATTCCACGGGGCTAAGGATCTCCTATTACTCATTCTCGAGCTATTATCTAGCCTAAGATCTCAAGTGATGGAATTTACTCTACTAGGTGCAATTAAAATTTAAAACAAGATTATGAATAAATTAGAGAGAACAAGCAATAAGCAAGCAAGAAACTCAATGTAATGCAAAGGCCTATGAATGTGGATCCCCTTGAGGGGTTATCATGAAACATGGATGATGAATAAAAGATGCAAGGGTAAAATGGACAATGAGATTCCAAGATTAGAACAACCCCAATTTCTCGGCGATTGAACCCTAATCTCATACGAACATAGATAGGAATTTCTTCCAAATCCACATTCCTACGATTGCATTAAGTACGAGGAAATCTCACTTAGGAGTAAACCTACTCTTCTTCCGATTAAGCCTACATGGAGGGCTACCAAACACCCGATTTCTAGGCGTGATGATACAAGTGTCCCCTTCTAATCCATTCATGATCTAATACATGCGAGCAAGTCACATCTACATGCATCACTCATAAAAGAGCTACGGATTTCTCCTTAGTGTAGCACTTAGCATGAAAAGAATGGATTTGATCTCAAAATTACCCAAGCATGGAATTAACAAGTAATCATCCAAAATACATGATAAAACCCCCCAAGGTTCACCAACACCCGGTGCCCTTGGGGATCTAGTATGTCATCATCCCACAACAAGCAATACAATCAAGTAAAACACACAAGAAAAGCATAAATGACACTCCCTAGATGAAATGGTGCAGGAGGGGGTAGAAAATATGACGAATGATGCTTCCACCACCAAAGGAATGCCGAATGACACTTCCTCTAGCCGCGGGTCTCCTTCCTTCAAATCGTGGTAGATCTCACTTTGAATGATGCTGCCTTCTTGCCTTGAGAGTCTTAGACATTGGGCTTGAATGATCTCCTAGCTTCCTTGCCCTTCTTCTACTTCCCAAGGTCGCCCAAAACCTCCCAAGTGATCTCCCAAAATCGGCCCAGAAAAAGTCCAGAAAAGTCCCCCAAGTTCTGGCCTAAAAATCAGTATTTATACCCCAACATGACATACGGGCCGTATAGGGGTCGTACCGTATAGGGGTCGTATGGGGGTCGTATAGCACTCATCAAACCTAGATTCGCGATTCATACGGGGTGCATACGGCCTCCATAAGGCCACGTATACTGGGTAGTATATAAATCTTGGCAGACAACTCCAAATCATTCCGCTGCTACAGTGCATACGGCCCCCATACTGGGTAGTATGGGGGTGGTATGAAATTCCTGTTTTCTTCTCTTTTTGCCTAAATGATATTTTCTTGTTCTCCATGGCTTCCTTATGCCCTACAAAGCAAATAATAGATGATTAAGCGCAAGACGGGCATCAAACCTCACAAAATACATGCAAAGTGAATACGATATATATATGAAAACACCTACATTTAGACACTTATCAAATATCCCCACACTTAAGCGTTGCTTGTCCCCAAGCAATCAACTCATGAAAAACAAAGAGACTGAAAAGTGGCAAAATGCATTACCTCTGGCATCAAGCAAATATAAGCTTCCAAAAGCAATGGACATTGATACATAGATGTTGAGTCATAGTCAATAAGCATAATAAAAATATCCTGTCTCACCCGTTATATGTCTGTGTCGTGAGAGTGAATCTTATATCTCATTTGCTCTGATCTGGTCTAGCCTAAGGACTTCAATCAGTATAGCTCTAGATGCTAATCACTCCACTTACAAAGAATACTAAGTCTTAAACTACTAAATGCTACTTCAATAGCCAAGTAAGATCCTTCTAATTCTATAGCTCGAAACTAGATCCACTTTCATCTCAAAACCTTTTGTAGGTACTCAAAAAGATCACTAGGGTTTTATTTTCATTTCATCATTCATTTCTTTTTTTTTTTCGAATCCGACTAACGTAGACTGCACCAACATCATTTTGAAATCTTTATGGAGGATGCACATGCTGGTTAGGCACAAGAGCCACCCAACTACTTGATTACAGTCTATATAGACGCATTCATGCTTCAGAAGCAGAGGAATACTGATATAGACTCCTTTTTTTTCATTCATTTCATTTGTTTTTTTTTTTTTTTTTTGACATTCACCCTAGATCACATCTTCAGAGTACACTACATGACACAAAACTAGAATTAGCTCAACAAGACTTAGAAGTTCTTAAGAGTCCATTGAAGGATAGAATTTAGTGTTCTAAGGCCAAGTACTCAAGGTAGTGTGTTACGCATACAAGAGAGTTAGAGTAGTCACATTGGCCATTCCTAGGGCATCGACAAACAATTCAGTGCACATGACAATACTAGGGGTAAAACAGGATTCAATAAAGCATAGAAACAAGTAACTCACATCAATCATTAATCCAAGCTAAAAGAATCTTACAAGAATGAACAAAGCCATCATAGGTAACACTAGCATGAAACAAATGGTCCTAATACATGAAATACACCCATCCCCAGACTTAGAGTTATACATTGCCCTCAATGTACACTAATCATGAAAAACATGGCAAATCGGCAATGAAAATAAAAGAGGAGGGTGAAAATGAACTTCCCAGGTTACTCTTGTGTTTGTGGGGAGGTGTGACTCGACAAAAGGTGTGGTGAGCAATACATGTCTTGTCCGACCTCCATTTCAAACTAGGAAAGCTCACCAAATTCCCTCAATGCCATGCGAGGCAAAAAGGGGACATCATCATTCCACAAGAATTTAGAAATATAAACACAAGAGAGAAACTAGGGAGTAGTCAAAAACACATAGATGAAAATAACATAAAGTTCGATAACACAAGTCGGTAGGGTAGAACCATGGAACTCAACAAAATACAAAAATACAAAATAAAGCAAACAAAGGTAAACGATAGGTGTCCATGCTCCAACAAGCTTCTGCTCATCACGATCTGGTGGTGGTGGTGGTGGTGGTGGCATGGCGGCAGAAGGAGTGGTCATAGTGTGCGAGGATGAACCATAGTACGAAGTGATGAAACGGTAAAAATCGGCCTCGAGTCGACGCTGTCCTTCAATAATCTGGTGAAGCTGGCCACGAATCTCACGCTGCTCCTGACGCACTGCCTGAACCTCTCCCTCGATCCCCCTCAGTCTCATGTCGAAATCAGGTAATGAAGTAGTGTCGGGGATGGTGATAAGTGCTTGCATGTACATATTATTTGAGATGTTTTTCCATGCATGAGCATCACATTTTTCAGGTTATATTTCTCATTTCGTGTGTTTTTGTGTTCTTTCATTCAATTAGGGTTGTGAAGAAGATTTATGCGAAGAAAAGCAAAAATAGGTCATGATGGTACCGAGTGGAGTTCTTTTGTGCAAATACAAAGTTCAAGATTGATAAGTGCTTGTATGTACATATTATTTGAGATGTTTTTCCCTGCATGAGCATCACATTTTTCAGGTTATATTTCTCATTTCGTGTGTTTTTGTGTTCTTTCGTGCAATTAGGGTTGTGAAGAAGGTTTATGCGAAGAAAAGCAAGATTAGGTCATAATGGTGCCATGTGGAGCTCTTTTGTGCAAATACAAAGTTCAAGACACAAATCGGGTTCAAACGAGGGGGTATGTGCCAACTTCTAAAGGCTTCAAGATAATTCTTGTAGAATGACACAAAGGCAGTCATGCTCGCTTGTTCGGATTTGTTCAAAGATTTCAAAAGCTCTCCAAGGGTTTTTCAACATCAAGAAATGCCACATGACCTTTCACATGGGCGTGTGTCCGTCCGTGTGACCTCAGGAGAAGAAACGGACGAAATCGGGGACCAATAAGCAAGTTTCCACAGGGCTGAAATTCCACATGGGCGTGTGGAATTTCCACACGGCCGTGTGGAATTTCCACACGGCCGTGTGGCTCATCCACACGCCCGTGTGGATCCTCGAGATGGCCAATTATAAAGCCGTTCTGAAGCGTTATACTGGGGGATCTTCTTCCAACTTTGAGAGGAGGTTCGGCTAGGGTTTGAGAGGGTTTTTGCTGCGTTTTGGGGGCGTTTCTTCACCGATTTCAACACCGATTCCTTCCAAAGAGAGCTATTGGGGGAGCCTTCGACGACTTCGATTCGGCAAGGTGTGCCCTAGGCTTGGAGGAACTATCCGTGGAGAAGAAGAAACAGCCCTCATAGGCCATCAACACAAAGCTTAAGGGGGTTTTCTTTATGGATTTCTTGCACTTATCTTCATTTATTTTGATGAACTTGTATTGCTCCATGGAGGGCTAAACCCCTAGTGGGTACTTGGACTTGTAAACCCTAGGTTTTCTATGTTTCATTGACTTTAATGCTTTTATTCAATTTGAGTTTAAATTTGAGTTTCAATCTTGTGTGCTTAATTGTTTCTCCCTTAGAGTGACACTAGGGTTGAGGGCTAATCGAATCATCCTTTTGACGAGTGAACATCACCATTAGGATTAGATTAACCAAGATTGAAGAGGGTCGAGAGGGTGAGTTGAGAGGTAGCGACACGTCCCCTTTCCCCTCCGGTGTGATTTTCCCTACCTTCTTATTCCAAGTATCACCTTCGATCTGAAAGAGAGTTAGGCGTTGAGAGAGGCCTTTCCGCCGAGACTTATTTGTGATTAGGGATCTTTCGCCTGGACCAAAGGGATTGATCTATAGTTGGGAATAGGGTTTACTGCTTGGAATCCCTATAGCGTAGCGCAGTCATACGTGGTGTGAGGTGTCGAGAGTCTTCTCTCCGCCGGGACCTCGTAGGGGACTAGTCAAGGTTGACCTTAGATTTGGGACCTTGTATCTTTGGATTCCACGACTCTTGAAATCTCTATTGAGTAAAAGTATTTGAAGTCTTGCACTTGAAACAAGGAACCTAGGGGGAGCAGTGTCCGAGTACCCCATTCTTATCTCGATCTTTTCCTACACTCTAGCTTTAACTTTCAGTTCTTAATTTCTGTTTTGAATCACTTTTTAATCTCAACAAAAATTGGTTTTCTTTGGCTACCTAGCGAAGTGTTTTTGTTTCTATCGTCTACTCCCTGTGGATTCGACTACCCACCCGTTGGGTACTTTATTACTTCGACACCCTTGCACTTGCGGAACACACACGCAAGGGTGTGTCAAGTTTTTGGCGCCGTTGCCTGGGAGTAGGCGTTTAAGGAACTCTTATACTTTGCTATTTTAGTCATTCATTTATCTTTTATTTTTTGTCTATTTCATCTTTCTTACTTTCAGCGTTCTCATTTATTTTATTTTCTTTGTACATATCTAACATGAAGGATGGTTGATTCAATTACATCTTTTTCCATACAAAATGAAGCTTACAATGCGGGACTGATAAACGTTTTGGAACAATGCAGCGAAGTTATTCCTATTGTAACACTTATCGGTCTAGTCATAAGAACTCCCCCAACATCCCATGGAATGTGTGAACAACATTGGCAAACCCCACAATTCGGATTTGAAGAGCATATTCCATCACATGAGCAAGATCATAGCCTAAAAAGTCTATTGGTAGGATTTATTCAGAGATCTGAGGCTCCCCTAGTTGAGGAATCTCAAGACGAAAATTTGAACTTGAATGATGTGTTGGCTAAGTTTATCCAGAACACTGAAGCCAGTATCAAAGCCTCTGAGATTTCACAACAAACTCAACAAGATTTTATTCATGACTTCGAGAACCAAACAGAGGGACTTGTTGAGGATGTTTCTTTAGAAAATGACAAGGAAGAATGCGAGAACAATGAGCAAGTGGGGGAGAAGGAACAAGATGTTACCGAGAATCAAATGGAGGGAGAAGAGCCCCAATTTGAGAATAACGAGTGCTTGAATGGACAACATGCATATAAGGAGGAAGCTTTGGGCGAGGGTTTGTTGAAACCATATTTTGTTCAAGTTGAAAACGTCAAAGAAGCAAACCCCAAGGCAATGGAACAAGTGCCTCTCCTTGGAATTGATCAACAATGAAAATTTTCAAAAAAGGTCTCAAGAATTGAAGATGATGTGGGTAGGAGGCTCAAACCATCCAAGGACTCACCGAAGTTGAGAATGAACAATTCCTACCCCAATTTGTTTCCGTGGAGACCTAAAGTAAAATTGTTCAAGCCTCCAATAAAAGTGAATCACCGACGAGATACAATTGTGCTCATGGGAAGTAGCTACGCAAGATATAGTCGGGAGGAGCACACCCTTTTCAATCCACCATGAGTAAGGATAAAGGTACGTCAAGCTAGTGACGTAAAACAAGCGCTTCTTGGGAGGCAACCCAAGTTTTAAAATTTCATTGCACTTGTTTTAGCTAGTTTTAATTTCTGCAATGTAGTTTTTGTTTAGTTTTAGTTTTCTGTTGTTTCATCTTCGGTGTAGTGCACCATAGTCGTTTCTAGATGCAAATCCATGTTTACATCGTTTCTGGCAAGTTTGAGTGTTCATCCTGTGAATTCGTCGAGTTTTCGGCCATGTTTATGCTAGATTTCATTTTCTGCGGTGTTTGCATGTGTTTTCCATTAGTTCTGCAGATTTTGAACAAAATCTGGGCTGAAAATGGATCCACATGGCCATGTGGATTGCTTAAGTTTGAAAGAAGCCCTTCTTCTTTCATTTCATCTTTGCGCCTCTTCACATTCAAACGCCTCCACATCAAGGATCGCGACCATACATCTTCTTCTTCCATTTGCTCGCTTATTTATAGGATTTGGGTGTTTTAATCGGAGTTTTATCATGCTATGGACCATCATCTGGTAAGCCCTCTTTTCTCTCTTCTTGCCATGAATTTTTTTTCTTGGATTTGGGTGATGATTCTTGTGTTTTAGGATGCTATTTTCATGGGAAATACTTGCTTTTATGGTATAAACACCAATGGTGGAAGTATGGCAACTTTGTACGCGTCAAAGTGGATCAACCATGGCCGTATAGCCATGGCCGAAGATCCACACGGCCATGTGGATATTCCACATGGCCGTGTGGATCATAAAGGGGAGGTTTTCTCATCCAGAGGGTCCACACGGCCGTGTGGAAATTCCACACGGCCATGTGGATCCCTGGCACTTAGTTTTTTACCCTGAAATGACCCGTTTGCCTCTCTTTTGCGCAGAAAAGCCTCCAAGGACAAGAAAATGTGCACATAAGCGTCCTTGTGGGCCTCGTGAGCCCTCGCCTAAGCCGTTGAAGTTCCCCGTAACCAAACCTCAAATCGAACTTGAGCACCTCTCAAGGCTCAAGTTCGGCAAGATACGGACCCTTGACTCGCAAGCGTTGGCCGCGATTGACCATGAACAAGTGGAAGAGTTGGCGGACGAGATGATGGCGAGAGACACCGACTCCACCATGTCTCCCGCACCCCGAGCACCACGTGAATCACCCGCATCACCAGCAGCACCAGCAGATGATGACGCTTGAGGCGTCTTTCTTTTAGTTGTTTCTTTTTCTTGTACTAGTTTATTTTCTTGTCGCTTTATCTCTGTTACTCAGAAAGGGTTTACCTTCTGAGCTCTATCTTACTGTTTTCAGTTGTAGTTTGTTTGTTTCGAGTTTAAGCGTGTACGTCATGCTTATAAACTCTCGTTGTTTATCTTTTGTGTTGAGCTTTACTGAACCCCTTTTGTGATGTGCAGAATGTCATGTCAGTCCTGTATTGAGGAATAGTCATAGGCACGGCCATGAGGATTTTCCACATGGTCGTGTGAGCTTCACAACCCGTCGCAGCTTCACTTCCCCCGTTTGCAGCTCCACTCAAATTCTACATTCGGAGCCAAGGGGAGTGTCGTTTTTAATCCCCACGCCCTCATGTTTTATTTATATTCTGTTTTTGTATGCTTGCATGAGTACAATGAGGGCATTGTACATCTTAAGTGTGGGGGGGAGTTCACGTTGCACACGTTCTCTATGTATGTATGCTCATCACTCATATGCTCATCTAGCCAATGATAGTTCACCTTAAAAGACAAGGATTGCAGTCTTGAATTTAGGAGAATTTTAAACATCGTTTGTACTCATGCTCTAGTTTACTCGAAAAACATAGAAATTTTTTGTCTGATTGCATTGCTTATACCTTTCTTGCTCTGTTAACCCTGATAACTTTAGTTCAGTGCCGAAAGGACCTTAGTTTTCTTTATTTTGAAAAAAAAAAGGGAAGAATGCCTTTATTTGTTTACTTGTTTTCGGAGTGGAAAGAGCTACCACCTATGTTGTATGCAGTTACTCTCATAAGTCGGATACTAGCTATGCCCTAAGAAGAGAAAGAGCTATCTAATAGGCTGTGTGAAAGCTAACACTCCCAGGTGGAAAGGGCTACCACCTCAAAGCGTGAAAGCCGCCCAGGAGGCATCTTGGGAAATGGCTACCTTCGAGGTTGTGTGCAGCTACTACCTATTTTTTGTCCTTAAATAAGTCCTTTTCAATAAGAACTTTTAAGAGTAAACTTAGGGTTGGCTTGAGTAAGCATACACACACACACGCAGTCAGATTCTATTTTCTTTGTGCTTCGTGTTTTTGCTAGAGCATTGGTTTTTATCTTTCTATGTTGCAAATTGTTCCTTTGTTTGAGAATGCTCTCCTTACATACTTTTTGGTGAACTTAAGGCTAAGCACTTCTATCACTCTACTTGTGGATTTTATTGTATAAATTTTGCTTGAGGACAAGCAAAATCTTAAGTGTGGGGGAGTTTGATAAGTGCTTGCATGTACATATTATTTGAGATGTTTTTCCCTGCATGAGCATCACATTTTTCAGGTTATATTTCTCATTTCGTGTGTTTTTGTGTTCTTTCGTGCAATTAGGGTTGTGAAGAAGGTTTATGCGAAGAAAAGAAAGATTAGGTCATAATGGTGCCATGCGGAGCTCTTTTGTGCAAATACAAAGTTCAAGACACAAATCGGGTTCAAACGAGGGGGTATGTGCCAACTTCTAAAGGCTTCAAGACAATTCTTGTAGAAGGACACAAAGGCAGTCATGCTCGCTTGTTCGGATTTGTTCAAAGATTTCAAAAGCTCTCCAAGGGTTTTTCATCATCAAGAAATGCCACATGACCTTTCACATGGGCGTGTGTCCGTCCGTGTGACCTCAGGAGAAGAAACGGGCGAAATCGGGGACCAATAAGCAAGTTTCCACAGGGCTGAAATTCCACATGGGCGTGTGGAATTTCCACACGGCCGTGTGGCTCATCCACACGCCCGTGTGGATCCTCGAGATGGCCAATTATAAAGCCGTTCTGAAGCGTTATACTGGGGGATCTTCTTCCAAGTTTGAGAGGAGGTTCGGCTAGGGTTTGAGAGGGTTTTTGCTGCGTTTTGGGGGCGTTTCTTCACCGATTTCAACACCGATTCCTTCCAAGGAGAGCTATTGGGGGAGCATTCGACGACTTCGATTCGGCAAGGCTTGGAGGAAGGATCCGTGGAGAAGAAGAAACATCCCTCAAAGGCCATCAACACAAAGCTTAAGGGGGTTTTCTTTATGGATTTCTTGCACTTATCTTCATTTATTTTGATGAACTTGTATTGCTCCATGGAGGGCTAAACCCCTAGTGGGTACTTGGACTTGTAAACCCTAGGTTTTCTATGTTTCATTGACTTTAATGCTTTTATTCAATTTGAGTTTAAATTTGAGTTTCAATCTTGTGTGCTTAATTGTTTCTCCCTTAGAGTGACACTAGGGTTGAGGGCTAATCTAATCATCCTTTTAACGAGTGACCATCACCATTAGGATTAGATTAACCAAGATTGAAGAGGGTCGAGAGGGTGAGTTGAGAGGTAGCGACACGTCCCCTTTCCCCTCCGGTGTGGTTTTCTCTACCTTCTTATTCCAAGTATCACCTTCGATCTCAAAGAGAGTTAGGCGTTGAGAGAGGCCTTTCCGCCGAGACTTATTTGTGATTAGTGATCTTTCGCCTGGACCAAAGGGATTGATCTATAGTTCGGAATAGGGTTTACTGCTTGGAATCCCTATAGCGTAGCGCAGTCATACGTGGTGTGAGGTGTCGAGAGTCTTCTCTCCGCCGGGACCTCGTAGGGGACTAGTCAAGGTTGACCTTAGATTTGGGACCTTGTATCTTTGGATTCCACGACTCTTGAAATCTCTATTGAGTAAAAGTATTTGAAGTCTTGCACTTGAAACAAGGAACCTAGGGAGAGTAGTGTCCGAGTACCCCATTCTTATCTCGATCTTTTCCTACACTCGAGCTTTAACTTTCAGTTCTTAATTTCTGTTTTGAATCACTTTTTAATCTCAACAAAAATCGGTTTTTTTTGGCTACCTAGCGAAGTGTTTTTGTTTCTATCGTCTACTCCCTGTGGATTCGACTACCCACCCGTTGGGTACTTTATTACTTCGACACCCGTGCACTTGCGGAACACACACGCAAGGGTGTGTCAAAGATGCAAATCGGGTCAAACAAGAGAGTATGTGCCAACTTCTAAAGGTTTCGAGACAATTTTTGTAGAAGGACACGAAGGCAGTCATGCTCGCTCGTTCTGATTTGATCGAAGATTTCAAAAGCTCTCCAAGGGTTTTTCGACATCAAGAAATGCCTCATGACCTATTACGCGATCGTGTGTCCGTTCGTGTGGTCTCAGAAGAAAAAACGGGCGAAATCGGGGACCTATAGATGCAGTTTTATAGAGGCTGAATTTCCACATGGGCATGTGGAATTTCCACACGGCCATGTGGAATTTCTACAGGGCCGTGTGGATCCTCGATCTTTGCCATTTTAAAGGCCGTTCTGAAGCGTTTTAAAGGGGACTTTTTCCTAACTTAGGGAGGAGTGACGGCTAGGGTTCAGGAGGTTCTTGCTACACTTTGGGGGGTGCTTCTTCATCGTTTTCAACATCAATCCCTTCCAAGGAGAGCTATTGGGGGAGCCTTTGACGACTCGATTCGACAAGTTGTGCCCTAGGATTGGAGGAAGGAACTCTTTGGAGAAGAAGGAGAAGCCCTCATAGACTATCGGCACGGAGCTAAAAGGGATTTTATTTATGGATTGTTGGCATTTAATTTCCATTCCTTTCATGATTTTGTATTGCTCCATGGAGAGCTAAAACCCTAGTGGGTACTTGGACATTTAAACTCTTGAATTTCTATGTTTCTATGACTTTATTGTTGTTCTTTAATTTGAATTTTAATTTGAGTTTCAATCTTGTATGCTTCTTGGATTCTTCCTTAGAGTGACACTAGGGTTGAGAATCGCATCTAATCATCCTTTTGACGAGTGGCCATCACCATTAGGATTAGATCAATCAGGATTGAAGAGGGTTGAGAGGGTGAGTCGAGAGGTAGCAACACGTCCCATTTCCCTTCCGACATGATTTACCCTACCTCCTCATTCCACGAGATAACTTCAATCTCAAAGAGAGTTAGGGGTTGAGAGAGAAATCTTTCCGCCGGGACTTATTTGTGATTAGGGATCTTCCGCCTGGACCAAAGGGGTTGGTCCATTCTTCGGAATAGGGTTTTTCATTTGGATTCCCACGAGCTCTTCGCAGTCATATGTGGTGTGAGGCGTCGAGAGTCTTTTTCTCCGCCGGGACCTCGTAGGGGACTAGTCAGAGTTGACCTTAGGTTCGGGACCCTGTATCCTTGGATTTCCACGACTCATTGATTTTCATTGCAAGAAGAGCAGCTTAAGTTTTGCACTAGAAACTAGGATTCTAGGGGGAGCATTGTCCGAGTACCCCATCTTCATATTGATCTTATTCTACACCCTAGCTTTCATTTTCATAACTTTATTTCTATTTCTTTCCTGTTCTATTTTCTTTCACAACATCAATCGATTTATCTTTGGCTATTTAGCAAGGTGTGATTGTTCCTACGTCTACTCCCTGTGGATTCGACTACCCACCCGTTTGGGTACTTTATTACTTCGACACCCGTGCACTTGCGGAGTACACACGCAAGGGTGTGTCAAGTTTTTGGCGCCGTTGCCGGGAAGTTAGGCGTTTAGGAACACTTATACTTTGTTTCGTTAATCATTCGCTTTATATTCTGTTCCACACTTCTTGTTCATCCATTGTTCTGATCTTGTTTTCTTTTCTTGATTTCAGCTCTAGGTTATGCCCCGTGGACACCCTTCGACATTAGTTGAAGGCGATCCAGAGATTGAGAGGAGATTACATAGACAGGGAAAACAACCTGAACAAGAACAGAATTATCAAGCTGAAATAGAGGTTGAGGAGTCCGCAACCATGGCTGAACAGAATGAGCAACAGCGGACACTCTCGGACTATGCAAGACCTACCCCTCGTGGCACACAATCCAGCATCGTACGACCACCAATTACATTTCACAATTTTGAGCTCAAGACGGGTTTTATTCAGATGGTATAACAGTTCGCATAGTTCAAGGGGTTAGAGGATGAAGACCCAAATAATCATATTGAGAATTTTTTGGAAGTGTGCGACATGCTCAAGATTAGTGGGGTTACAGATGATGCTATTCGGCTGAGGGCTTTCCCATTTTCCTTGAAGGGAAGAGAAAAGCAGTGGTTACAGTCACTTCCTAGAGCTTCAATTACTACATGGGAGGAGATGGTTGAGGCCTTTCTTGCTAGATATTTCCCTCCCAGAAAATCTGCGAAGCTTAGGAATGAAATCTCTTCTTTTATGCAAATGGAATTGGAGTCTCTCTTTGAGACATGGGAGAGGTTCAAGAACCTCCTGCGGAAATGTCCCCAACATGGGTTTCCTGAGTGGATGATCATCCACACCTTTTACAATGGGCTGAACCCGAGCACAAGACAGTTACTTGACGCAGTAGCAGGAGGTACCTTAGGAAGCAAAATCCCAGAAGCTACCAGGCAACTCATAGAAGAAATGGCTATGAATAGTTATCAATGGAATGCTCGTGATAAGAAGAAGGTAACCGGTCTTCATGAAATCAATGTTGTCACTTCCTTAGCAGCTCAAGTGGAAGCATTGAGCAAGAAGCTAGACACTCTAACTTCTTCAAGAGTGGCAGCAGTGATGAACTGTGATGGTTGTGGAGGTGGACATGCCTCATCTGATTGCCCTATTTCTGTGAGTGGTGCAGCCCCTGTGGAGCAGGTAGACTTTGTGGGTAATGCAGTAAGAGGACAAGGTAACCCTTACAGTAGCACTTTCAATCCAGGGTGGCGAAACCACCCGAATTTTTCTTTGAGTAATCGGGGACAGGAAAGACCTCTTGCACCACAAGGATTTCAGCAACCACAGCTTCCAAAGTTGGAGAATCGAGTTTCAGGTCTAGAGAATCGGATGACAGATCTAGAAAAAGCACTGACTAAATTCATCCAGTCATCTGACACACGCTTTCAGGGTGTAGAGACTATTCTTCGCAACCATACTGCGTCCTTGCGTAATCTAGAGAATCAGGTTGGACAAATTGCGAAGTCGTTATCAGAGAGACCTCAAAGAAGCTTTCCTAGCAATACAGAGACAAGTGTAAGAGAGCAGCTAAAAGCAATCACTTTGAGTAGTGGTCGCGACATTGAGAGTAAACTTCCAGCTGAGAAGGTTGCACATGGTTCGCCCCAGGAGTAAGAGATTGAGGAGAAGAATAAGGAGAAGGAGGTAGTTCCCACACCTTACAAACCAAGGATCCCCTATCCTTCAAGGCTGAAGAATGACCACAATGAGGAGCAATACCAGAAATTTTTGGGCTTATTCAAGCAGCTGCACATCAACATTCCATTCGTGGAGGCATTATCACAAATGCCTCGCTATGCGAAGTTCTTGAAGGACCTCTTGAGCAATACGAGGAAGCTGGAGGAGAGTGCAGCGGTGATCTTAGATGCATCATGTTCAGCAATATTGCAGAAGAACATGCCGAACAAGAAGAAGGATCTTGGGAGTTTCATCATCCCGTGCAATATTGGAAATTTAGGTGAAGAAAAGGCATTGGCAGACTCAGGGGCTAGTATTAATGTGATGCCTTACACTTTCTTCCAAAAGTTGGGTTTGGGAGAACCAAGACCCACTCGGATGACGCTTCAATTAGCTGACCGTTCAGTTAGACATCCGAGGGGCATTATTGAAGATATACTTGTTAAGGTTGACAAGTATATCTTCCCTGTAGATTTTGTGGTTCTTGATGTGGATGAGGATGTCGACGTACCATTGATACTTGGGAGGCCGTTCCTGCGCACTTCCAAGGCTTTTATTGACATGGAGGTCGGAGAGATGACATTGAGGATTGGAGACGAGAAAGTGACCTACCGCCTTGCAAAAGCCATGCGACATTCTCTTGATTTTGATGATACGTTATATTTTCTTGACACCACTGATGAGTTAATTGATGATTGTGTACAGGAATCACTATGTCCAAACCCATTAGCGGAATTACTAGAGCAAGAGATGGACGTTGCTGAGGTATCACCATTTGATCTAGTGGATATGGAAGAACCTTCCCCAGGCATAGTCAATACGTTTGTCAAAAAGTTGAAGAGAGTGAGACATCGCCACAAGAAACAACCGAATAATTCTACGAATGAACAGTCAAAGGCTAAGAGCGATACCCCTTCAGTTGGTAACAACTCCTATTACTCGTCCTCTAACTTGAAGAATTTTTGTTCATCATGCTTGAAGGTTACCGGTAATAGAGAATTTTCGTCTTATGATCCCCCTTGAGTTGAAGAACAGGTACGTCAAGCTAGTGACGTAAAACAAGCGCTTCTTGGGAGGCAACCCAAGTTTTTAAATTAATTGCACTTGTTTTAGTTAGTTTTAATTTCTGCATTGTAGTTTTCGTTTAGTTTTAGTTTTCTGTTGTTTCATCTTCAGTGTAGTGCATCATAGTCGTTTCTAGATGCAAATCCATGTTTTCATCGTTTCTGGCAAGTTTGAGTGTTCATCCTGTGAATTCGTCGAGTTTTCGGCCATGTTTATGCTAGATTTCATTTTCTGCAGTGTTTGCATGTGTTTTCCATTAGTTCTGCAGATTTTGAACAAAATCTGAGCTGAAAAATGGAAACACATGGCCATGTGAAAATTAGGGTGTTTTGAGTAAGGGCCATCCAGAGAAAACACATGGCCATGTGGAATTTCCACATGGCCATGTGGATTACTTAAAACAAGAGAAGCTTGCTTCTCTTCATATCCCACTCTAAGCCCTTTCATCCCCAAACGCCTCCACTCCAAAGATTGCGACCAAATCGCTTCTCCTTCAATTCTCTCGCGTATTTATAGGGATTAGGTGTTATAATCGGAGTTTTATCAAGGTTTTGCACTTAATCCTCTCTGGTAAGCCCTCTTTTCTCTCTTCTTGCCATGAATTTTCTTTCTTGGATTTGGGTGATGATTCTTGTGTTTTAGCATGTTATTTTCTTGGGAAATACTTGCTTTTATGCTATAAACACCAATGGTGGAAGTATGGCAACTTTACACGCGTCAAAGTGGATCAACCATGGCCGTATAGCCATGGCCGAAGATCCACACGGCCATGAGGATATTCCACACGGCCGTGTGGATCATAAAGGGGAGTTTTTCTCATCCAGAGGGTCCACACGGCCGTGTGGAAATTCCACACGGCCATGTGGATCCCTGGCACTTAGTTTTTGACCCCGAAATGACCCGTTTGCCTGTCTTTTGCACAGAAATGCCTCCAAGGACAAGAAAACATGCACATAAGCGTCCTTGTGGGCCTCGTGAGCCCTCGCCTAAGTGACACACCCTTGCGTGTGCACTCCGCAAGTGCACGGGTGTCGAAGTAATAAAGTACCCAAACGGGTGGGTAGTCGAATCCACAGGGAGTAGACGTAAGAACAATCAAACCTTGTTAAGTAGCCAAAGATAAACCAATTGTTGTTGTGAAAGAAAATAGAATAAGAAAGAAATAGAAATAAAGTGCTGAAACTAAAAGCTAGGGTGCAGAAATAGATTAATAAAAAGATGGGGTACTCGGACAAAGCTCCCCCTAAAATCCTTGTTTCAAGTGCAAGACTTCAAAATACTCTTATTCAATAGAGATTTCAAGAGTCATGGAATCCAAAGATACAAGGTCCCAAATCTAAGGTCAACCTTGACTAGTCCCCTACGAGGTCCCGGCAGAGAGAAGACTCTCGACACCTCACACCACGTATGACTGCGCTATGCTCTAGGGATTCCAAGTGGTAAACCCTATTCCCAACTATAGATCAATCCCTTTGGTCCAGGCGAATTATCCCTAATCACAAATAAGTCCCGGCGGAAAGGCCTCTCTCAACGCCTAACTCTCTTTGAGATCGAAGGTAATACTTGGAATAAGAAGGTAGGGAAAAACACACCGGAGGGGAAAGGGGACGTGTTGCTACCTCTCAACTCGCCCTCTCCACCCTCTTCAATCTTGGTTGATCTAATCCTAATGGTGATGGTCACTCGTCAAAAGGATGATTGAATTAGCCCTCAACCCTAGTGTCACTCTAAGGGAGAAACAATCAAGCACACAAGATTGAAACTCAAATTTAAACTCAAATTGAATAAAAGCATTAAAGTCAATGAAACATAGGAAACTTAGGGTTTACAAGTCCAAGTACCCACTAGGAGTTTAGCCCTCCATGGAGCAATACAAGTTCAACAAAATAAATGAAGATAAGTGCAAGAAATCCATAAAGAAAACCCCCTTAAGCTTTATGTAGATAGACTATGAGGGCTTCTTCTTCTTCTCCAAAGAACTCCTTCCTCCAAGCCTAAGGCACACCTCGTCGAATCGAGTCGTCGAAGGCTCCCCCAATATGTGGAAGTTCGACCTTTTTCGCTTCTCTTGTGCTTTGTTTCTTGTGTAGAAGTTATGTGTTTAAGTTTTTGTCGAGTTTTATTTTTGTTGGGATCTTAGTTAAGGTCTTTTTGAGAGGTTAAAAGATGGGGGAAAAGTGTTTTAAAAGGCGTTAGCAAGGAAGGGAGCTTGCGGGCACTTAGTGTGCCCGCAAGGAGCCAAAAAAGAGGCCTTGCGGCCTCCCATGCGCCCGCATGGGAGCCCGCAAGGACCCCCGGCCAGAAGTGCATGCGGGCTCCCATGCGGGCGCATGGGAGGCCGCATGGCTTCCTGGTTGAGGCCTCGCGGCCTCCCTTGCGCCCGCAAGGGAGCCCGCGAGCCCTCCCGCTCTTTGGGTCTATAAATACCCGTTTTCAAACTTAAAGGGCCTTTATAAGACCCCATTTCCCTCTCTTTTTCTCCCCATCTTGAATCCTCATTCTCCCCTCCATTAGATCTTCATTCTTGAGCTCCAAGAAAGGAGAAAGGTGTTGATCTTCCCCTCTTCTCCATTGGTGGTGATTCTTCTCTAGTTCTAGCAAAGTTTGAGGTGGGTTTTCTTCTTTTCTTCAACTCCTTGTTCTTTTATTCATTTCTCTTTAGATCCATGGAGAATTAGTGTGGATTTAGTATGGATCTAATATTTAATTGGAATTTAGCCATGGATCTAATGTTTGAATGGTATAGGAGCCTTGATTTCATGTTTTGGTGAAGAATGAAGGAGATCCTTCATCTCTAAACCTTTGATTCTTTTAGATCCGAACCCAATTAGGATATTCTTGATTTTATTTTGATTTTGAAGGTTTAAGGATTATATTATTGTTAATTCTTGAATCTAGAACACTTAGTAAACCCTAGAAGCCTTGAGATCTAGTTTTAGATCATTCTTTCCTCTCTTGTTTATTGTTTGGGTTATGTGATTGATTCTTGTTTTTCTTGGATGGTTAATGGCTTCAAGAAGGTGGATCTAAAGGCAAGGGTAAAGATCAAGTAGGCGAGTGATCCAAGTGTTCGATCTCGCCAAGTTTGTGAGTGGGAAATTGTCTAATTCTTGAGCTATGGTCATGCTTGGTTAAATACTTAATTATATACATTTTTGGATGGTGAATTTCATGTTTTAAGGGTTTCTTGAGATGGTTTCATGGAACTTTGAATAATGCATGCTTTGAGATGAGAATTTCTTGATTTCAATGGATTCTTGAAGTGTTTCTTGAAAACTGAAATTATGATGCTATATGATCTTCTTAATTCTTGATTTCATTTTAATGGACTCATGAGATGATTTCCTTGAGATCTAGAAACCTTGATGTTTATGATCTTGCTTAACTATTGATTCTATTACAAAAGGCTCATGAGATGATTTCCTTGAGACCTAGAAACCATAATGGTTTATGATCTTGTTAAATTCTTGATTATTTATATTTCATGAGTATTGGAAAATCCAATGGTTTGAACTACATGTTTTCAAGATTGGTGAATTTGAGAATTCGATGTTCTTGACCGAATAAGGGTCTATGTAGACCAAATTGAGATTCTCCACGATGTTATCGTATTCGAAATGTGTTTTCAAAGAATACTCTTGTGTCGATATTCTTGATGAAAATGACATTATCGTCGATGCTTTCGCAAAAGGATTTACTCTTGGATTTAGAGTTGTATTTTATGCGAATTTGTGATCTCTTGATGAGATGTGTGATTTTATAATGATACGTTTATGATGAGCCTACGGGCGAAGTATTTGTGATCTTTTGATGAGAATATGATATTATATCGATGTCTTCATATTATTATCATGATGCGTTCATGATAAGCCTACGGGCGGGGTGGTGACATTGGGGGAATCCCCGTCTTCTGCAGAAGCGAGTCTCCACGGACCGACCTAGTTGGGGTGGCGTGGAGTTCTCGGCTGACTAGCCCTTACAGGAGGCGCGTAGGAGAACCTGAAGGTGCTGTGTTGGGTTCCCGGAGTCACCATACGGGATTCCCAACGGCCAACACCAAGATACGCGCATCTTGGTGGCTCCTGACCTAGCCACGGCCATGGTTAGTGATGGAGAGTTTTCATAGGCTATTGATGATGTTATCGATAAAGGATTTCTGCATGCGTTGCACTATAAATCCTTATTTCGATGGGTTTGAGCTTTTAACGAGTTTCCATAACTTGAAGTTTTAAATCTTGAATCTTTACAAAAGAATTTCAGTGTTTTATTGATGCCTTTCTTTGATAAAGTTGGAAAGCTTGTTACATTGAAATGTGTATTTAAAGCATTTTGTAAGTTGTGGTTGTTAAAGATTTACATATGTTTTCGGCATATCATTCTTTACACCTGTATGAGTTATAGCTCCATGTTCAACCCCTCACTGAGTAACTTAGTTACTCACCCATTCTTCTTCTCTTCTTTACAGGTGTTAGCACGGCAGCAGGGCGTAAGACGTGATAGTGCTTGGCATCTATTCTTGCATTTACCTTTGAGTAGTGTATGGTTCATAAACATTGTCGTCATGCATAAGATGGATCCATTAGGACCTATGTTTTCGTATTTCCATTTGATCTTGTATAATCTTGATTGGTTAAGACAGGACCTTAGGTTGTATGAGTTTACACCCACTGTTTGGGGAAAAACTATGATTGTGTCCATGATCATTGATGTTGTGATTTCCAGGGATATATGTACATATATGTGTGAGTCTGTTGATCTTGTACAGGGTTGTGATTGAATACCTTAGATTTAGAGTATTATTGTGGTAATGTTAATATTGTACAGGTAACAGGTTAGCCTTACGGCGACCTGGGGTTGAGGCAGGTGTTGACCTCCCCTGGGTTGTCGTGGCGGTAGTGCCATGGACCGGGACCCGAGGGTCGGGACGTGACACAATAGCTCTCCTTGGAAGGAATTGATGATGAATTCGGTGAAGAAGCGCCCCCAAAGTGTAGAAAGAACCTCCTTAACCCTAGCCGTCACTCCCTCTCAAAGTTGGAAGAAGATTCCCCTTAAAACGCTTCATAACGGCCTTTAAAATGGCAAAGATCGAGGATCCACACGGCCATGTGGAAAATCCACACGGCCGTGTGGAAATTCAGCCTCTATAAAACTGCATCTATAGGTCCCCGATTTCGCCCGTTTTTTCTTCTGAGGCCACACGAGCGGACACACGATCGCGTTGTAGGTCATGAGGCATTTCTTGATGTCGAAAAACCTTTGGAGAGCTTTTGAAATCTTCGATCAAATCAGAACGAGCGAGCATGACTGCCTTCGTGTCCTTCTACAAAAATTGTCTCGAAACCTTTAGAAGTTGGCACATACTCTCTTGTTTGACCCGATTTGCATCTTGGACTTTGTATTTGCACAAAAGAACTCCACTCCGTACCATCATGACCTATTTTTGCTTTTCTCGCATAAATCTTCTTCACAACCCTAATTGCATGAAAGAACACAAAAAACACACGAAATGAGAAATATAACCTGAAAAATGTGATGCTCATGCAGGGAAAAACATCTCAAATAATATGTACATGCAAGCACTTATCAAACTCCCCCACACTTAAGCTTTTGTTTGTCCTCAAGCAAAATTTATACAATAAAATCCACAAGTAGAGTGATAGAAGTGCTTAGCCTTAAGTTCACCAAAAAGTATGTAAGGAGAGCATTCTTAAACAAAGGAACAATTTGCAACATAGAAAGATAAAAACCAATGCTCTAGCAAAAACACGAAGCACAAAGAAAAAAGAATCTGACTGCGTGTGTGTGTGTATATTTACTCATGCCAACCCCGAGTTTACTCTTAAAAGTTCTTATTGAAAGGGATTTATTTGAGTACAAAGAATAGGCAGTAGCTGCACACAACCTCGAAGGTAGCCATTTCCCAAGATGCCTCCTGGGTGGCTTTCACGCTTTGAGGTGGTAGCTCTTTCCACCTGGGGGTGTTAGCTTTCACACAGCCTATTAGATTCTTTCGCCTTTTTGTTAACTTGTTTGTCATGTGGTTTTTGAAGAATTCTTGTTCTAGATGCATGCATGTTGATGTTTTGAGTGTTTAAATGATGTTTCCGGCCATATTTTTCAAGGTTTCATCGATGTTTTGAGTGTACAAAGTGTGGAGATCGAATCGGTGCAAACAGAAAGTCTTGCCGACCATCCTTGCGGCCGTAAGGATGGCCGGCAAGAATTATCTCAAAGTTCTTGCCGACCATCCTTACGGCCATAAGGATGGTCGGCAAGACCACCCGAGTGAAGGCTTTAAAGGGCTATTTTGGGGCTTTGTACTATTCATTCTTCTTCCCCATTCTTCCAACCGTTTCTCCCTCATTTCTCCATCGTTTTTACTCATTTTTTTTTGCTCTAGTTTGCTCTCCTCCTCCTCTTTTCCATCTTGGTGACAAAAATTTGGAGTTTGAGCAAGCTTTTGGCCAGATTTACCGTTTGGATCCACTCATCTTACCCTAAGGCAAGAGTAAGGCACCTCACTCAAAAACTTTGATTTTTTCTTGCTTTTATGGCTGAAATTTGTTGGAATTTTGTTGATGGGTGAATGTTTAAGGTTTATCAAGTTATGTTTCCTAGTTTGTAAAATTTTTAGGCTACTTCTACAAGCAAAGTTCTTGAAATTTTTTCCGAAATTACTGTAGCAATACACTTTTTCTTGGATTTCTTCATTTTTTGGTGCTTATTTTGCTTGTAACGTAGTTGGTTAATCTCTATCTTTGTTTCTATAGGATGCCAATCAAGAAATTAGCTTCCAAGAGAGCTAGGAGGGAACATTTCCCTCCCATCCAAGAGCCCAAGTTTATCAAGGAAGAACATACGACGCGTTTTACACTCCTATCATGAAAGGGGTTCGGCACCGTTAGGAAGATCGATTGGGAAGCTTTGAACACATTGGGATTAGATGGCACAGTGTTGGAGCTCATTTCACATGATAGTTGAGATAAATTACTTCCGATTGAAGAAGTCCCCTTGGAAGTCCTTAGCTCCATAGAGATGGTCAAGGAATACCCGTTCACTACTTGCGCCGCATCATCACTTCATCCAGCCTCTTAGAACCATGACACGACCTTGTTTATTTTCTTTCTTTTGTTCTTCGTTGTTTGTTGTTTAGTCTTGTACTTTTGAGTTAGCTAGGGCTCATCCCTACTAAACTCTTTTGTTATTTATGTTGGAGCTCTCTTTTCCATACTTTATTTCTATTTCCTCTTGAAAAACTTTGAATGATGATAAGCTCCTTGTTCTTTTCAGGTTTTTAATTTTGGGAGTTTTATTTGTGTCGCCCTCCTTAGGTGATATACTCCTGATCCAAGTGGAACAACTGAGAATCACACCAAGGAATCAGGGAAGTTTCTTCACCCCCATTCTTTGCTTATCATTTTCATCCCCCACATTATTCTGCTGACTTAGGTACATTGAGGACAATGTACAACTTTAGGTGTGGGGATGGTTATTTACTTAGAGTATTTTGTATTTATGCATGCTTGTTATCTATGATGGCTATGATTATTTTGTTAAAGGACTTCCTAGCTCGGTAGAATGATAGTTGTGAGCTGTACAGTACCTGTACTTTATTGTAGCTCTGTTTCATCTTTAGTGCACCTGTATACATGCTCACGATCACTTTCACCTTGTACACTCTAACTAACCCATCTTAATGACTTTGGCATTAATTTGTTAAATTCTTTCTTCAATGCACTTTTAAAAGCTTTTAAGTTTCTTTATTGTTTTCTCCAACCTAAGTGAAGTTTTTAGCAGGTAGTTTATCAGGGTTTAAAAGAAAAAAAAAAGGGGTCTATGTCAGTATTCCTCTGCTTTCTAAGCATGAATGCGTATATGTAGATTGTAATCGATTAAGAGGGTGACTCTTGTGCCTGGCCAGCATGTGCATCCATCTGAAAGATTTTTGTGCAGTCTATGTTAGGCGGACCCAGAAAAGAAAGAATTTGTGTATATTTGTGAGTGAAGGAAATAAAGTTTCCATTTTGATCCCTAGAACCTGTTTTATGGTCACTTAAGAGTTGGAGTTGTATTTAGGAACCAAAAGACTTTAATTGTGCATTGAGGAGGTCTTTAGCACTCTAATGCCATCTTCATTATGTGTGGGATGAATGGTCATCCTGGGGTAATCCGGGATGTGGAGGTCAAGGTGAGAGTCAGCACACACACACATAAGGCACTGTGGATGAACCAGAGCTATTATCACCTCATTATCCATTGAACAGCTCACTTCTTGATTCATGTCCAATTGTGCTTGTGGAGTTCTTTAATTTTGAGCCTGATGTCGTATTTTTAGCCGTTTATCTTCTTTCTCTTGTTCTTCATGTTTGTTTGCTTGGGGACAAGCAAACGCTTAGGTGTGGGGATGTTTGATAAACGTCTAAAAGTACGTATTTTATATGTATGTTTTGTGTATTATTTTCATATCTTATTGTTTTATCTATGCCCTTTTAGGTCTAAATTGCTTTATTTTTGTATTTCAGGCCAGCCAGAAGCCCTGGGGACTCGACGACGAGATGGGGAGCGAATTCGACACCAAAATAGCTTTTTCGAGACGACTGTAGCACGGTACTGTAGCAGTTACTGTAGCTCATCGCGGACTTCTTGGCAGAAAAGTAGAAATCCCGAGGGGTCAGCATACCGGCAGTATGCTGACCCGTTTACCCATCGGGATTTGGGGTTTTAAGGGCGATCTAGGGCATTTTGAAAAAAACTTTTGCATCTTCTTGGAGAGAGCTTTTGGGGGAGAAAGAAGGCTAGGGTTTGGACATCATTTCCACACCATTTTGGAGGGCAAAAGGAGAGGAAATTCGGGTTTTCTTAGGTGAGGAGAGCAAGATCTAGGAGGATCTACTTCAAAAGCTTCATTGTTTGGAGGTTGAAGACAACGGGAAGCCACCCCTTCGAGTGGCGTCTTCGGAAAGTTTTCTCCGGGGATTCAAGCGGCATTCGACTTTCACCATTTGAGGGAGTGTTCCTCATATTTATTTTAGTTATTTGCATGGTTTATGTGGTAGATTTGTTGAACATGAACAACTAAACCCCAAGGTCACCGGATGTAGGTGAACCTTGGGGCAAAACTTGTGATGTTTTGGATTATTGGAGTTATCTATTGTATGATTGGCTTGTTGTGATCCTTGTTTGGTATTCTTAATCGTTTTGGTACATGTGCTTAATTGTTGTATCAAATTCTTGGTGGCACTTTGTAGCACGACCATTGCCTTAGTGGTAGACTCTACCAAACTTGGAAGGGATTATTGTATAAATACGCCGTGACCATCAGGTATTTGTACCCCTCCATTTCTAGGGTTGAAAACTAACTAGTGTTTCCACCCTAACTTGAGGAAACCATCATTCTCCTTGCAACCGTGTGAGAGGTTGAGTGGAAGAAATTCCTTATTCAACACTTGTACCGGGTTAGGGGTCAATTGCCGTGACCATCGGGTTGACCTAAGTTTAGGTTTTCTCGGTCCAACTAGCCACATACTTAATTTCTCAAATATCCTACTCACTTGAGTAGCCCCCTTGGGGATCCTCATCCATGACCGTTTTCATCCCTGAGCATCTCCTTTGTTTTGATTCAGTTGCATTTATTTAGAAAATTTCTTTTGTTGTTATTTGTTTTCTTTCTTATCTATTCTCTTAAAAATGGAATCGGTGAGCTCAACAACAAGTGAGAAGTGAGTAAGGTAGCTCCTCGGGCCCCTTGGGAATACGACCCACTCGTGCGTGCACGAGTGGTTTATTACTTGACGACCCCGTGCGCTTGTGGGTGTTGACATTCCGTGTCGATCAAGCATCACAGACGCGGATCCCCCTGGGATTACTGAAGCTAGACAGATGCTAGGTTTAAGATTGCAATTGTGGTTTGGGCAAAGAGACTCCTAAAGTAGGTTAACCCCGAATCACTCAGTGATTAACCCCTAATCTCATACAGGTATTGGATATAATCTCTTCTGACCAATTCCCCCTATGATTGCACTATGACTAAAGAAATATCTGATTAGGGTCAAACTCAGTATCTAGGTTCGAGCCTACTGGTTGGAAAGGTACCAAATACCCAAATCCCTCGGCGTATAGGTACATGTATCCTTTTCAAACTATGTGAGTCTAATACAAGGGTGGAGATCGAATCGGTGCAAACAGAAAGTCATGCCGACCATCCTTGTGGCCGTAAGGATGGCCGGCAAGAATTATCCCAAAGTTCTTGCCGACCATCCTTACGGCCATAAGGATGGTCGGCAAGACCACCCGAGTGAAGGCTTTAAAGGGCTATTTTGGGGCTTTGTACTATTCACTCTTCTTCCCCATTCCTCTAACCGGTTCTCCCTCATTTCTCCACCATTTTTCTTCATTCTTTTTCCTCTAGTTTGCTCTCCTCCTCCTCTTTTCCATCTTGGTGACAAAAATTTGGAGTTTGAGCAAGCTTTTGGCCGGATCTAGCACTTGGATCCACTCACCTTACTATAGGGCAAGAGTATGGTATCTCACTCAAAACATTGATTTTTTCTTGTTTTTATGGCTGAAATTTCTTGGAATTTTGTTGATTGGTGAATGTTTAAAGTTTATCAAAGTATTTCTCTTAGTTTGTAAAATTTTTTGGCTACTTCTACAAGCAAAGTTCTTGAAAAAGTTTTCCGGAATTACTGTAGCACTGAATTTTTTCTTGGATTTCTTCATTCTTTTGGTGCTCATTTTGCTTGTAAATTAGTCGGATCATCTCGACTTTGTTTCTATAGGATGCCAATCAAGAAATTATCTTCCAAGAGAGCTAGGAGGGAACCTTTCCCTCCCGTCCAAGAGCCCAAGTTTTTCAAGGAAGAACATACGACGCGTTTTACACTCCTATCATGAAAGGGGTTCGGCACCGTTAGGAAGATCGATTGGGAAGCTTTGAACACATTGGGATTAGATGGCATAGTGTTGGAGCTCATTTCACATGATAGTTGAGATAAATTACTTTCGAGTGAAGAAGTCATCTTGGAAGTCCTTAGCTCCATAGAGATGGTCAAGGAATTCGCGTTCACTACTTGCGCTTCTTAGGCCCATGACACGACCTTGTTTCTTTTCTTTCTTTTGTTCTTCGTTATTTGTTGTTGAGCATTGTACTTTTGAGTTAGCTAGGGCTCATCCCTACTAAACTCGTTTGTTATTTATGTTGGAGCATTCTTTTCCGTACTTTCTTTCTTTTTCCTCTTGAAAAACTTTGAATGATGATAAGCTCCTTGTTCTTTTCAGGGTTATTAATTTTGGGAGCTTTACTTGTGTCACCCTCCTTAAGTGATATACTCCTGATCCAAGTGGAACAACTGAGAATCACACCAAGGAACCAGGGAAGTTTCTTCACCCCCATTCTTTGCTTATCATTTTCACCCCTCACATTATTCTGCTGACTTAGGTACATTGAGGACAATGTACAACTTTAGGTGTGGGGATGGTTATTTACTTGGAGTATTTTGTATTTGTGCATGCTTGTTACCTATGATGGCTATGATTATTTTGTTAAAGGACTTCCTAGCTTGGTAGAATGATAGTAGTGAGCTGTACAGTACCTGTACTTTAATGTAGTTCTGTTTCATCTTTAGTGCACCTGTATACATGCTCACGATCACTTTCACCTTGTACACTCTAACCAACCCATCTTAATGGCTTTGGCATTAATTTGTTAAATTCTTTCTTCAATGCACTTTTAAAAGCTTTTAAGTTCCTTTGTTGTTTTCTCTAACCTTAAGTGAAGTTTTTAGCAGGTAGTTTATCATGGATCAAAAAAAAAAAAAAAAAAAAAGAGGAAGGGTCTATGTCAGTATTCCTCTGCTTTATAAGCATGAATGCGTATATGTAGATTGTAATCGATTAAGAGGGTGACTCTTGTGCCTGGCCAGCATGTCCATCCATCTGAAAGATTTTTGTGCAGTCTATGTTAGGCGGACCCAGAAAAGAAAGAATTTGTGTATATTTGTGTGTGAAAGAAATAAAGTTTCCCCTTGTGATCCCTAGAATTTGTTTTATGGTCACTTAAGAGTTGGAGTTGTATTTAGGAACCAAAGGACTTTAATTGAGCATTGAGGAGGTCTTTAGCACTCTAATGCCATCTTCATTATGTGTGGAGTGAATGGTCATCCTAGGTAATCTGGGGTGTGGAGGTCAATGTGGGAGTTAGCACACACACACATAGGGCACTGTGGATGAACCAGAGCTATTACCACCTCATTATTCATTGAACAGCTCACTTCTTGATTCCTGTCCATTTGTGCTTGTGGAGTTCTTTAATTTTAAGCCTGAGGTCGTATTTTTAGCCGTTTATCTTCTTTCCCTTATTCTTCATGTTTGTTTGCTTGGGTACAAGCAAACGCTTAGGTGTGGGGATGTTTGATAAACGTCTAAAAGTACGTATTTTACATGTATGTGTTGTGTATTATTTTCATATTTTATTGTTGAATCTATGCCTTTTTCAGTCTAAATTACTTTATCTTTGTATTTCAGGCTAGCCAGAAGCTCTGGGGACTCGACGACGAGATGGGGAACGAATTCGAGACGGGATACTGTAGCGCAGTTAATGTAGCAGTTACTGTAGCTCATCACGAACTTCTCGGCAGAAAAGTAGAAATCCCGAGGGGTCAGCATACCGGCTGTATGCTGACCCGTTTACCCATCAGGATTTGGGGTTTTAAGGGCGATCTAGGGCATTTATTTGGAGGACTTTTGCCTCTTTTTAGAGCTCCACAGCTACACTTCCAGATCTGACCAAGAAGGAGAGTTTAGAGGGCATTTCCACGGTGGAATCGGCGAGGAGAGCGCGATCTTGAGCGGGATCTACTTCTAGGGCTTCTAATTCGGAGGTTGAAGACGACGGGAAGCCACCCCTTCGAGTGGCGTCTTCGGAAGCTTCTTCGACCTTGATCTTTGGAGGGAGGTCTTTAATGTTGGGTTTAGTTGTTTTCGTGCTTTTATTCATGTATTTTGAGACTATGAGCAGCTAAAACCCCAAGGTCACCGGATGTGGGTGAACCTTGGGGTGAACTTGTGATGTTTGGATGTTTTGGTTTAATTCATGCTTGTTAGTTTGTTTGTGATTCATGTTTGGTGTTTTGAACGCTTGGGTATGCATGAGAACTCTGTGTATCCATACTTAGCCAATACTAGGTTGCATGACCATTGCCCTAGTATTAGACTCACCAAGCTTGGAAGCGAAATACGTACAAATACGCCGTGACCATCGGGTATTTGTACCCCTCCAATTCTAGGGTTAATTACTCATGTGTGATTCAACCTTAGTTTGAGAAAACCATCTTGCCCTTTGCAATCGTAGGAGGAATTGTACGGGTAGAGCCCGTATTCAATACTCGTACCGGATTAGGGGTCAATTGCCGTGACCATCGGGTTGACCTAATCTAGGGTTTTCTCGGTCCATCAAGCCACTTGCATGCTAATTCAACATCCTTCACACTTTAGTAACCCCGAGGGGATCCTCATCTGTGACCATCTTCTTACCCTGATTTTCCTCCCGTTTAACGCCCTTGGTATTTAGTAGTTTAATTGCTTTTGTTTTACTTCTTTACTTTCTCATTCCAAATCTCAAGTCTGATCGGCTAGACAACATTGCAAAAGGAAGTAAGAATAGATTCTCGGGAACTTGGGAATACGACCCACTCGTGCGCGCACGAGTGGTTTATTACTTGACGACCCCGTGCGCTTGCGGGATCACCACCAGGTGTTCAGGCAGCCCCTACAGCAGCACCTACAACTCAGGGTGGAGGAATCACCCCAATTTTTCTTGGAAAGACCAAAATCAGGGGCAACAGCAACATCAACAACAGCAGCAGCAGCAACAGACACAGCCTCAATTTTGGAGGCCTTCACCACCAGAGCAAAGGGGACCTTCTATTGAGGCCCTCCTTGTCCAGTACATCCAAGCCAATGATGCCCGAATCATAGGGCATGAAGAGATGATGAGGAACCAACAAGCCTCTTTACAAAATCTTGAGCGTCAGGTTGCACAAATTGCCAAGACGCTTGCTGAACGACCCCCGGGTGCTCTACCTAGTAACACGGAAATCAATCCAAGGGAATCTCTCAAGGCAATCACTTTAAGAAATGGAAAGGAAATCAAGTCTCCACCTCCTCAAGTGCATCAGGATACTCAAATTGAACCAGAGGTGGAAATCCTAGAGAGAGATTTAGGGTCAAGCTCAGGAATGAAAGTTAAGGGTAAAGAGAAAGACCCGGTGGCAGAATATAAGCCTCCTTTGCCTTATCCTGCGAAGCTCAAGAAAGACCAACAAGAGGCGCAGTTCAAAAAGTTTCTAGAGACGTTCAAAACCTTACATATAAATGTCCCGTTTGTAGAAGCTCTTTCACAAATGCCCAAGTACGCCAAATTTCTTAAAGAGCTTCTAACCAACAAAAGGAAGTTAGAAGCCATCTCAACGGTGACATTAAGCGAAGCATGTTTAGCGATCATCTCCAACAAAATCCCAAAGAAAGAGAAGGATCCGGGAGGGTTCATCATCCCATGTACAATTGGGGGGTTGAATGATGAGAAGGCCTTGGCTGACTTAGGGGCGAGTATCAATCTGATGCCTTTGAAAATTTTTCAGAAGTTGGGACTGGGGGAACTCAAGCCAACTGAGATGACGCTCCAACTTGCTGATCGCTCCACTCGCCGACCTCTGGGAAGTGTGGAGGATGTCTTGGTAAAAGTGGACAAGTTTATATTCCAGGTGGACTTTGTTATTCTAGACTTGGATGAATTGGCTGAGGTACCTCTGATTTTTGGGCGGCCATTCCTCGCTACTTCACAAGCCATCATTGATGTGAAGGATGGTCGCCTAACATTAAGAGTGGGGGATGAAGAAGTTGTGTTCAGATTGACAGAAGCTATGAGGCACCCCATGGCATTTGATGATTCTTGTTATTTTCTAGATGCTACTGATGATGTTATTTGTGATTGCGTGCAGGAAATTTGGCAAAAGGATCATCTTACTGATTTGTTAGAGGAGGAACCTCCAGATGAAAAACTCATGGACAAGGAGGAAGACATTGCTATTGCACCACCAAACCCTGGTAACACAGCAGGGAAGGCCAAGAAAAAGAAAAAGAAAGTATCTAAGGCCCAGACATGGTGGCAGAAGGTAGAGGAGAGGAAGAAAAAACAAACCTCTACCCCGAAACATAACCCTGCTAGTGACCTCAGTGTTGTTGAGGCATTTTTGATTAATTCTTTATCTTCTTTTATGGACTGTTGTTCCGCAGGGCGCCAAGAAGAAAGGTATGTTTTTGAGCCATCATGAGGTGAGACTAGACTTGTCAAGCTAGTGACTTTAAAAGAGCGCTTATCGGGAGGCAACCCGATTGGTTTCATTTCTTTTGTTGTCTTTTGTTCTCCTTCAGTCAGTTAGCAAGGGGAGTCCCCTACTAAACTGATCTCTTTTCAGTGAGTCTTTGTTATTTTCTGTCTCTAATACTTGCATGCTTACCTCAGGATTTATGAATATCTATCTTGCTGGTTGTTTCAAACGGATCCTCCCTAACTGGCGATCAACACATGCCCTTGTGTGCCGTGGAATTCTTTCTCGGCACCTCTCCCTTAACTTGGTGAAAATTCCCCAACTCTCAATTCACTTTTACTTGAAATCTTTTTTCTATGCCTAGCATGTTAAATCTTTAAACAATGAGGACAATGTTTCATTCAAGTATGGGGGAGGGTTGTATACTTGTGTTTTAATATGTTTAGATGTTGTGCATGACTTAGGACGATCTATGAAAGTTTTGGTTGAGAATTGCTAAGGTAGGAGTTTTTGAGCATATTAATGCACTTTTGTCGAACTTAAAGTTTTATTTCGCTCTTACTTTGGAAACCTTAATCTGAACACTTAGCCTGTGTAGTATTGTCACTCTGTTAGAGGAAGGGCTAGTTGTAGAGCTTGTAAAACAATTAGTTTTGACTCCAAACACAAATAATAAAATAGATTGTGAAAAGAAATTTAAAAATGAGAAAAAGTGACAAGTCGGATTCCTTTTTGGGATGCCCTGTCAAATTTTGTGAGAAAGATGGTAGAAAGAGCTATCACTTTAGAAAAAGCGAAAGCCGCACTTGAGTAGTCGGATCTTAGGCATCATAAATGTCATTTTTGATGACTTACCAAGTGAAATGGCTGCCTCTAGGGTGTATGAAGCTACTACCCAGTTTAGGAGTCAGCAGTGAAAACAGTGAGAAGAAAGAACTTGTACTAGACCCCCTCAAGAACAGTTTGACATGCTCCATGAGGCGACACACACACACGGTAGTACGGAGTAAGAGTAAAATCTTTCACAAGTTTTCAATTGACTAAGTCACTAGTTCTCAGAAACTCCTTAAGCTTCAGTAACTCTTTTAATTTGTTGAGATCAAAGGTCATGCACTCATCACTTTATTAGGGGAATAAGGTTGCTTGAGGACAAGCAACAGTTCAACTTTGGGGGTATTTGATGAGTGCATTTCATATATATGTATTGCATGCTTTACCCTCATCATTATTGAATATTTTGGTTTTAATTCTCCAAGTACGGTGCTATTTGAGGTATTCGTTGTTTGTCATGCAGATATCAAAGTCCTGAAGCAAGAAGAAGTGTTTTGGAATAATTTTAGAAGCTAAAGGACTTAGAAGAAACCTCATCAAGCTCAGCACGGCTTGAGCACGACCGTGCTGTACCCCGTGCAAATCGCAGGAGAATTCAGCCAAAAATCAGCACAGCCTGAGTTCGCTGAGCACGGTCGTGAAAACCTCAGCACGGCCTAAGCACGCCCGTGCTGTTCCCCGTGCAGATTATAGGAATGTGAGTTTTCTGGAGATTTATTTGGCCGTAATCTGCACGGCTTGAACATGGCTTCAACACGCCCGTGCTAACATCGAGAAGACATTAAAACCCTAGAAACGCAGTTTCTAAGGGGACTTTTGGTGGGCGAACAAAGGGAGAAAGAAAGGGAGAGCTTTGGGGATTCATCCTCCTCTTCATCAAGGGAATGCCAAGCTTATGGTAGGCCGATCGGGAGGAGATTACACGGTATTGTAGATCCTTCGACAACAACAAGGATGCAAGAAATTAGGGAGTTTTCAACTTCTTGTCTTTCAATTTCTTTGGCATTGTACTTGTTGTTTGTCATC
Organism: Dioscorea dumetorum; assembly: GCA_902712375.1. Lineage (NCBI taxonomy): Eukaryota > Viridiplantae > Streptophyta > Magnoliopsida > Dioscoreales > Dioscoreaceae > Dioscorea > Dioscorea dumetorum. Next base: position 3,909,410 of record CACTHL010000561.1, on the reverse strand, counting down.
ATGAGGGGCTAAACTCTTAAAGGAGCCCCGGGGTTGTTTGTATGACGTTGTAGCTTGAACTCTCAATCTTTACTTGCGGCATTTATGAGTATCTTGTTCCCTTCATTAAATCTGAGTTATTGGTTATTTTGTGTGTTGTTTAGTGCTTGATTGCTTGGAAGTTAGGTTCTCTTATCTTGGTTTGTAAGTCACAATAGATAGTTACACGCAGTGAGAGTGCAATTTAGAGCATCGGCAGCACTAGAAACAACACCTTTATAGCATAGCTAGGTTTAGAACTGAAGATACCTCTGATAAGTGCCGAGAAAGCTGAGTTAGTGAAAGTCGGAAATCCCACCCCGGGGCCAAATCTCCTCCATCGAGTCAAACCTCAAATCTTCCCTTGGTGAAATTCCCTTTCCTTAACCTCCTTGAAGTTAATCCAGAGTCAATTCCATCATCTTCTGTCTGGTTAGATATTAAGCAGGACGTTAGTATTAGAAGCTATACCAGTCCCAGTGGATTCGACTACCCGACCTAAAGGGTACATGATAAGTGTCTAAATGTAGGTATTTATACGTTTTATTCTTGCACTATTTTGCATGTATTTTGATGAGTTGATTCCCGTTTCGCGTTTAAATTGGTTTTATTTGTGTTACAGGCCTTGAAGAAGCCAAAACGAGCTCAAGAACGTCTATGGGAAGAAATCCGTATCAAACACGGCGTTTTCGAGCTTTCATCACTGTAGCAGTACTGTAGACGGATACTGTAGATGAATTACTGTAGCAGTTACTGTAGGATGACACTGTAGCACGAAACGGGGTTTTTCTTGGAAAAAGGCTGGGAGCCTTGCGGGCAAGCATGCGCCCGCAAGGCCGCCCGTATGGATGCCCGACAAAATGTTTATTAGGGCATTTTGGAAGAATCCTTCTACATCTTCTTCTTCTCCTCTTCTTGGGCCGCCGCCCCACCTTCGCCGGCGGCGTTTTCCGGCGATCCACCGCGCCATTCTTCACCAAGAGGGAGGCAACCTTTGGAGGAGGAAATAGGTGAAGATCTAGAGCGTCAAAGCGTCGTTTGAAAAGAAATCTCGACGACTCCGGCGATCTTCATCCATCCAAGGCGATCCAAAGCTTGAGGGAGTTTTTATTACTTCTATTTATGTTTATTTGTTCCTTGGAATTGTATGAGTGTTCCTCTTTCATGAGGAACTAACTTGTATGTGATTTGGGGATGATGAACCCTAGGGTAGGTTTGTTGTAATTGAGGTTGATAATCATTTGTGATTTAGTGTTGGATGTTGAATTTCTTGTATAAGAATTTCTATGGTTTGTGATTCTCTCTATGTGTGCTTTACTGTCTTGGACCGCATGAGAACTCTGTTGTTCAATTTCTAGGTTGTACTTGGAGCGTGAGGATCGCCCTTGTACTAGACTCACATAGACTGAAAGGGATTCATGTACCAATACGCCGAGGGATTCGGGTATTAGGTACCCCTCTGAATGTTAGGCTTAGACCCAGAAGAGTGTCTACTCCTGATAAGGGATTCCGTGAGGGCATTGCAATCGTTGGAGGAATTGACCGAAAGGGATTCCGGTCAATACTTGTATGGGATTAGGGCTAATCACCGAGGGATTCGGGATTAGCTTAATCTAGGAATCTCTCAGTCCAAACCACCATCACAACACATCATCCTTAATTCGGGCCTTAATGACAACCCTAAGGGGATTCTCTGTCCAAATCACGCCTTCTCCTGTTCGTCCGTCCCTTGTATGCTTATTTGGCGTGTAGTGGTAGCCTTATCCTTTTATTTATAGATTTTAGTAGATGTACTTTTCACTCGTATTGTTAGGCTAGGAAATAGACGAAGGGGAAGTAATAGTAGCTCCTTGGCCCCGTGGAATACGACCCCTGTGTCACACACAGGGTATTACTTGACGACCCCGTGCACTTGCGGGACGCTCATCAAGTTTTTGGCGCCATTGCCGGGGACACAAGGGATACTAGGAAAACCTGTAGTCTATTGCTCTAGCCATTTTTCTTATTTTTGTACATTCTACTTTATTTTCTTGTTTTTCTTCTTATTTATTTATTTGACTTTGTTATTTTATTTTTCTTTTGTGCGAGGCATAATTTTCAAAGAAAATGCAAGGAGCTTGTAGTTCGCCCCCATCTCAACAGCCGTGGCACCAACGTCCTCCAAGTTCTCAGCCGCAACAGCAGCATTTTACTACAGAGGATGTATTGGCAAGATTCATGATGCATACGGAAAGACGATTTGAAGCCGTTTATGCTCAAATTGCAAGCCTTAATGCCACAGTTGTGAATATACAAGCATCTCTCCACAAGCTAGAGAACCAGGTTGAGGAGCTTCTCAAGAATGCCAGTAATCATGAGCCAAGAAGAGAAGTCCATCTTGGAGATAATTGTGATAAGGGAGAGTGCAATGCTGGAAAAGAGATGGGATATGAGTGTGGTGTATTGGATGACCAAAAGGTAGAAGAAGTAACACCAGCATCACCTGAGCGAGCCCTTTGCATAAAAAGTGTTCTTCATGCCGAGCACGGGCGGGAAGTCTCTAGGATCGCTGAAGTTGTGGGTAAGGAATTAATGCCATCTAAAAACCCACCTGTACCCAGCCTAGGTAATTCCCAGCCAAAAATGTTTCCCTGGAGGCCCAAACGACTTTGGTGGGCATTTCAGGAATTTCCTGTAGGGGTGATAAACGTCTAAATATACGTATTTTATACGTATTTATTTGTATTATTTTATTATCTTTTTGATAAGTCGATGCCCTTTTTATAGTCTAAACCCCTTTATTTTGTGTTGCAGACCCTAAATGAGCTCAAGAACGTATTTAGGAAGAATTCGACACCAAATACGACGTTTTTTGGGTTCTTCACTGTAGCAGTACTGTAGCAGAAATACTGTAGCGGAATCACTGTAGCACCCGTGGTGAAATTTCGTGCAGAACTTTCTGGATGCCTCACGGGCAACCTCACGGCCGTGAGGCAGCCCGTGAGAAGTCGCGATTTTCACCCTTTTAAGGGTTTTTAGGGCATGAAAGAAAGGGGACTTTGGCTCTTCTTAAAGCTTGACACCACCTCTTCCAAATCCGACCAAGAAGGAGAGCTTGGAGGGCATTTCTACGGTAGAATCGGCGAGGAGAGCGCGTTCTTGTGCGGGATCTACCTCTAGGGCTTCAAATCTTAAGGTTGAAGACGACGGGAAGCCACCCCTTCGAGTGGCGTCTTTGGAAGCTTCTTCGACTCTAATCTTTGGAGGGAGGTCTTTTATGTTGGGTTTAGTTATTTTCATGCTTTTATTCATGTATTTGGAGACTATGAGCAACTAAAACCCCAAGGTCACCGGATGTGGGTGAACCTTGGGGTGAACTTGTGATGTTTGGATGTTTTGGTTTAATTCATGCTTGTTAGCTTGTTTGTGATTCATGTTTGGTGTTTTTGAATGCTTGGGTATGCATGAGAACTCTGTGTATCCATACTTAGCCAATACTAGGTTGCATGACCATTGCCCTAGTATTAGACTCACCAAGCTTGGAAGGGAAATACGTACAAATACACCGTGACCATCGGGTATTTGTACCCCTCCAATTCTAGGGTTAATTACTCATGTGTGATTCAACCTTAGCTTGAGAAAACCATCTTGCCCTTTGCAATCGTAGGAGGAATTGTACGGGTATAACCCGTATTCAATACTCGTACCGGATTAGGGGTCAATTGCCGTGACCATCGGGTTGACCTAATCTAGGGTTTTCTCGGTCCTTTAAGCCACTTGCATGTTAATCCAACATCTTTCGCACTTTAGTAACCCCGAGGGGATCCTCATCCGTGACCATCTTCTCATCCTGATTTCCTCCCGTTTATCGCCCTTCGTATTTAGCAGTTTAATTGCTTTTGTTTTACTTCTTTACTTTTTCATTCTAAATCTCAAGTTTGATCGGCTAGACAACATTGCGAAAAGGAAGTAAGGATAGATTCTCGGGCCCTTGGGAATACGACCCACTCGTGCTTGCGCGAGTGGTTTATTACTTGACGACCCCGTGCGCTTGCGGGGCGATCACCAAGGGGTTGAGCAACAATACGTGTGCAAGAAGTTAAAGCCATTTAATGATCCACACACGCCATGCTTGAACAGTTCTCAACCCAAGTTGTTTCCATGGAGGCCTAAATATTTTTCTGGGTCTCTTGTTAGGAAATTGGTCCAGGCTAAGGAAGAAGAGGGGAGGAGACTGAAGCCATCTAAAAATCCTCCCAAGTTAAAATTGCATAATGCCCGACCGAAGCTTTTCCCGTGGAGGCCAAAAGGTACTTCGTGCATATCCTCCACATTGGCACCCTCCCGGCAGGTAATTTTCTTTTTCCTTGGAAGTAGTTATGCTAGAGGTAGTCGGGAGGAACACACCATTTTCAAGCCTCCCTGAGGTAATAAAAAGGTTTGTCGAGCTAATGACGTTGAACATGCGCTTCTTGGGAGGCAACCCAAGTTTTAAATTCTTCGTGTTTCAATTTTTCGTACTCGTGTTGTTTGTTGTGTTTGTGTTTTTCATTTTCGTATTTGTGTTGTTTATTTGATCCATGCTTGCCTTAAATTCTTAGTGTTCGTTCATTTATTCGGTGTAGTTCAAGTGTGTTTAATTGTATATTTCGGCGTTAAGATGTTGTATATCCGTTTTTTCTTGAAGTTGCAGGGGAGACCATGCCGAAATTTTGAATTTTCGGGACCTTACGGGCCTCTAAACGCCCATAAAAGGCATGGTCAATCACTTGGGAAGCCTCGTGGGCGCCTTCGCGCCCGCGAGGAAGGCCACGAGAGCCCCAGCCTCGCGGCTGGGAGCCTTGCGGGCGCCCATGCGCCCGCAAGGCCGCCCACGAGGCTGCCAGCCTCACGGGCCGCAAGGGGCCAGAACCCCTTGCAGGCAACCATGCCTGCTGCTTGCGGGCGCACCCATGCGCCCGCAAGCCAGCCCGCAAGGCTGCCTGCCCTGCGGGCTGGGAGGCTTGCGGGCGCCCATGCGCCCGCATGGGCACCCGCAAGCCTGGGCAGCCACTTAAGTGGCTGCCCTCCCTTCTCTCACCTCTTGTTTCCCTTCTTCTCCCCTTTCTCTCTCTCGATTTCTTCTCTTTTCTTCTTAGTTTTTCCGCCGTTTTTCTTCGTTTTCTTCCTCTAAACCCCTCTCCTACCTTTAGCAACTTCAATTTTGTAATTTTTTCGAACTTTCACCGTCTTTTTCGCCGAATTTCATAGACTTGGACTTTGAAGCCCTAACTTAAGGTTTGCTCTAAACTTCATTTTCCTTCTTGATTCTTCATGCTTATGAGATGCAAACTTCATGGTTGAATGAATGAATGTGTGTTATGTGAATTTTATGAGCTTTGAGCTATGTTTGTACAATTTTTAAAGCTCCAAATACAAGGGGAACTCTTGCAAAATTTTTTTTGGGGCATCTAATTTTCTTTGGTTTTATGACATAATGAGAGCCCCAAAGCCCTTGTTTTCATTTTGTTCGGATTAATCTTGTGTTTTTGTGTAGGCATGCCGAACAAGAGCCTTAGTGCCCACCACATCCACGACACCGACAAGACTTACCGACGAATAGAGTCTTCATTGCCTCAAGAGCTTGCATGGACTTTAGTTTTTCGTATTTTTGTTTAGTTTGTTTCTTTTAGTGAATTCTCCCTCTTTTATTTAAATTTTGTGATGTGATGAGTCCTATTATCCTTGCAGGGATTCTAGGGCATGATATGCACCCCCATCATCCTCCTCGAGGCCGGCCACAACACATAGTACCGGCCACACCCTGAGTTCAAGTTATGAGCTAGGGAAGTTTCTTTATCCCTTCCCATGCATTTCTTGTTTATCTTTTCACCATGGGCTGCTGATTTATGTGCATTGAGGACAATGCACGACTTTAGGTGTGGGGATGGGGTATTTCATACATTTTGCATGCAAAATTTACCTATGATAGCTATGATTATCTTGTTGAGAATCTCTTAGCATGAAAGGATGATAGATATGAGTTGTGAATTTTTTATGCCCTTAATTGAAAGTCCTGTTTTATCTCTAGTGCAACCCACACACTTTGTCACTAGACTTCCTTCTCGCACACTCTGACAAACCCATCATGTTGATACCAGTCTTAGTTTGTTAAGGGCTACTTTCAATGGGCCTTTAAGAACTTTTGATTCTTATGACACTAGTCTTAGTAACATCTTGACATGTAGACTAGACCCGGAGACATGATATAGGCTGTAAATAGAAATAAGTCAAAAGACAGTATTCCACTGCTTTCATTGGCTAAGTAGCTCAGGGTACAGGCTCCTAACCAGAGTGCACCCTAAGCCAACAGCTAAAGAAGCATGAATGCGTTTATGTAGATATGTAATAAATCGAGTAGATGGGTGTTCTGGTTCCTAAACAGCATGTGCACTCAGTCGAAAGATAATGTACAGTCTACGTTAGTCTATTGAAAAAAAAAAAAAAAAAAAAAAAAAAAAAAAAATCCTATTGATCTCCAGGATTGTCTACAATAATTAAAATGAGGCTAGAGTTGAATATAGGAATCAAAAGGATCTTAGTTGACCATTGATGGTGTTCTTAGCAGTTCTAAGACCGGTAATCATTGTGTGTGGGGTGAATGGACCCCTAGACTGATCTAGGGTAAAGAGGGCGAGATAGGAGGTTCACACACTCACGGGAACACTATAGATGGGACAGGACTATCTTTATTTGGTTTCTTTTAATACAACTCATTGTCTTGAATTCTTTTCGCTCTATGCTTATGAGATTCTCCACACTCTGAGCTTGAGGTTTTACATTTAGCCACTTATCATCTTTCCCTTGTTCTTTATGTTTTTGTTTGCTTGAGGACAAGCAAACGCTTAGGTGTGGGGATGTTTGATAAGTGTCTAAATGTAGGTATTTATACGTTTTATTCTTGCACTATTTTGCATGTATTTTGATGAGTTGATGCCCGTTTCGCGTTTAAATTGGTTTTATTTGTGTTACAGGCCTTGAAAAAGCCAAAACGAGCTCAAGAACGTATATGGGAAGAAATCCGTATCAAACACGGCGTTTTCGAGCTTTTATCACTGTAGCAGTACTGTAGACGGATACTGTAGATGAATTACTGTAGCAGTTACTGTAGGATGTCACTGTAGCACGAAACGGAGTTTTTCTTGGAAAAAGGCTGGGAGCCTTGCGGGCAAGCATGCGCCCGCAAGGCCGCCCGTATGGATGCCCGACAAAATGTTTTAAAAGCCAAAATTAGGGCATTTTGGAAGAATCCTTCTACATCTTCTTCTTCTCCTCTTCTTGGGCCGCCGCCCCACCTTCGCCGGCGGCGTTTTCCGGCGATCCACCGCGCCATTCTTCACCAAGAGGGAGGCAACCTTTGGAGGAGGAAATAGGGGGAAGATCTAGAGCTTCAAAGCGTCGTTTGAGAAGAAATCTCGACGACTCCGGCGATCTTCATCCATCCAAGGCGATCCAAAGCTTGAGGGAGTTTTTATTACTTCTATTTATGTTTATTTGTTCCTTGGAATTGTATGAGTGTTCCTCTTTCATGAGGAACTAACTTGTATGTGATTTGGGCATGATGAACCCTAGGGTAGGTTTGTTGTAATTGAGGTTGATAATCATTTGTAATTTAGTGTTGGATGTTGAATTTCTTGTATAAGAATTTCTATGGTTTGTGATTCTCTCTATGTGTGCTTTACTGTCTTGGACCGCATGAGAACTCTGTTGTTCAATTTCTAGGTTGTACTTGGAGCGTGAGCATCGCCCTTGTACTAGACTCACATAGACTGAAAGGGATTCATGTACCAATACGCCGAGGGATTCGGGTATTAGGTACCCCTCTGAATGTTAGGCTTAGACCCAGAAGAGTGTCTACTCCTGATAAGGGATTCCGTGAGGGCATTGCAATCGTTGGAGGAATTGACCGAAAGGGATTCCGGTCAATACTTGTATGGGATTAGGGCTAATCACCGAGGGATTCGGGATTAGCTTAATCTAGGAATCTCTCAGTCCAAACCACCATCACAACACATCATCCTTAATTCGGGCCTTAATGACAACCCTAAGGGGATTCTCTGTCCAAATCACGCCTTCTCCTGTTCGTCCGTCCCTTGTATGCTTATTTGGCGTGTAGTGGTAGCCTTATCCTTTTATTTATAGATTTTAGTAGATGTACTTTTCACTCGTATTGTTAGGCTAGGAAATAGATGAAGGGGAAGTAATAGTAGCTCCTTGGCCCCGTGGAATACGACCCCTGTGTCACATACAGGGTATTACTTGACGACCCCGTGCACTTGCGGGACGCTCATCAAGTTTTTGGCGCAACAAGTCGCAATAAAAAGTGTGCAGAAAAATAAACAGCAACAAGTCGCAATAAAAGCAAGATGCGGGTCTAAGGATTTGGAGGGAAAGATGGTGCTGAATGGGTGGTCGCAGCGGAAACAGTGCCCGTAGATGAAGAAGATCCTCGCACAAGACTGAGTATCACCGCCAAGTCGCGCTCCATACGGTGGTGGGCGGCAATGAGCTCCTCGGCCGTTTGGAAGACAATCTCTTGATTGGCATATCTACAAGATGAGAGGGGAAGCATCAAATGAAGAATTAAGATCATTAACTCTCAAAAATTGAAGAAAAACAAGGAAAACACCAGTGCTACAGTAACTTCCGAAAATTTTGGCAAGAGTTCTCCTTGGAAAAGTAGCCAAAAAAATGAATACAAAGCTTTAAAATCCCCAACAAGTGTTTCCCAAACATTCATCCATCATCAACGCAAAGATTGAAGTCAAAAAGAGAAAGAAACAATCATGGCTTGGCAAATTCTCTGCTCCCTTTTTGTCCTTTATCTCTAAATCAAATTCTTATAGCAGGAGCACCCAGCGAATCAATCGAGTCTTGGCATCCGATTTGTTCAGCAAGTACTTGAGTGCGGAGTGATCAGTGTACACAATTACCTTGGACAGCACTAGATATGATCGAAATTTATTGAATGCAAAGACCACTGCAAGTAACTCTTTCTCCGTAGTAGTATAATTCTCCTGAGCATTGTTCAAAGTTTTGCTTGCGTAGCAAATGGGATGGAAGTGCTTATCCCGTCTCTGTCCCAACACTGCTCCTACTGCATAATCACTTGCATCGCACATCACTTCAAAGGGCATACTTCAATCGGGGGAAACTATTATGGGTGCCTCAACAAGTTTATTTTTCAGAGTAAGGAAGGCCTTCATGCAGTCTTCATTAAAATCAAAGGGAGCATCTTTTTCCAAAAGCCTCGTCAATGGGCGAGCGATTGCAGAAAAATCCTTGATAAATCTTCTATAAAAGTCTGCATGCCCCAAGAAGCTTCTGATAGCTTTCACTGAAGTTGGTGGAAGTAATTTTTCAATCATCGAAACCTTTGCCTTGTCTACTTCGATCCCTTGTTTTGAAATTTTGTGCCCGAGTACTATGCCCTCCTTCACCATAAAGTGGCACTTTTCCCAACTAAGCACCAAATTAGTTTCTTCGCATCTTCTTAGGACTCGCTCCAAATTCTTGAGACACAAATCAAACGAATCCCCAAAGACTGAAAAGTCATCCAAGAAAACTTCCATTATGTCTTCAACCATGCCTTCGAACATGGCTAGCATGCATCTTTGGAATGTAGCAGGGGCGTTGCAGAGTCCAAAGGGCATTCAGCGATAGGCAAAAGTTCCATAAGGACAAGTTAAAGTGGTCTTCTCCTGGTCTTCTGGTGCAATCGGAATTTGGAAGTATCCGGAGAGGCCATCCAAGAAACAGTAATAGGAGTGTCCTGCCAATAGTTCAAGCATCTGATCTATGAAGGCTAAAGGGAAATGATCTTTTCTAGTGGCATCATTAAGCTTTCTATAATCAATACAAACCCTCCACCCCGTGACTGTTCTTGTAGGGACAAGCTCGTTCTTTTCATTCATGATGACTGTCATGCCCCCTTCTTTGGAACCACTTGAACTGGGCTTACCCAAGCACTGTCTGAGATGGGATAGATAATGCCTTCATCAAGTAGTTTAATAACTTCATTCTTCACAACCTCTTTCATGTTGGGGGTGAGTCTTCGTTGAGGGAGTGCTGTGGGGTTGTGATTGTCCTCCATCAAGATTTTGTGAGTGCAAAAAGATGGATTGATTCCGCGGATATCAGAGATTTTCCATGCAATTGCTTTCTTATGCTTCCCTAAAACATCGAGAAGTTTATCTTTTTGTTCTCTAGTTAGGTCCGATGCAATGATAACAGGGAGTGTGGCATTCTCACCTAAGAAAGCGTATTCCAAATGTCCCGGGAGTGGCTTCAATTCAAGTTCTGGGGGTTCCTCAATTGATGATTTCAATCTTTCATGTTTCCCAAATCATGCTTTTCCTCTTTCTCATCTTCCCCTTCTGACGAACTCTCACTGCTCATACAATCCTCTGTTAATTGAATTGGGGTCTCATGCTTCTTTAACTCATCCCCAGGTAGGTAATCCATTGTGTCTGAAGGTTCATGCACTGAATGGTTTGTCTCCTTTTCAAGCAAACATGTTGACTCTATGTATTCTTGTGAATGGTCTCTCAACCCTACCTTCGTGGGGTTAAATTGGCAACTTAGTGAGTGTATGATCTCAGTATGGTTCTCTATTTTAGACTCCTTGCATTTCTCAAAGAATGATGGAAGCAAATAGTATTCCAGACTAGGATTGGTCGACTCCTCAAAGTATCGTCTCCTCCATTGTTCATCATTAACAAAATTAACACTTCCCACTTCCGTTGATTCATATGAGTGGTAACCGTAAGATTCCTGCGGATAAAAGTAGCCATACCAATCATTAGTAGTAGTCATGCTGAAAAAGATAATAAAGAGTGAATATTTACAAGTACAGAAACTAACACACCAACAAAAACAAAAACAAACAAGATGGCCAAAGCGAAACAAAACAAAAAGTTAAATCAACACGCTCAAGCTTTCCAAGTATCCTTCGTTGAAATTCCCCGGCGACGGCGCCAAAAACTTGGCCATGTGCGTAACACACCGACTCCGCAAGTGCACGGGTCGCCAAGTAATACCCTGTGCGTGACACAGGGGTCGTATTCCCAAGGGGGCCCGAAGAGCTACCTTTACTCACTCTTTGCTTGTTGTTTAACTAATCATGTTAAGTTTAAGCAAGCAATTTAATGCAAAGCAATTTAAAACTCTAAATAAGAAAATAGCAAGAAACTCACAACGGGATCGGATCAAGGTAGAAAAATGGTCACGGATGTGGCTCACCAAGGGGGCTACTAAGCTAGGTCAACCCGATGGTCACGGTGTTGACCCCAAATCCAATAGAAGTAGTGGATGAAGAACTCCTTCCACCCCACATCCTTCCATGATTGCAAATAGAGTAGTGGCTTTCACAAATTAGGGTTAAAACTCCACAAAGAAGCCAACCCTAAAACGGAGGGGTACAAGTACCCGATGATCACGGTATACTTATACAACTTCCCTTCCAAACTTGAATGTGTCTACAACTAGGGCAATGTTCATGCAATCCTAGTAGAAACAAAGAAATGATAAACAAGATTCTCATGTATATCAAGGCAATATTTCTCATCAAGCAAGGATTCACAAACCAACCAAAAGCATAAATAAATCAAAGCATCTAAAAATACACAAGTTCACCCCCAAGGTTCACCCACAACCGGTGACCTTGGGGGTTTAAGTGTTCATCTCAAGTCCACAAACAATGTTCATCATGAAAACAACCAACAAAGACATAGAAAAACTCCCTCAAAATCCGGAGGCCGAATGACGTTTGGAATTCCTCAAGAAGTGGCTTCCGAAGACGCCACTCAAGGGGTGGCTTCCCTTGTCTTCTACCTCCTCAATCGATGAAATTCGGAGTAGATCTTGCCCAAATCTTGTTCTTCCTGTCATTTTCTACCTTAGAATCACTCCCCTCGTCGTCCCTAAAGTCTGATCAAAAGTTGGAAGAAAAACTATCCAAAACCCTAGGCTTCCCCCAAAAACAACCCCCCCCCTCTCTCTTCTTTTTTCCTTTTTAATAGCCCCAGTTGGGGGGTTATGCGGCCAGGTATGCGGGCCGTATACATGCCCGTATAGAACCATTGGAGGGTTGCCGATTTTCCCGTAAGTGCTACAGTGATTGCTACAGTACTTGCTACAGTGTGGAGGCACTAAAACGCCTTTCTCCATCCCAATTTCTTCTCAAATCGCGTTGTGGAGCTCCCCTAAGCTTCTTTGTGCCTGAAACAAGAAAAATCCCCGATTAAACCATCAAAGGGCATCGATTCATTAACAAAAGACATCAATAAAACACAATACATACGTATAAAATACGTACATTTAGACGTTTATCAATCTCCCCCCTATATCCTCCTCCAATGTTTGCCTCCCTCTTGGTGAAGATTGACGTGGTGGATCGGCGAAAAACGCCGCCGGAGAATGTGGGGCGGCGGCCCAAGAAGAGTTGAAGATCCCCAAAAGATGCCCTAACTTTCCTTTAAAAACCCCTTTTTCGGGCATCCATACGGGCTGCCTTGCGGGCGCATGCTTGCCCGCAAGGCTCCCAGCCTTTTTCCAGAAAATCCCGTTTCGATGCTACAGTGCTGATGGTGATCCCGCAAGCGCACGAGGTCGTCAAGTAATAAACCACTCGCGCAAGCACGAGTGGGTCGTATTCCCAAATGCCCGAGAATCTATTCTTACTTCCTTTTTGCAATGTTGTCTAGCCGATCAAACTTGAGATTTGGAATGAGAAAGTAAAGAAGTAAAACAAAAGGACTTAACCTACTAAATACCAAGGGCGTTAAACGGGAGGAAAATCAGGGTAAGAAGATGGTCACGGATGAGGATCCCCTCGGGGTTACTAAAGTGCGAAGGATGTTGGATTAACATGCAAGTGGCTTGATGGACCGAGAAAACCCTAGATTAGGTCAACCCGATGGTCACGGCAATTGACCCCTAATCCGGTACGAGTATTGAATACGGGCTCTACCCGTACAATTCCTCCTACGATTGCAAAGGGCAATATGGTTTTCTCAAACTAAGGTTGAATCACACATGAGTAATTAACCCTAGAATTGGAGGGGTACAAATACCCGATGGTCACGGTGTATTTGTACGTATTTCCCTTCAATGCTTGGTGAGTCTAATACTAGGGCAATGGTCATGCAACCTAGTATTGGCTAAGTATGGATACACAGAGTTCTCATGCATACCCAAGCATTCAAAAACACCAAACATGAATCACAAACAAGCTAACAAGCATGAATTAAACCAAATCATCCAAACATCACAAGTTCACCCCAAGGTTCATCCACATCCGGTGACCTTGGGGTTTTAGTTGCTCATAGTCTCAAAATACATGAATGAAAGCATAAAAAACAACTAAACTAAACATAAAAGCCCTCCCTCCAAAGATAAAAGTCGAAGAAGCTTCCAAAGACGCCACTCGAAGGGGTGGCTTCCCGTCGTCTTCAACCTCAAGATTTGAAGCCCTAGAAGTAGATCCCGCTCAAGATCGCGCTCTTCTCGCCGATTCCTCCGTGGGAATGCCCTCTAAACTCTCCTTTTTGGTCAGATCTGGAAGTGTAGGTGTCGAGCTCCAAGAAAAAGCAAAGGTTCCCTTTTCCATGCCCTAAAAGCCTTTAAAAAGGGTGAAAGTCGCGACTCCTCACGGGCTGCCTCACGGCTGTGAGGTTGCCCGTGAGGCATCCAGAGAGTTTTGCAGGAAATTTCACCTCGGGTGCTACAGTACCTGCTACAGCACCTACTACAGTATTTTGATACAGTACTGCTACAGTGAAGAAGCCCAAAAACGTCGTATTTGGTGTCGAATTCTTCCTAAATACGTTCTTGAGCTTATTTGGCTTATTTAGGGTCTGCAACAGAAAATAAAGAGATTTAGACTATAAAAAGTGCATCAGCTTATCAAAAAGATAATAAAATAATACAAATGAACACGTATAAAATACGTATATTTAGGCGTTTATCAAGTGCCATGCTACAGTATCCGCTACAGTATGAAAGCTCGAAAACGTCATATTTGATACGGATTTCTTCCCAAATACATTCTTGAGCTCATTTTGGCTTCTTCAAGGCCTGTAACACAAATAAAACCAATTTAAACTCGAAACGGGCATCAACTCATCAGAATACATGCAAAATAGTACTAGAATAAAAGATATAAATACATACATTTAGACACTTATCAGCAGAGGTTTCAAAAGTTCCTCCAGCAATCCTTTGGCAATTTTCGCACTCTTGATTGGAAAATTTTGCATGATGTGGGTTTAGCTGACGATGTTCGCCATCTTCTTCACGTCGGCGCATGGTACAAACTTTTCACGATTACGGATCCGGCATATCGTGAGCTAACAGCCGAGTTTTTAGCTACGTTTACAAGGAGGCGCGGTCAAGTGTCCTCGATGACCCTGGGGCTTTACAGTTTCAGTTAATGGGGATCCGCTACACTTTGAGATACACTGAGTTCGCAATCTATACGGGGTTCTATGACTAGTCTTTTTCCCGATCTCCTGCCTACTCTTCACTATTGTTTGATCGCCTTCCTGGCAAAGCAATCGAGGACTGTTGGCGGCGGCTAAGCCATGATCAATTGCTATATGATCCAGGGCGCTCGAAGGCTTCTACTCTTCGTTCCCCCGCATTGCGAGTCATCCACACCTTACTCAGTGGCACCATTATGGGGCGTGGGGACAGCACGGGCGTCATTTTGTCGTTGGAATTTAACTACCTCGTGAGCATGTGGGACGCTGTCCCGTTCCATTTGGGTTATGTGATACGCCTCTTGCGTAACTGCAAGTGTATAATTAGTAAAGTGTACCCTAAAGGTCTGGTAGTCGTATCCATTGTGACTGGTGTAGATTCTACTACTCTCGCTCTTCTTAGTATCTAATCAGTTGAGGAATAGTTTGATTGACTCTAGGTTGGACTGGAAGAGAATTAAGGGAAGGTAATGCACTAGGGAAAAGTAAGGATTGGCTTGATGGAGGAGACGGGGCCCCGGGGTGAATTCCTGATGCTCACTAACTTGCACTGTCTCAGTACTTATCAGAAATATCTTCAGTTCTAAAACCTAGATGTGCTAGGTAAATGATGTTCACAGTGCTGTTGAACCCTATGTTGAAATCTCAATTCTTGCAACTATCAATAAAGATTCACAAGCTAAGGAAAGATAACCAAACATTCAAGCATTCAACCACTCAACAACATTCAAGATAGCCAACAACCAAGATTTAATGCTAAGAACAAGATATTCATAAATACTACAAGCAGAGGAACAAGTTCAAGCTACAACATCAGAATATTTCCCCCCGGGGCTCCCTAAGAGAGTTTAGCCCTCATGAGGATAGACAACACAATAAATGCCAAAGAAATTAAAATACAAGAAGTTGAAACTCCCTAATTTCTTGCATCCTTGTGTCTATCTGAGGCTTTACTATGTGATGGATTCTCCTCCCAATCGGCCTATCATTCACGCATCATTTCCCTTGTGATGGTGAGGACGGCTCCCCAAAGCTTCCTCCTTCTTCCCTTCTAGTTCCCCGCCAAAAAGTTCCCCAAAAACCTAAGTTTCTACGGTTTTAAACTTTTCCCAATGTGAGGATGGCCGTGTTGAAGCCGTGCTCCAAGCCGTGCAGATTACTCCCGAATAAAACTCTTGAAACTCTAATTCCTGTAAACTCAAATAGCACTGAATTTGGAGAATTTTTGCCGATAACTTGAAGAATCATGGGAGTAAGACATGAAATAAATATATATGAAATGCACTCATCATTATGTGCTTGCATATGCATTTCATTACCACGCCAAGGACCGTCGAAGGGGTATTATTTTCGTGCGGCCTTATGTCACCCATTTGGCTCGCCGGTTGCATGTTCTACAGTCTGGGGTCCCTCTCACTATTGCAAGAAAATTTCAGTCGATTACTTTGAGGTCATTACGGGTTATGGGACTTTTCCATCCTCCACCGTCGAACGATGCGGTCCCTACTCCTAGTGTCGCCACTACTCTGTCTTCACACTCGGACTCGGATTCCTCTTATATTTCCTCCGAAGCCGATTTCTTTCAGTGGGTCCTGCGTAACATCTAGAAGTTAATCCAGCATTATGGCTGTCCCAATTCATCTACTGTGTCCACTTCCAGGAGTGTTGGGGTTGACACTGCTGACCTTGCCTCAGACCCCGAGACCGGCTCGGAGAGCGCCGATTCTTGAGCTTTTTGTTTATGTTTTTATCTGTTTTCTTTATTTTCTATTTTTGTTCTTTCTTTCCCATTTGTCTTATTTTTATAGTTGAGCTAGTTAGCAAGGGGAGTCCCCTACTAAACTGATCTCTTTTCTGCGTGAGTTTATTGCATGTTTGTTTTATCGTGTCTCTCTAATGCTTTTGTGTTTTACTTCAGGATGCATGGATAACTCCTTTGTTGCTCATATTAAATGGTCATGCAAATCAAGTGTTTCTCCACGGTTTATTCATAGGAGCCTCACCTTTTTACTTGGTGAAAAATTCCCCAACTCCATTTCCACTTGCACTTGCATCATTTTTACATGTATTGCATGTTTTACTCTTTTAACATTGAGGACAATGTTTTATTTAAGTATGGGGGAGGGTTGTATGTTTTTGTGTGCCTTTTGATGTTAGTGCATGACCTAGGACGATCTATGAAATTGTTTTATATAGAATTCCTAATCTTAGGAGACAATGAGCATGCTAGTGCACTTTTGTTGAACTTTAAGGCTATTTTTGCCCTTATTTTGGAAACCCTAATTTAAACACCTCACCTAATGTTGTGCTTCACTTCATTGAGAGGAAGGTTTAGCTTCAGGACTTGTCAAAAGAAAAATGATTGACTCCAAACTCAAACAATAAAAACTTGAAAGTGAAAAGAAATATTAAGAAGTGCTAAGAATTGAGTTCGAAAAGTCAGATTCTTGTTAGCATGCCCTTTCGAATTCTGCAAGAAAGATGGTAGAAAGTGCTATCACTTTAGAAAAAACGAATGCCGCACTTGAATAGTCGGATCTTAGGCATCACAAATGTCATTTTTGATGACCTATCTGGTGAAATGGCTGCCTCTAGGGTGTATGAAGTTACTACCCAATTTAGGAGTCATCGTGAAAGAAAAATGTGGCCTAAACTAGAACCCCTAAAAGACATTTGTGACGCATTTCCTTAGGCCGCACACACACACGGCGGTACGAAGTAAGAGTTAAAATCTTTTACGAGCTTTCAATTGACTAAGACACGTGCTACTCTTGGCTCCCCAAGCTTTAGGAATTATTTGACTTAGCTGAGATCAGAGGTCATGCACTCATCTCTTTGTTAGGGGATTAAGGTTGCTTGAGGACAAGCATCGATTCAAGTGTGGAGTATTTGATGAGTGCATTTCATATAGATATATTTTCCATTATATAGCCGTTGTTTCATAAGTATTTTGGTATTAACTCTCCCATTTTAGTGCTATTTGAGATATTTCCAGTTTTCTATGCAAATATTGAAACCTCGAAGCAAGAAGAAACAATTTCGAGCGATTTTGGTAGCTAAGGGACTTAGAAGAAACCTCACCAAGCTAAGCACAGCTTTAGCATGAACGTGTCCCAAGGTGTGCAATTCACAGAAGAATTCAGCCAAAGGCAGCACGGCTTCGGGTGTCTAATCACGGTCGTACAACTCGCAACACGGCCGCGACACGCCCGTGTTGAACTCCGTGCAAATTACAGGCAGCTAGATTTTCAGAGTTTTCATTTGGCAGTAATCTGCATCGCTTAGAACACTGCCTAAGCACGACCGTGTTGACATCGGGAGAGCGTTAAAACACCTTGAAACTTAGGGTTTAGGGGACTTTATCGGTGACGGAAAAAGAGGCAAAGAGAGGGAGAAGCCAGTAGAGCATTCGGAATTGTAGGCCAATCGGAAGGAGAAGATCTATCGACATCAGAACCTCAGAAGGCAACAAGGATGGAAGCAAATAGGGAGTCTTTGATTTTTGTTGTATTTGCTTTTTCAGTTATTTCATCATTGTTTGAATCTATGAGGGGACAAACCTTTCTACGGAGCCCCGGCTTGAGAACTTGTGTGTATTGGTCGTGTGCGTAACACACAGACTCCGCAAGTGCACGGGTCGCCAAGTAATACTCTGTGCGTGACACAGGGGTCGTATTCCCAAGGGGGCCCGAAGAGCTACCTTTACTCACTCTTTGCTTGTTGTTTAACTAATCATGTTAAGTTTAAGCAAGCAATTTAATGCAAAGCAATTTAAAACTCTAAATAAGAAAATAGCAAGAAACTCACAACGGGATCGGATCAAGGTAGAAAAATGGTCATGGATGTGGCTCACCAAGGGGACTACTAAAGTGCAAAGGAGGCTAAGGTTATCATGCTTTTGGCAATTTGGACCGATAGAAAACCCTAAGCTAGGTCAACCCGATGGTCACAGTGTTGACCCCAAATCCAATAGAAGTAGTGGATGAAGAACTCCTTCCACCCCACATCCTTCCATGATTGCAAAGAGAGTAGTGGCTTTCACAAATTAGGGTTAAAACTCCACAAAGAAGCCAACCCTAAAACGGAGGGGGTACAAGTACCCGATGATCACGGTATACTTATACGACTTCCCTTCCAAGCTTGAATGTGTCTACAATTAGGGCAATGTTCATGCAATCCTAGTAGAAACAAGGAAATGATAAACAAGATTCTCATGCATATCAAGGCAATAATTCTCATCAAGCAAGGATTCACAAACCAACCAAAAGCATAAATAAATCAAAGCATCTAAAAATACACAAGTTTACCCCCAAGGTTCACCCACATCCGGTGACCTTGGGGGTTTAAGTGTTCATCTCAAGTTCACAAACAATATCCATCATGAAAACAACCAACAAAGACATAGAAAAATTCCCTCAAAATCCGGAGGCCGAATGACGTTTGGAATTCTTCAAGAAGTGGCTTCCGAAGACGCCACTCAAGGTGTGGCTTCCCTTGTCTTCTACCTCCTAAATCGATGAAATTCGGAGTAGATCTTGCCCAAATCTTGTTCTCCCCGTCGTTTTCCACCTTAGAATCGCTCCCCTCGTCGTCCCAAAGGTCTGATCAAAGGTTGGAAGAAGGAGCTCTCCAAAACCCTAGGTTTCTCTCTCCAAACAACCTCCCTCTCTCTTCCTTTTTTTTTTTTTAAAAGCCCCAGTAGGGGGGCTATGCGGCCAGGTATGCGGCCCGTATACATGCCCGTATAGAACCATTGGAAGGTCGCCGATTTTCCCGGAAGGTCTACAGTGGTTGCTACAGTAACCACTACAGCACTGTTGCAGTAACGTCTACAGTACTCGAGCCCTGAAACGCTTTTTTCCATGCCCATTTCTTCTCAAATCGCGTTGTCGAGCTCCCCTAGCTTCTTTGTGAATGAAACAAGAAAAATCCCCGATTAAACCATCAAAGGGCATCGATTCATTAACAAAACACATCAATAAAACACAATACATACGTATAAAATACATATATTTAGACGGTTATCATGTATGCTTTGAACTTGGATTCTTCTATTCAACATTTATGAATGTTTTTATTTCCTTTATTAAATCTTTGGTTGTTGGCTTCATTGATTGTTGATGAGTGTGTTGATTACTTTGGGAACTTGATTTTAACTAGGCTTGCATATCTTCTCGATTGATTTAAGAAGTCAGAATTCAACCTAGGGTTT
The DNA here is from genome assembly GCA_902712375.1 of Dioscorea dumetorum. Taxonomy (NCBI): domain Eukaryota; kingdom Viridiplantae; phylum Streptophyta; class Magnoliopsida; order Dioscoreales; family Dioscoreaceae; genus Dioscorea; species Dioscorea dumetorum. The sequence goes on along the minus strand of CACTHL010000561.1, from coordinate 3,889,682 downwards.
CAATTACACTACATGTATGCTCCATATAGCACAACAAGATTCTAGAATTAGGGTTTGTGAGAGACACTTCAGATAAATGCTGTGAGAATCTAAGTTAGGTAGCACCAAGTGATTAACCCGGGGCCCCATCTCCTTCATTAAGCAATCCTAATTCTCTCCCTCTAGCGTGATTAATCATCCCTTTTCATTCTCGCTTTCTTAAGTCAGAGTCAATTCACCCTCATTGCAGTTGATTAGATACTAAGTAGGAAGATAGTATTAGGAGATATACCAGTCCCTATGGAATCGACTACCCGACCCTCGGGTACATTATACTACTTGTACAACCCGTGCACTTGCGGTTACGCAAGGGGCGTATCAATGGGCGTGTGAATTTTCTACATGGCCATGTGGATCCTCAACTTTTGCATTTTAAAAGGCCGTTCTGAAGCGTTTTTAGGGAAGCTTTTTCCTAACTTCTGGACGGAGTTCGGCTAGGGTTTGGAGAGGTTTTTGCAAGGTTTTTGGGGGAGCCTTCCACGACATGGATTTGGCGCGGTGTGCCCTAGGCTTGTGACACACCCTTGCATGTGTGTTTGATAAACGTCTAAAAGTACGTATTTTGCATGTATATGGTATGTATTAGTTTCACATTTTATTGTTGAATCTATGCCCTTTCGGTCTAAATTGCTTTATCTTTGTACTTCAGGCCAGTCAAAAGCCCTGGGGACTCGACGACGAGATGGGGAACGAATTCGACATTAAAACAACGTTTTCGAGACGGGATATTGTAGCGCAGTACTGCAGCATACTGTAGCAGTTACTGTAGCTCATCACTGGTTTCTCGGCAGAAAAGTAGAAATCCCGAGGGGTCAGCATACCGGTTGTATGCTGACCCGTTTACCCATCAGGATTTGGGTGTTTAAAGGCTATCTAGGGCATCTTTTTGAGGGGACTTTTTGGATCATCTTTGTGGGAGAAGGGAGGCTAGGGTTTGGACATCACTTCCACACGATTTAGGAGGGAAATCCGAGCATTCTTTGGTGGGGAGAGCAAGATCTAGGAGGATCCACTTCAAGGACTTCATTGTTTCGAGGTTGAAGACAACGGGAAGCCACTCCTTCGAGTGGCGACTCCGGAAGGTTTTCTTCGGGGATTCAAGTATCATTCGGCCTTCACCTTTTGAGAGAGTGTTTCTCATGTTTATTTTAGTTGTTTCCATGGATTGTTTGATTGATTTGTTGAATATGAACAACTAAACCCCAAGGTCACGGATGTAGGGGAACCTTGGGGGAAAACTTGTGAGGTTTTGGTTTGTTTGAGTTATCTATTGCATGATTGACTTGTTGTGATCCTTGTTTGGTGTTCTTGATTGTTTTGGTACATGTGATTGATTGATGTATCAATTTCTTGGTATCACTTTGTAGCATGACCATTGCCTTAGTGCTAGACTCCACCAAACTTGGAAGGGACTATTGTATAAATAAGCCGTGACCATGGGGTATTTGTACCCCTCCATTTCTAGGGTTGAAAACTAACTAGTGTTTCCACCCTAACTAGAGGAAACCATCATTCTCCTTGCAACCGTGTGAGAGGTTGAGTGGAAGAAATTCCTTATTCAACACTTGTACCGGGTTAGGGGTCAATTGCCGTGACCATCGGGTTGACCTAAGCTTAGGTTTTCTCGGTCCAATTAGCCACGTACTTAATTTCTCAAATATATTACTCACTTAAGTAGCCCCCTTGGGGATCCTCACCCATGACCGTTTTCCATCCTTGAGCATCTCCCGCATTTTGATTTCATCGCATTTATTTAAACAATTTCTCTTGTTGATTATTTCTTCTTTTTCCTATTTAGTCTCTTTAAATCCAATCGGTGAGCTAAACAACAAGTAAGAAGTGAGTAAAGTAGCTCCTCGGGCCCTTGGGAATACGACCCACTCGTGCGTGCACGAGTGGTTTATTACTTGACGACCCCGTGCGCTTGCGGGTGTTCACACTTTGTGTCGATCAAGTTTTTGGCGCCGTTGCCGGGGACTCACCGAGGGATATTTGGAAAGCTTTAAGCTTGTTGATTTAGCCTTATATTTTTCTTTTGTTTTTCTTTTTTTTGTTGTTTGGTTTGTTTTGTTTTTGTGTTTTCTTGTTTTTTGGTTGTTTACCTTTCGTAAATATTCTATCTTTGTGTTTTTTGTTACTCTTTTTGTATTTTTTGTTGTTAACTAATTTCGTGACTCGTCAATCCGTGTAGGTACCCATCTTATGACACGAGCGAGTCAAGTAAACTTGGTTGAACCCTATAACGAGATAGAAAGAACTTTGCATCAACGATTGAAAGAAGTGGAAGAAAGTTCTAGACAACAAGAGATTCGGGTTGAGTCGAGTGAACCATCAGTCATGGCGGAGCCTGGGAAGACCCTATCTGAATATGAAAGGCCACAATTCACCGGAGAAGAATTTAGTGTCCAAGCACCAACTGTTCCAGCTAATAACTTTGAAATCAAGGCGAGTACCATAGGGATGATTCAGAATTCAGTCCAGTTTGACGGTCTAGCGGATGAAGACCCCCATGCCCATCTTGCCCGGTTCCTTCAGATATGCTCCACTTTTAAGATCAACTTAGTATCAGACGATGCCATCAGACTGAGATTATTCCCGTTCAATTTGAGAGGAACAGCATACAGATGGCTCACATCCTTAGCTCCTGGGTCCATCACCACTTGGAAAAAAATGGTTGAGAAGTTCCTGGCCCGATATTTTCCCCCAAGCAAAGCTGCAAGACTGAGACAAGAGATATCGTCTTTCAGGCAGGGTGATACTGATACACTCTTTGAAGCCCACGAACGATTTGAGGACCTTCTCCGCAAGTGTACTCATCATGACTCCCTTCATGGATGAGAGTGCAGATGTTGTGTAACGGGTTGAATTATGCTACTAGGCAACTCATCGATGCAGCAGCAAGCGGTTCTTTGAGAAACAAGCTTCCTGAAGAGGCTGAGGAATTAATTGAGAATATGGCCAGCAATGAGTGCCATTGGAGCATGATGCGTCTCCGCAACAACACAACAGGGTGATGTGTGTCAACCCCTTGCGTTACCGCAAGTGCACAGGTCATCAAGTAATAAAAGTGGACCCAAAGGGTCGGGTTGTCGAACCACAGGGAACAGAAGTACTAGTAATAGCCCCTCTTTTGTTATCTAGCCTAATGAGTGTAGTGTGTGATGATCTAATGGCCAACACTAAGAGTGTCACCACAAGTGTGCAGGAAATAAAAGGAAAAGAGTTCTCAATCAATAAAAGTGAGGTACCCGGACAATGCTCCCCCTAGGATTCGTGTGTTGGATGTAGATTACAAGTGTTTCTAAACGAAAACAATGAGTCGTGGGTATCCAAAGGTATAACGGCCCCTGCCTCCAGGTCGCCGATAACTAGTCCCCTACGAGGTCCTGGCGGAGAATTCTCTCGACGCCTCACACCACATATGACTGCTTAAAACTCTAGGGATCCCAAAGATATAACCAATTCCTAAAAGTAGATCTAACCCTGCCTCCAGGTGGAAGATACCTAACCCCCTACGAGGTCCCGGCGGAGAATTCTCTCGACGCCTCACACCACATATGGTTGCTTGACACTTAGGAAATATGGAGATAGGAAATATCTGTCGGAAGGGAAAGGGGACACTCCGCTATCTCACGGTTCACATTCTCAACCCTCTTTACTCTTGGTAATTCTAAACCTAGCGGTGATCTCTCTCTTCACTAGATTGAATAAAACATGCAAGGCAATTAATAATGACATCAAAAGCACAAACAAGCATTAATAACTCAAGAGTAAAACTCAAACTGATAAATTCGAATAGAAACACAATGTAAATCTAATGAAAATAAGAATCCTAGGGTTTACAAGTCCGAATACCCTCTAGGGTTTTAGCTCTCCATGGAGCGAGTCACAAAACAAATAATAAATTGAGAATAAAGTTCCAAAGACATAAAGAATAACCCCCTTAAATCCGTAATGATAGTCTTGATGGGTAGTTTCCACGTCTGGATTGAATCCACTCCGAAGCTAGGTCGCCGATGGCTTCCTTGATGCTATGACGGAGGAGGAATCGATCCAAGTTGGTGAGGAAAGCTTCCCAAAGCCGCAAAGAACTCCTTCCAAGCCCTAGCCGCCTTGTCTCTCGAAAGTGGCCGAAAAGATCCCTAGAAATTATCACAAGGCGGCTTTTATAATTTGAATTCGGGGCTTTACGCGGGCATCCACACGCCCGTGTGGAAATTCCACACGGGCGTGTGAAGTACTTGCTACAGTACTGCTACAGTACTGTTACAGCGCTTTTGCTACAATACTTTGCTACAGTAAATGCTACAGTGATTTTCCCCCCGAAGTCTTCCTTGGAGTCCACACGGTCAGGCACACGCTCGTGTGGTAGGGTGTGTGGCTTTCTATGCTTTGAAATCCTCAAGAACCTTCTTCTGCTTTGTACGGAAGCTAGGACATGGGCGTACTACTGCCTTTGTGCCCTTTCGGTTTGTGTAATGACTTGTACTCCTCCGAAAGTTGGCAACACCCCCATGCATATGAACACAGCTTCTGATTGTGGCCTTGAAACGTGTCATCACACCCTATCTTTGCTTCTTCCTGTACGTCATATCTCCAAAGCCCTGTTTGCACAAAAGAACACAAAACACACATTGTTAATGCTAAAACCTGATAAAAGTGATGCTCAATGCATCTAACTGATATTATAAAATATATATAATCAAGCATTTATCAAACTGCCCCACACTTAAGCTTTTGCTTGTCCTCAAGCAAACGAGACATTCATTACAAGGAAAGAAAGAATAAGTGCTTGGCCTCAGGTTCACTAGAAAGTATGAGAGTATGATTCTATAACAAAGGGGAAAACTATTTAACACCAAACGGCTCAGTCAATGCTCTAGAAAACAATCCAATGACAAGAAAGAAAAAGAAATCCGAAAGCGTGTGTGTGTGGAAAAACTCATCTCAATTCGACTCTATGTCCACTACTTACAGTTTTTATTGCTCAAGACTCATATAATAGCAAAAAGAATGGTAGTAGCTGCACACAATCTCCAAAGTAGCCCTTTCTCAGGCGGCCTCCCTAGTGGCTTTCACACTTTAGAGATGGTAGCTCTTTCTTCCGAGGGTGCTAGCTTTCATGATAAGTGCCTGCATGTACATATTACTTGAGATGTTTTTCCATGCATGAGCATCACATTTTTCAGGTTATATTTCTCATTTCGTGTGTTTTTGTGTTCTTTCGTGCAATTAGGGTTGTGAAGAAGGTTTATGCGAAGAAAAGCAAGATTAGGTCATAATGGTGCTATGTGGAGCTCTTTTGTGCAAATACGAAGTTCAAGACACAAATCGGGTTCAAATGAGGGGGTATGTGCCAACTTCTAAAGGCTTCAAGACAATTCTTGTAGAAGGACACGAAGGCAGTCATGCTCGCTCGTTCCGATTGGTTCAAAGATTTCAAAAAGCTCTCCAAGGTTTCCCATCATCAAGAAATGCCACTTGACCTTTCACATGGGCGTGTGTCCGTCCATGTGACCTCGAGAGAAGAAACGGGCGAAATCGAGGATTGGTATGAAGATTTCACATGGCGAGAAAATCCACATGGGCGTGTGGAATTTCCACACGGCCGTGTGGAATTTCCACACGGCCGTGTGGACTATCCACACGCCCGTGTGGATCCTCGAGATGGCCAATTATAAAGCCGTTCTGAAGCGTTATCAAAGGGATCTGCTTCTAACTTTGGGAGGAGGCGACGGCTAGGGTTCAGGAGGTTCTTGCCACACTTTGGGGGCGCTTCTTCACCGGTTTCATCATCATTCCCTTCCAAGGAGAGCCATTGGGGGAGCCTTCGACGACTCGATTCGGCGAGGTGGGCCTTAGGCTTGGAGGAAGGGACTCTTTGAAGAAGAAGGAGGAGTTCCCATAGTCTATCAACACGAAGCCTAAGGGGGTTTTCTTTATGGATTTCTTGCACTTATCTTCATTTATTTTGATGAACTTGTATTGCTCCATGGAGAGCTAAACCCCTAGTGGGTACTTGGACTTGTAAACCCTAGATTTCCTATGTTTCATTGACTTAAATGCTTTTATTCAATTGGAGTTTGAATTTGAGTTTCAATCTTGCTTGCTTAATTGTTTCTCCCTTAGAGTGACACTAGGGTTGAGGGCTAATACAATCATCCTTTTGACGAGTGACCATCACCATTAGGATTAGATTAATCAAGATTGGAGGGGGTTGAGAGGGTGAGTTGAGAGGTAGCGACACGTCCCCTTTCCCCCCCGGTGTGGTTCTCCCTACCTTCTTATTCCAAGTATTACCTTCGATCTCAAAGAGAGTTAGGCGTTGAGAGAGGCCTTTCCGCCGGGACTTATTTGTGATTAGGGATCTTTCGCTTGGACCAAAGGGATTGATCTATAGTTGGGAATAGGGTTTACCACTCGGAATCCCTAGAGCATAGCGCGAGTCATACGTGGTGTGAGGCGTTGAGAGTCTTCTCTCCGCCGGGACCTCGTAGGGGACTAGTCAAGGTTGACCTTAGATTTGGGACCTTGTATCTCTGGATTCCACGACTCTTGAAATCTCTATTGAATAAGAGTACTTGAAGTCTTGCACGTGAAACAAGGATTCTAGGGGGAGCATTGTCCGAGTACCCCATCTTCTTATTGATCTATTTCCCCAACCTAGCTTTCATTTTCAGCACTTTATTTCTACTACTTTCTGATTTTACTTTCTTTCAACAACAATTGGTTTATCTTTGATTACTTGACAACGTGTGATTGTTCTTACGTCTACTCCCTGTGGATTCGACTACCCACCCGTTTGGGTACTTTATTACTTCGACACCCGTGCACTTGCGGAGTACACACGCAAGGGTGTGTCAAGTTTTTGGCGCCGTTGCCGGGGACTTAGGCGTTTTAGGAATTGTTACACCTTGTTTCGCTAGTCATTTTTCGCACATTCTATCTCACACTTCTTTTACTTCCATTGTTCTGATTTTATTTTCTTTTCTTGATTTCAGCTCCAGGTTATGACCCGTGGACATCCTTCGACATTAGTGGAAGGTGATCCGGAAATAGAGAGGAGATTACACAGACGGGGAAGACAACCTGAACTAGAACAGTTAGATCAAGCTGAGATAGAAGTTGAAGAGTCCGCAACCATGGCTGAACAGGAATGAGCAACGGCGGACCCTTTCTGATTTTGCTAGGCCGTCCGTTCGTGGTACACAATCAAGCATAGTCGGGCCACCTATTTCAGCTCATAACTTTGAGCTTAAGCCGGGGTTCATTCGGATGGTCCAACAGTCCGCACGGTTCAATGGGTTAGGCGATGAAGACCCAAATAATCACATTGAGAATTTTTTGGAGGTGTGCGACATGTTGAAAATCAATGGAGTCACGGACGACGCCATCGGATTAAGAGCCTTCCCATTTTCCTTGAAGGGGAAAGCAAAACAGTGGTTGCAATCTTTACCTAGAGCATCGATTACCACTTGGGAAGAAATGGTTGAGGCCTTCCTTGCCCGATATTTCCCTCTCGGGAAATCGGCAAAGCCGAGAAATGAAATTTCTTCCTTCATACGATCGGAATTGGAGTCTCTTTTTGAGACATGGGAAAGGTTCAAGGACCTTCTGCGCAAATGTCCTCAACATGGGTTCCCCGAGTGGATGGTCATCCACACCTTCTACAATGGATTGAACCCAAGCACAAGACAACTACTTGATGCCGCAGCGGGGAGGTACCTTAGGAAGCAAGACCCCCGAAGCTGCCCGCCAACCGATAGAAGAAATGGCTATGAATAGCTATCGGTGGAATGCTCGAGACAAGAGAAAAGTGGCGGGCATTCATGAAGTTGATGCGGTGACATCTCTAGCGGCTCAAGTTGAAGCATTGAGCAAGAAGTTGGATACTTTGGCGGGCCCATCTAGAATAGGCTGCAGTGATGAATTGTGATAGTTGTGGAGGAGGGCATGTTTCTCGCTGATTGCCCTATTTCTATGGTCGGAACAAGACTTTGTTGAACAGGTTGATTTTGTGGGGAATCTTTGGACGAGGTCAAGGAAACCCCTATAGCAACACCTATAATCCGGGGTGGCGAAACCACCCGAACTTTGCATGGAGTAACCAAGGGCAACAAAGGCCCTCTGCACCCCCGGATTTCAGCAACCCCAACAACCAAACATGGAGGGCCGAGTTTCGGGGCTTGAGAACCGAATGACGGACTTGGAGAAGGCATTGACCAAGTTCATTCGGTCCTCGGACACGCGCTTCCAAGGCGTGGAGAGTACACTTCGCAATCACACCGCTTCACTACATAATTTGGAAAATCGGGTGGGGCGGATTGCGAAATCTTTATCCGAGCGACCTCAAGGAAGTCTCCCGGGAAATACGAGAGACCAACCCAAGAGAGCGGCTGAAAGCAATCACTCGAGGAGTGGTCGTGAGATTGAGGGTATACTTCCCGGCGAAGAGGTTGTTCAAATTCTGCTCGGGAGAAAGGCAAGGAGAAGGATAAGGAAAAGGAGGTAGCACCTACACCGTACAAACCAAGGATTCCTTATCCTTCAAGGCTGAAGAATGATAAAAATGATGAGCAGGTACAAGAAGTTTCGGGCCTTTTCAAGCAGTTTGCACATTAATATCCCTTTTGTGGAGGCTCTGTCTCAAATGCCTCGATATGCAAAATTTTTGAAGGACCTCTTAACCAACAAGAGGAAATTGGAAGAGGGTGCAGCGGTGATATTGGATGCATCTTGTTCAGGTTGTGTTGCGAAGAATCTACCTAACAAGATGAAAGACCCCGGAAGCTTCATCATCCCATGTAACATTGGGAATTTGGGTGAAGAGAAGGCATTGGCGGATTCGGGAGCCGATATCAATGTCATGCCTTACTCCTTCTTCAAGAAGCCGGGGGCCCGGAGAACCAAGGCCCACTCGGATGACCTTACAACTAGGCGACCGTTCCATTCGTCACCCGAGAGGCATCATTGAAGATATTTTGGTGAAAGTGGATAAGTATATATTTCCTGCAGATTTCGTGGTACTTGGATGTAGATGAGAATGTCGACGTGCCGCCGATACTTGGAAGACCCTTTCTGCGTACTTCCAAGGCTCTTATAGACATGGATGGCGGGGAGATGACATTGAGGATAGGAGATGAGAAGCTAACCTACCGCCTTGCTTGAGGCCATGAGACATTCTCTCAACTTTGATGATACTTTGTATTTTCTTGACACTGCCGATGCTTTGATTGATGATTATGTGCAGGAAATCTTTTGCCCGGATACGCTAGCTGATTTGTTGGATCAAGAGATGAATGATGACCACGGTTCATCGGTTGACCTCGGAAAACAAGGATACATCTACCACGGGTACGGTCAATAAACTAATGAAAAAGCTAAAGAGGGTAAGACATCGCCGCAAGAAACAAACGAATGAACTTGCGGACGTTCCCTCAAGGTCTAAGGATGATATCCTTCTATCCGGTAACAAACTCGATCACCCATCTTCTAAATTTCGGAACTTATGCTCTTCATGTTTCACATTCCCAAGCGGCGAAGTGCTTTCGACCCATGACCCCCCTTGAGTCTAGAGAAGCGGTACGTCAAGCTAGTGACGTAAAACAAGCGCTTATTGGGAGGCAACCCAATTTTTTCTTTTAGAACTCTTTGTTTGTGCTTGTAGTTAGTTTTATTTCTGCATTTTTTGTTTAGTTTGTAGTGTGTGGATTTATTGCTTTGGTAGTGCATTTTTTATGTGTTCATCGTTTATGGCAAGTTAGGTGGTATTCTTGTGAATTGTGCGAGATTTTAAATCGTAAACGTCTTAGTTTTCAACTTCTGCGGTCGTTCCATGTGTTTTCATTAATTTCTGCAGAGTTTGGACTATTTTTGAGTTGAAGAATGGAAGCACACGGCCATGTGGAAATTCCACATGGCCGTGTGGATGAGATTGTGAAGGAATTTTTCTCATCCGAGAGAATCCCCACGGCCGTGTGGAAATTCCACACGGCCATGTGGATTTATTTAGTACAAACCTTCACAATACGAGAGAATCCACACGGCCGTGTGGAAATTACCCACGGCCGTGTGGAATTTCGGGAAGTTTGATAAGGCCATACGGAGAATCCACACGGCCGTGTGGAATTTCCACACGGCCGTGTGGGGTATTTAAACCGAAAAAGGGGGGCATCTCTTTATATTCCCCCCCCCAAGCAACCTTTCATCTTCAAACGCTTCCTCTTCAAAGGTCGCGACGGTTGCTCCTCTCCTTCCATTCTCTCGCTTATTTAAGGGATTTGTGGGCCTTACTCGTTACTACATTGTTAGATTGGACTCATCCTCTCCGGTAAGCCTTCTTTCCCTCTTCTTGCCATGAAACCTTCAATCGTTGTTGTGGATGTTGAATCTTGTGTTTTTGCATGCTATTTTCATGATTAATACTTAGATTATTGCTTAAAGCACTTGTGCTCAATTGTGTGGATGATTATATGAATTGGTGTGGATTCACCATGGCACTTTGGCCATGGTCGAAGATCCACACGGCCGTGTGGAAATTCCACACGGCCGTGTGGATTATCGGGGTGCCCCCTCGAATTCCGAGGAGACACACGGCCGTGTGGAAATTCCACACGGCCGTGTGAATTACCTGTTTCTTTGTTTTGGGCAACCCGGAGGAGACACACGGCCGCGTGGAATTTCCACACGGCCATGTGGAATTCTCGGGAACCTATTTTGAGCTCTGAATTAACTTGTTTACCCCTCTTATGCACGGGAATGGCCCCAAGAACGAAGAAACTCGCTCATAAGCGCCCTCGTGAGGCTCGTGAGGTCCGGGAGTCCCGTGATCTCTCGCCCGCACCATTCGAGTTCGCCGTGCCCGAACATCAAGCAAGGTTTGATCGACTTTCGAAGTTGAAGTTTGGCCGGACGCGTATTCCCGACTTGCAAGCTTTAGAGGCAATAGAACATGCGCGTGCGGCCGAGTTGGCGGATGAGGTCCGTGAACTTATTGCTTTGTGGGCGGGTGGGAGCGACTTTTTTGCATCAAGGACCCGGCCACTCGCGATCTCACTTTCGAAGTCCTCGCGACATTCGAGTTTGATCGCGCCCACACCGACTACCACCGGCCGGACACGGTTCGATTCCGCATCTTTGGGCAATACCACGAGCATGAGCTCCGACAGATTTTGCTTTGTCGCCCTCGGCCTGTACGATCGAGACTTCATCCACACGGAGGAGTACGCGCAGCTGCCATTCGACTATCCTTTCCGCGTCACTCCAAGCCGGGTTTGCCGGATGCTTTGTGTGGAGACATACAGATCGAGCCCGGGTTGACCAAGGCGTCTTTGCTCCTCCGCCCCGCCCACAGGTACATTCATGCCATCCCGAGCGGGTCTATTATCGGGCGGGGAGACGGCACCGGCGTATTGGGGCGGCTGGACCTCCTCTATTTGTACTCTATGGTCCAAAGCCCGCCCTCGCACTCCGGGTTACGTGGTAGCAGATTTTACGAGGCACCGGGGACGATGCGCGCGGATAGGAGTTCTTTTCTCTGGCCCCTACATCACCCGACTCATCCGAGGAATGGGACCGATTGATCTTTGTTCGGGGAGCCGACAAGGTTATTGTTCCCTCCCCACTTGGCCTTGATACCCTGCGTATGATGGGCATGGTGAAGAGGGCCGCTCCCGGCAGTATGTACTTGCTTTGTTCCATTCCCGGATGAGTCCGAGGAGTCCGAGGACGAAGACGAAGACTCGGAGGAGACTCGGGCCGGACCATCATCCCAACCCGCACCCATGGAGGCGGAGGACACCCCAGCGAGACGAGGAGGTGCCACCGGTGTCGGCACCCGCATCTCCCCGGCACGGGAGCGCATAGACAGACTTGAGGCTGCTTGTGGGGACCCTCCCGAGCCGATCTCGCCGCCATGCGGGTGACTCGAGCAGCGAACCACACCGAGGTTCTTGCTCGCATGGCCGAGTACCACTCGGAGATGATGACGCGCATCACTTCACTCCACCGGTTGATAGCGAGAGGCAGCGATTCCACTCCGCCGTCCACACCCCCGAGCACCCTACGCCTCCCGGCATCCCCAAGCGGCACCGACGAGATGCCGACGCTTGATGCGTCTTTCATTCCTTCTTTTTATTCCCTTGTACTTTCTTTTGTGTTGAGTCTTTGTATACTCGAAAGGTTGCACCTTCCGAGAGTTATCTTACTTGCTTTCTTTTCATGTTCTTTGTTGAGTTTGTGTTTGGCTTGTTTAATTTTTGTACTCTTTTAATCGTAGCTTTTGTTGAAATCCACTTGAACCCCTTTTGTGATGTGCGGATAGACTTGTCAACTTGGTTTTGAGAAATGGTCATAGGCACGGCCGTGTGGAATTTCCACACGGCCGTGTGAGCTTCACAACCCTACGCAACTCCACTTCCCACCTTCACGCTCCATTCAACTACCACACTCGGAGATCAGGGGAGTGTTGTTTTTAATCCCCACGCCCTCATGTTTTATTTATATTCTGTTTTGTATGCTTGCATGCGTACAATGAGGGCATTGTACATCTTAAGTGTGGGGGGGAGTTCACGTTGCACACGTTCTCTATGTATGTATGCTCATCACTCATATGCTTATCAAGCCAATGATAGTTCACCTTAAAAGGCAAGGATTGCGAGTCTTGAATTTAGGAGAATTTTAAACATCGTTTGTACTCATGCTCTAGTTTACTCGAGAAACTTAGAAATTTTTTGTCGATTGCATTACTTACACCTTTCTTGCTCTGTTAACCCCGACAACTCTAGTTCGGTGCCAAAAGGACCTTAGTTTTCTTTATTTTGAAAAAAAAAAAAAAAAAAAAAAAAAAAAGGAAGAATGCCTTATTTGTTTACTTGTTTCCGGAGTGGAAAGAGCTACCACCTATGTTGTATGCAGCTACTCTCATAAGTCGGATACTAGCTATGCCCTAATGAGAGAAAGAGCTATCTAATAGGCCGTGTGAAAGCTAACACTCCCCGGTGGAAAGAGCTACCTCCTCAAAGCGTGAAAGCCGCCTAGGAGGCATCTTAGGAAATGGCTACCTTCGAGGTTGTGTGCGGCTACTTGCCTATTCTTTGTCCTCAAATAAATCCTTTTCAATAAGAACTTTTAAGAGTAAATTTAGGGTTGGCATGAGTAAGCAATACACACACACACGCGATCGAGATTCTATTTTCTTTGTGCTCCGAGTTTTTGCTAGAGCATTGGTTTTTATCTTTCTATGTTGCAAATTGTTCCTTTGTTTAAGAATGCTCTTCTTACATACTTTTTGGTGAACTTAAGGCTAAGCACTTATATCACTCTACTTGTGGTTTTCATTGTATAAATTTTGCTTGAGGACAAGCAAAAGCTTAAGTGTGGGGGAGTTTGATAAGTGCCTGCATGTACATATTACTTGAGATGTTTTTCCATGCATGAGCATCACATTTTTCAGGTTATATTTCTCATTTCGTGTGTTTTTGTGTTCTTTCGTGCAATTAGGGTTGTGAAGAAGGTTTATGCGAAGAAAAGCAAGATTAGGTCATAATGGTGCTATGTGGAGCTCTTTTGTGCAAATACGAAGTTCAAGACACAAATCGGGTTCAAATGAGGGGGTATGTGCCAACTTCTAAAGGCTTCAAGACAATTCTTGTAGAAGGACACGAAGGCAGTCATGCTCGCTCGTTCCGATTGGTTCAAAGATTTCAAAAGCTCTCCAAGGTTTCCCATCATCAAGAAATGCCACTTGACCTTTCACATGGGCGTGTGTCCGTCCATGTGACCTCAGGAGAAGAAACGGGCGAAATCGAGGATTGGTATGAAGATTTCACATGGCAGAAAATCCACATGGGCGTGTGGAATTTCCACACGGCCGTGTGGAATTTCCACACGGCCGTGTGGACTATCCACACGCCCGTGTGGATCCTCGAGATGGCCAATTATAAAGCCGTTCTGAAGCGTTATCAAAGGGATCTGCTTCTAACTTTGGGAGGAGGCGACGGCTAGGGTTCAGGAGGTTCTTGCCACACTTTGGGGGCGCTTCTTCACCGGTTTCATCATCATTCCCTTCCAAGGAGAGCCATTGGGGGAGCCTTCGACGACTCGATTCGGCGAGGTGGGCCTTAGGCTTGGAGGAAGGGACTCTTTGAAGAAGAAGGAGGAGTTCCCATAGTCTATCAACACGAAGCCTAAGGGGGTTTTCTTTATGGATTTCTTGCACTTATCTTCATTTATTTTGATGAACTTGTATTGCTCCATGGAGAGCTAAACCCCTAGTGGGTACTTGGACTTGTAAACCCTAGATTTCCTATGTTTCATTGACTTAAATGCTTTTATTCAATTGGAGTTTGAATTTGAGTTTCAATCTTGCTTGCTTAATTGTTTCTCCCTTAGAGTGACACTAGGGTTGAGGGCTAATACAATCATCCTTTTGACGAGTGACCATCACCATTAGGATTAGATTAATCAAGATTGGAGGGGGTTGAGAGGGTGAGTTGAGAGGTAGCGACACGTCCCCTTTCCCCTCCGGTGTGGTTCTCCCTACCTTCTTATTCCAAGTATTACCTTCGATCTCAAAGAGAGTTAGGCGTTGAGAGAGGCCTTTCCGCCGGGACTTATTTGTGATTAGGGATCTTTCGCCTGGACCAAAGGGATTGATCTATAGTTGGGAATAGGGTTTACCACTCGGAATCCCTAGAGCATAGCGCAGTCATACGTGGTGTGAGGCGTTGAGAGTCTTCTCTCCGCCGGGACCTCGTAGGGGACTAGTCAAGGTTGACCTTAGATTTGGGACCTTGTATCTCTGGATTCCACGACTCTTGAAATCTCTATTGAATAAGAGTACTTGAATTCTTGCACGTGAAACAAGGATTCTAGGGGGAGCATTGTCCGAGTACCCCATCTTCTTATTGATCTATTTCCCCAACCTAGCTTTCATTTTCAGCACTTTATTTCTACTACTTTCTGATTTTACTTTCTTTCAACAACAATTGGTTTATCTTTGATTACTTGACAACGTGTGATTGTTCTTACGTCTACTCCCTGTGGATTCGACTACCCACCCGTTTGGGTACTTTATTACTTCGACACCCGTGCACTTGCGGAGTACACACGCAAGGGTGTGTCATTTCACATATCCCCTGTGATAGCTCTTTCTCTCATTAGGGCATAACTAGCATCCGACTTATGAGAGTAGCTGCATACAATCAAAGGTAGTAGCTCTTTTCACCCCCTATATACACGAAATAATTCAGAATTGCTGAACTATATATATTTTTTTCTTTTCTTTTTTTTTTTTTTCAAATAAAACAACTACTAACAAGTCTCAAAACATTAAACTAGAGCTTTTATAGGTCTGATGAGTGAGTAGAGTGTATAAATGGCAATCGGAAAAAAATTTCTCAAAAAATTGGATGACAACTAGAGCATGATGAAATCTAGTGTTTGAAGCTCTCCTATAGTCTAGAATCGAACTCTTAACCCTAAAGTGAACCTTCATAGGTTGCATGAGCATATATAATGAAAACGAACAATAAAGTGGTGTATAAAGTGATCCCTCCCCCACACTTAAGATGTACATTGTCCCCAATGTACACATGCAAGCACAATAAAATTATAAATTCCGAAAACAAAGCATGTGAGGGTGTGCAAAAATCAAAATAATACTCCCCTGAATTCCAAGTGAAATAGTTTTTTGAATCTTGTACAAGGGTGTGTTTGGCTCAGCGGGCATTTGGAGGTGAGACGGCCGTGTGCCCTAGCCACACGGCCATGTACATAACTTGATTTCCATTTCCCAAGACTCTCAAGACTATCTGCGGATTCAGGGGGGTTCACTGAAGCTCAACAAAATTAGAAAAGAAAACAACGAAAAACAACTAGAACCACAAAATAAAAATGACAGAAATAAAAGACAGAGTCTCAACGAGCATGCTGAAAATAAAGCTGCAGAAAATAAAAATACAGAAGATAAAATAAAATGACTCAAGGACGCCTCATGCGTCAGGAAACTCTGCTAGTGGTGCTGGTGGTGCTGGTGGTGCTGATGTCGTCGCCTCAGATGCGGTGTCGCTCTCCAGAAGATGTCGAATGATGGACAACTGCGACATCATCATGGACTGGTTGGCGAGCACAGTCGCCATGTCCCCCTGGAGAGCTCCAACTGCCACCTCGAGCCTCGCCAAACGGTCACGGGCTCGAGTGGAAGGCTGCTCTGGCTCTGGCTCGGATGCAGGGGCCTCGGTGTCCATCGGCACAACTGTGGGTGCCGGTGAATCAGGAGCGTCTGCTGGGTCGGCTGCCTCCTCTTCTGACTCCTCTTCAGCCTCCACTGCGAGTACATATCGGTCGGTACTCGTCTTCTTCACCATACGCATGGCTCGGAGGGATGCAAGCCCCAAGGGTGCTGGTATGCTAATCCTCTCCATCCCTCTAAGTGCCTCGGACAACCCCATGCCACGAACGAGTCGGGTAAATGTATACTCCAGAAAAGATTACACCGACCCGCACGTAATGGCTTTGATGGCGGAGCTAATCCGCCACAACAAAGCCTAAATGCATGGGGATGTTCTGGACCATGGTGTATAGGTAAAGCAAGTCGAGGCGGCTCAAAACTCCAGTGCTGTCGCCTCGTCCCGTCACGGTCCTGCTGAAGATAGAGTGTATATACCTGTAGGCCGGACGGCTGAGCATGGTGGCCTTGGAGGATCCCGGCTCGTACTGGAAACCTCCGCATATGGTCGCGTACGCACGGCTCGGGGTGAGTCCATTAGGGTAATTGACGATGAGTTGCTCGTACTCCCCCGTGTGAACATAGTCTCTGTCATATAAACCGAGAAAAACAGATAACTGCGTGAGGCTCATGGAGTGGTACTGACCGAATAGTCTGAAGCGGATCGTGTCCTCATTATCAAAATCATGGCGGGCGCGGTCGAAGTCGAATGAGGACAGAACCTCCAGTGTGAGCTCACGATAAGTGGGATCACGAATAGTAAGGAGCCGGTCCCAGCCTCCCACAGTGGTAAGGTCGCGCACCTCATCGGCCAAGTCAATCTCCTCGAGTGCCTTCCAATCAATTACGCGCGCCTGCCCGAATTTGAGACGCTGTAAGCGCTCATATGGCTGTTGATGCTCAGGGACGGCGAACTCCAATTCCTCGGGAGGAGAAGGCTACCGAGCGGCACGAGAACGCTTGTGGGCGACCTTCTTGGTTCTAGGGGCCATATCTGTGAAGATTAGGGCAAGTTAGTACAAAATTTCACTATGCAGACATCCACATGGGTGTGTGGATGGTCCACACGCCTTTGTGGATCATCCTCCTCATCCACATGGGCGTGTGGATGAGCCACACGCCCGTGTGGATGCCCAACCATGGCCTTTTGACACACCTTAAAACAACCCCAAATCGACAAGCATGCACACTATGATAGTTCCCATGAAGAATTCATGCATAAAACATCAACAAATCACCAGATCTGAAATTCAAAATTCATGGCAAGAACTAGGAAAACTTGGAGCTTACCGGAGATTTTTGATGAAGAAGAAGATGGGGATCGCCGGAAAAACACCCAAGAATTCTTAAATACGCTAAGGAGAGGCATTAGGAACCCAAGAGATGCGTCTCTTTGCGTGGAAGCGTCGGAAGGAGAAAAGGCGCGAAGGTTTGAATGAAAGTTCAAGGCCTTCTCATCTCCCTTATAAACCACATGGGCGTGTGAGGATCTCACAGGCCCTTGTGGATGGCCACATGGGCGTGTGGATGAGCCACACGCCCTTGTGCCTTCAAAAATCGACGCCAGAACGCCACAAGGGCACTCACACGGGCGTGTGAGTGCCGGTGTGGATTAAAAACTCGAGACAGAAGGCCACAGGGGCACTCACACGGGCGTGTGAGTGCCCTTGTGGACCTGGAAAATCCACAGGGGCAGCCACACGTTGTGCCTCTCTGGAAACCTGAAAATTAAATTTTCAGGTCTCACACGCCCGTGTGGGTGCCCTTGTGCCCTTCTGTTTCATGTTTTTTCAGTTTTTCAGCAAGGCACAGGGGCACTCACACCCCCTTGTGCCTGCCCTTGTGTATTTTCAGCATAACATGAAACAGTTAAGTACAAGGTCAATTCCTTAACTTTAAACCTCTAAATCATTCTAGATCAAGCCACGCATGTATAATTATCATGACACACCAAGAATAAACAATAAAAACACAGCAACGACAGAATTAACGCAAAGTCGCCTACTCAAGCTAATTATTAGTGCAGAATTGAAAAACTAACTATGAAAACAATAAAATGACTTGGGTTACCTCCCAAGAAGTGCTTGTTTTACGTCATTAGCTCGACGTACCTGTTCCTCTATGGGGGTTCATGCAGGTGAGATATGTTCTTGGCGGCCTTTACCTGACAATTCAGACAATATGGTTGCATGGGAGGCGAGTAATGAAATATCTTGTTACCACTTGGAAAGCCATTACCCTCTTCTCGTGTATATGTATCTTTTACACTCTTTTGGTGCTTCTTGCGGTGACGCTTCGATCTAGTCAGTCTACAGAAAATCCTCTTCAGAATTCCCGGTTGTGGTTGATCCTCGATCACTCGTACCTCCTGCAGAATTGGTTCATCCTTTTCCAACTCAGGCCACCCCTCGTAGGGGTCTGGGTGAAACATCTCCTGCATGTACTCATTGACAAGCTCATCGTTAGCATCAACAAAATAACATGTGTCATCAAATTCGTGAGGGTGCTTCATAGCATCTGTGAGGCGATAAGTGATCTTTTCGTCTCCGATGCGCAGAGTCAATTCGCCTCCCTCCATGTCTATCAATGCCTTGGAGGTTCGAAGGAATGGCCTCCCGAGAATCAACGGCACTTCCACGTCCTCATCGACATCAAGTACTACAAAATCTGCAGGAAAAATATATTTGTCAATCTTAATCAAAACATCTTCAATGATACCTCTAGGATGTCGAATTGAGCGATCAGCTAGCTGCAACGTCATTTGAGTTGGCCGTGGTTCTCCTAGCCCCAATTTCTGGAAAAACTTGTACGGCATCACGTTGATGCTTGCTCCTGAATCAGCTAACGCTTTCTCTTGGCCTAAACCCCCGATGACACATGGGATGATGAAACTCCCAGGATCTTTCTTCTTACTTGGGAGGTTCTTTTGGAGTATTGCTGAACAACTCCCATCCAATATCAAAGCTGCACTTTCTTCAATTTTTCTTTTGTTAGTCAAAAGATCTTTCAAAAATTTTGCATACCTGGGCATTTGTGATAATGCCTCGACAAAAGGGATGTTGATGTGCAGCTGTTTGAACAACTCCAGAAATTTCCTGTTCTGCTCCTCCGTTTGGTCCTTCTTCAGCCGTGAAGGGTATGGTACTCGAGGTACGTAAGCAGGAGGTAATGCTGCAGCTTCCTTCTCTTTTTCCTGGGCCTTAGGCTGCACTTGCTCTGGTTCTTGTGCAGCCTTCTTTTCTTGCACCTTATTCTCCACCTCTCGCCCGCTTCTCAACGTGATCGCCTTCACGTGCTCTCTTGGGTTTGTCTCTGTATTGCTCGGTGATGTGTGTCAACCCCTTGCGTTACCGCAAGTGCACGGGTCGTCAAGTAATAAAAGTGGACCCAAAGGGTCGGGTTGTCGAACCACAGGGAACAGAAGTACTAGTAATAGCCCCTCTTTTGTTATCTAGCCTAATGACTGTAGTGTGTGATGATCTAATGGCCAACATTAAGAGTGTTGACACACCCTTGCGTGTGTGTTCCGCAAGTGCACGGGTGTCGAAGTAATAAAGTACCCAACGGGTGGGTAGTCGAATCCACAGGGAGTAGACGATAGAAACAAAAACACTTCGCTAGGTAGCCAAAGAAAACCAATTTTTAATGAGATTAAAAAGTAATTCAAAACATAAATTAAGAACTGAAAGTTAAAGCTAGAGTGTAGGAAAAGATCGAGATAAGAATGGGGTACTCGGACACTGCTCCCCCTAGGTTCCTTGTTTCAAGTGCAAGACTTCAAATACTTTTACTCAATAGAGATTTCAAGAGTCGTGGAAACCAAAGATACAAGATCCCAAATCTAAGGTCAACCTTGACTAGTCCCCTACGAGGTCCCGGCGGAGAGAAGACTCTCGACACCTCACACCACGTATGACTGCGCTACGCTATAGGGATTCCAAGCGGTGAACCCTATTCCCAACTATAGATCAATCCCTTTGGTCCAGGCGAAAGATCCCTAATCACAAATAAGTCCCGGCGGAAAGGCCTCTCTCAACGCCTAACTCTCTTTGAGATCGAAGGTAATACTTGGAATAAGAAGGTAGGGAAAACCACACCGGAGGGGAAAGGGGACGTGTCGCTACCTCTCAACTCACCATCTCGACCCTCTTCAATCTTGGTTAATCTAATCCTAATGGTGATGGTCACTCGTCAAAAGGATGATTGGATTAGCCCTCAACCCTAGTGTCACTCTAAGGGAGAAACAATTAAGCACACAAGATTGAAACTCAAATTTAAACTCAAATTGAATAAAAGCATTAAAGTCAATGAAACATAGAAAACCTAGGGTTTACAAGTCCAAGTACCCACTAGGGGTTTAGACCTCCATGGAGCAATACAAGTTCATCAAAATAAATAAAGATAAGTGCAAGAAATCCATAAAGAAAACCCCCTTAAGCTTCGTGTTGATAGACTATGGGAACTTCTCCTTCTTCTTCAAAGAATCCCTTCCTCCAAGCCTAAGGCACACCTCGTCGAATCGAGTCGTCGAAGGCTCCCCCAATGGCTCTCCTTGGAAGGGAATGATGATGAAACCGGTGAAGAAGCACCCCCAAAGTGTAGCAAGAACCTCCTGAACCCTAGCCGTCACCTCCTCTCCAAGTTAGAAGAAGATGCCCACAATAACGCTTCAGAACGGCTTTATAATTGGCCATCTCGAGGATCCACACGGGCGTGTGGATAGTCCACACGGCCGTGTGGAAATTCCACACGCCCATGTGAAAATTCTGCCTTGTGAAATCTTCATACTAATCCTCGATTTCGCCCGTTTCTTCTCCTGAGGTCACATGGACGGACACGCGCCCATGTGAAAGGTCAAGTGGCATTTCTTGATAATGGGAAACCTTGGAGAGCTTTTGAAATCTTTGAACCAATCGGAACGAGCGAGCATGACTGCCTTCGTGTCCTTCTACAAGAGTTGTCTTAAAGTCTTTAGAAGTTGGCACATACCCCCTCGTTGGAACCCGATTTGTGTCTTGAACTTCGTAATTGCACAAAAGATCTCCACTTGGCACCATTCTGACCTAATCTTGCCTTTATTCACGTACCATGTCTCCACAACCCTAATTGCGTGAAAGAACACCAAAACACACGAAATTAGCGATAAAGCCTGAAAAATGTGATGCTCATGCGTGGAAAACATTTCCAGAATTATATACATGCAAGCACTTATCAAACTCCCCACACTTAAGCTTTTGCTTGTCCTCAAGCAAAGTTCATACCATGAGAATTAAAGGTTGAGTGATGAAAATGCTTGGCCTTAAGTTCACCAAAAGTGTACAACGATAGTATTCTCAAAAAGGGAGAATTTAAACATAGATAGATAAAAACCACAACTCTAGCAAAAACTCAAATTACGAAGAAAATAAAATCTGAAAGCGTGAGTGTGTGTACACTTACTCATGCCAACCCCAGGTCTACGCTTGAACATTATTAAAACAAGGACTTATTTAGGAAAAAGAAATCGGTGGTAGCTGCACACAACCTCAAAGGTAGCCATTTCCCAAGATGCCTCCTAGGCGGCTTTCACCCTATTAAGGTGGTAGCTCTTTCCACCAGGGAGTGTTAGCTTTCATGCAGCCTATTAGATAGCTCTTTCTCTCATTAGGGCATAGCCAGTATCCGACTTATGAGAGTAGCTGCATACAGAATAGGTGGTAGCTCTTTCCACCCCAAGAACAAAGGAGCACCATTTTTTTTTTTTTTTTTTTTTATTGCTCAAGAAAAATGAAACTAATGTCCTTTCACACTGAACTAGCGTTATCAAGGTTAACAGAGCAAGTAAAGTACAAAAAATGCAATCAGACAAAAAATTTCTAAGTTTTTCGAGTAAACTAGAGCATGGTAACAACCGAAGTTTAAATTTCTCCTAAATTCGAAAATACACTCATGTTCCTTAGGGTGAACTGTCATTGGCTAGATGAGCATGAAAGTGATGATCAAAAATAAAGAACGTGTGCAGTGTGAACTCCCCCCCACACTTAAGCTGTACATTGCCCTCAATGTACTCATACAAACATGCAACATAAAAACGCAAATAAAAAACATGAGGGCGTGGGTATTAAAAACAACACTCCCCTGATCTCCGAGTGTGGTAGTTGAATGGAGGTATGAAGGTGGGAAGTGGAGTTGCGTAGGGTTGTGAAGCTCACACGGCCGTGTGGAAATTCCACACGGCCGTGCCTATGACCATTTCTCAAAACCAAGTTGACAAGTCTATCTGCACATCATAAAAGGGGTTCAGTGGATTTCAACGAAAGATACGATTAAAAGATTACAAAAAATAAACAAACCAAAAACAAACTGAAACAAGAACATGAAAAATAGAAGCAGTAAGATAACTCTCAGAAGGTGGAACCTTTCTGAGTACACAAAGACTCAACAGAGAAGAAAATACAAGAAAATAAAAAGAAGAGCAAAAGACGCATCAAGCGTCGGCATCTGCTAGTGCTGCTGGGGATGCTGGGGAGGCGTAGGGTGCTCGGGGTGGGGACGGCGAAGTGGAATCGCTACCTCTCGCCATCAACTGGTGGAGTGAAGTGATGTGCGTCATCATCTCCGAATGGTACTCAGCCATGCGAGCAAGAACCTCAGTGTGGTTCGCTGCCTGAGTCACCCGCATGGCGGCGAGATCAGTCTGGAGAGTCCCCACAGCAGCCTCAAGTCTGCCTATGCGATCCTGTGCTGGAGGGGATGCAGGTGCTGATACCGGTGGCACCTCCTCGTCTGCTGGGGTGTCCTCCGCCTCCATGGGTGCGGGTTGTGATGATGGCCCTGCCCGGGTCTCCTCCGAGTCTTCGTCTTCGTCCTCAGACTCCTCGGACTCATCTGGGAATGGAACAGCAAGTACGTACCTGCCGGGGGCGGCCCTCTTTGTGGAAGTTCGACCTTTTTCGCTTCTCTTGTGCTTTGTTTCTTGTGTAGAAGTTGTGTGTTTAAGTTTTTGTCGAGTTTTATTTTTGTTGGGATCTTAGTTAAGGTCTTTTTGAGAGGTTAAAAGATGGGGGAAAAGTGTTTTAAAAGGCGTAAGCAAGGAAGGGACCTTGCGGGCACTTAGTGTGCCCGCAAGGAGCAAAATTAGGGGCCTTGCGGCCTCCCATGCGGGCGCATGGGAGCCCGCAAGGACCCCCGGCCAGAAGTGCATGCGGGCGCATGGGAGGCCGCATGGCTTCCTGGTTGAGGCCTCACGGCCTCCCTTGCGCCCGCAAGGGAGCCCGCGAGCCCTCCCGCGCTTTGGGTCTATAAATACCCGTTTTCAAACTTAAAGGGCCTTTATAAGACCCCGTTTCCCTCTCTTTTTCTCCCCATCTTGAATCCTCATTCTCCCCTCCATTAGATCTTCATTCTTGAGCTCCAAGAAAGAAGAAAGGTGTTCATCTTCCCCTCTTCTCCATTGGTGGTGATTCTCCTCTAGTTCTAGCAAAGCTTGAGGTGGGTTTTATTCTCTTCTTCAACTCCTTGTTCTTTTATTCATTTCTCTTTAGATCCATGGAGAATTAGTGTGGATTTAGTATGGATCTATTATTTAATTGGAATTTAGCCATGGATCTAATGTTTGAATGGTATAGGAGCCTTGATTTCATGTTTTGGTGAAGAATGAAGGAGATCCTTCATCTCTAAACCTTTGATTCTTTTAGATCCGAACCTAATTAGGATATTCTTGATTTCATTTTGATTTTATGGGTTTAAGGATTATATTATTGTTAATTCTTGAATCTAGAACACTTAGTAAACCCTAGAAGCCTTGAGATCTAATTTTAGATCATTCTTTCCTCTCTTGTTTATTGTTTGGGTTATGTGATTGATTCTTGTTTTTCTTGGATGGTTAATGGCTTCAAGAAGGTGGATCTAAAGGCAAGGGTAAAGATCAAATAGGTGAGTGATCCAAGTATTCGATCTCGCCAAGTTTGTGAGTGGGAATTGTTTAATTAAAGAGCTATGATCATGCTTGTTTAATGATGCATGCCTTGAAATGAGAAATTCTTGATTTCAATGGATTCTTGAAGTGTTTCTTGAAAACTGAAATTATGATACTATATGATCCTTTTAATTCTTGATTTCATCTTAATGGACTCATGTGATGATTTCCTTGAGATCTAGAAACCTTGATGTTTATGATCTTGCTTAACTATTGATTCTATTACAAAAGGCTCATGAGATGATTTCCTTGAGACCTAGAAACCATAATGGTTTATGATCTTGTTAAATTCTTGATTATTTATATTTGATGAGGATTGGATAATCCTATGGTTTGAACTACATGTTTTCAAGATTTGTGGATTTGAGAATTCGATGTTCTTGTTATTTTGACCGAATAAGGGTCTATGTAAACCAAATTGAGATTCTCCACGATGTTATCGTATTTGAAATGTGTTTTCAAAGAATACTCTTGTGTCGATATTCTTGATGAAAATGACATTATTGTCGATGCTTTCGCAAAAGGATTTACTCTTGGATTTAGAGTTGTATTTTATGCGAATTTGTGATCTCTTGATGAGATATATGATTTTATAATGATACGTTTATGATGAGCCTACGGGCGAAGTATTTGTGATCTTTTGATGAAATTATGATATTATATCGATGTCTTCATATTATTATCATGATGCGTTCATGATAAGCCTACGGGCGGGATGGTGACATTGGGGGAATCCCCGTCTTCTGCAGAAGCGAGTCTCCACGGACCGACCTAGTTGGGGTGGCGTGGAGTTCTCGGCTGACTAGCCCTTACAGGAGGCGCGTAGGAGAACTTGAAGGTGCTGTGTTGGGTTCCCGGAGTCACCATACGGGATTCCCAACGGCCAACACCAAGATACGCGCATCTTGGTGGCTCCTGACCTAGCCACGGCCATGGTTAGTGATGGAGAGTTTTCATAGGCTATTGATGATGCTATCGATAAAAGATTTCTGCATGCGTTGCACTATAAATTCTTGATTCGATGGGTTTGAGCTTTTAATGAGTTTCGATAACTTGAAGTTTTAAATCTTGAATCTTTACAAAAGAATTTCAGTGTTTTATTGATGTCTTTCTTTGAGAAAGTTGGAAAGCTTGTTATATTGAAATGTGTATTTAAAGCATTTTGTAAGTTGTGGTTGTTAAAGATTTACATATGTTTTCGGCATATCATTCTTTACACTTGTATGAGTTATAGCTCCATGTTCAACCCCTCACTGAGTAACTTAGTTACTCACCCATTCTTCTTCTCTCCTTTTCAGGTGTTAGCACGGCAGCAGGGCGTAAGACGTGATAGTGCTTGGCATCTATTCTAGCATTTACCTTTGAGTAGTGTATGATTCATAAACATTGTTGTCATGCATAAGATGGATCCACTAGGACCTATATTTTCGTATTTCCATTTTAGTCTTGTATAATCTTGATTGGTTCAGACAGGACCTTAGGTTGTATGAGTTTACACCCAGTGTTTGGGGAAAAACTATGATTGTGTCCATGATCATTGATGTTGTGATTTCCAGGTATATATGTACATATATGTGTGAGTCTGTTGATCTTGTACAGGGTTGTGATTGAAAACCTTAGATTTAGAGTATTATTGTGGTAATGTTAATTTTGTACAGGTAACAGGCTAGCCTTACGGCGACCTGGGGTTGAGGCAGGTGTTGACCTCCCCTGGGTTGTCGTGGCGGTAGTGCCATGGACCGGGACCCGAGGGTCGGGGCGTGACACTCTTTACCATGCCCATCATACGCAAGGTATCAAGGCCAAGTGGGGAGGGAACAATAACCTTGTCAGCTCCCCGAACAGCATCAATCAGTCCCATTCCTCGGATGAGTCGGGTGATGTAGGGACCAGAGAAAAGAACTCCTATCCGCGCGTACTGTCCTTGTGGGCGGGGCGGAGGAGCAAAGACGCCTTGGTCAACCCGGGCTCGTACTGTATATCTCCACACAGCATCCGGCAAACCCGGCTTGGAGTGACGCGGAAAGGATAGTCGAATGGCAGCTGCGCGTACTCCTCCGTGTGGATGAAGTCTCGATCGTACAGGCCGAGGGCGACAGCAAAATCTGTCAAGCTCATGCTGTGGTACTGCCCAAAGATGCGGAATCGAACTGTGTCCGGCCGGTGGTAGTCGGTGTGGGAGCGATCAAACTCGAATGTCGCGAGGACTTCGAAAGTGAGATCGCGAGTGGCTGGGTCTTTGATGCACAATAGTCGCTCCCACCCGCCCACAGCAATAAGCTCACGGACCTCATCCACCAACTCGGCTGCACGCACATGTTCTATTGCCTCCAAAGCTTGCAAGTCGGGAATGCGCGTCTGGCCAAACTTCAACTTCGAAAGTCGATCAAACCGTGCTTGATGTTCGGGCACGGCGAACTCGAATGGTGCGGGCGAGAGATCACGGGACTCCCGGACCTTACGGGCCTCACGAGGGCGCTTATGAGCGAGTTTCTTCGTTCTTGGGGCCATTCCTGTGCATAAGAAAGGTAAGGAAGTTAATTCAGAGCTTAAAATAGGTTCCCAGAATTCCACATGGCCGTGTGGAATTTCCACGCGGCCGTGTGTCTCCTCTAGTTACCCAAAAACAAAGAAACAGGCAATACACACGGCCGTGTGGAATTTCCACACGGCCGTGTGTCTCCTCTGGAATTCAGAGGGGGCACCCCGATAATCCACACGGCCGTGTGGAATTTCCACACGGCCGTGTGGATCTTCGACCATGGCCAAAGCGCCATGGTGAATCCACACCATTTAATACAATCATCCACACATTTGAGCACAAGTGTTTTAAGCAATAATCTAAGTATTAAACACGAAAATAGCATGCAAAAAACACAAGATTCAACATCCACAACAACTAATGAAGGTTTCATGGCAAGAAGAGGGGAAGAAGGCTTACCGAAGAAGATGAGTCCA